>JANAVB010028229.1:0-318180 GCA_029216955.1 Iris pallida
AAGGATGTATGAATGTATGTGTGTAAAAGGTTATAGGTTAACTCAGTTTATAAAATACATACATACATACAACTTACATTACATACGTACTTACATTGCATACATGCATACATACATATCATATATACATACATACATTTCATACATGCCTACATACATATCATATATGCATACTTGCATTCATTCATGCATCTATACATACATACATAGATGCATGCATACATATCATGTATACATACATACATTGCATACATGCCTACATATCATATATGCATACTTGCATTCATTCATGCACCTATACATACATACATAGATGCATACATACATATTTGAATACATTATATACTTGCATACATTATATTCATATATGCTTACTCTACATTATATTACATTTATTCCTGCATACATGCATACTATAATATGCATAAAAACTCATATATTTAACTCAAAATATGTGAATACATACATTACATTACCTTAACACATATATATCATTCATTCATTTTCCATATACATGCATACTTCAGTTCATGCATTATATCCATTCACATATCATTAAGTTGCATACATGTACTATTTTTATTACATACATGTCATTCATAATATTACATACTTACATGCATATATACATTATATACATTGTATACAACATGTAAAAATAAAAGAGAAAAAAGAAGAAAAACTGAAATAAAAAGGGAAGGGAAGGATAAATGTAAGAAAAAGGAAAAACAGTGGACATATACATGCTTGTATCATATATTCTACATTACCATACATTCTATCATTATATATTGTATTACATTATGTATATATTATGCATTCATATCTATCATTACATTTATACCTTGCATTCGTATCTAGCATTCATTATATACTTCCATGCATACATTGTATATCATTCTTTCATTCAAGCATTTATGCATTGCTTACATACATTTTATTGATTGCATTCCTACTTGCTTGTATTCAACCATATATATACATTAATATAAAGAGGATACATATCATATATATATCATTTCATTCATCTAACTTATCATGCATTACATACTCTACATTCATTTAATATCATACTACATAGGCTCATAGGTTACACAAAATGTCTATGTCGTATAGTCACTCTTCTACTTAAAACCAATACTATACCAATTGGGCCTTCATGAAATTCTAGGATTAAAGTATGTCATAGCCCTTTTTGTTAGCTTTCCGAAACATTAAACGGATCGCATTTTCGTGTCTGAAAGCTCCCAAAATCGTGAAAACACCGAAACACGTTCGTCTTTCGGACAGCTGACACTCGAATAGTTTTACAGAAAGTTCCAGAATGAATTTGGCTTACTAAAATATATATTTAGAAAGCTAACTTCGATACGGGTCTTTTAAAAAGTGGGAGATTAATCGGCGTTCTAAGCTAAAAGTTATGACATTTTTTAAGTTGTTTTGGTTAATTAAACATAGATGAATATTATGACGAATTTGAGTTGTTTTGGACAAAAGAAACACATGTAGAACAAGATACTTGGATACCAACATAGGTATCCAAATGAAACTCATTCTGACCATCCTAACTAAGATCAATCCACTCTCTAACCATTCTAAAACTGAATTTAAATATCTATTTAAACTATTAGCATACATACATACACATGGGGTGTCCTAATTTGGGATCTATTAAGTAGGAAACAAGACACATATCTAAAATCCTCAAAAGAGCTCCAAATGGCCTCAAATTTTAATCTAAACAGGGTACATGCATGGGGGTGGATCCTATGGATTCAAAACTAACTAATATGCATAGAAAATCAATTTAGAGGGTTAGTTTTACCTATTGGGAGTGGAATCCCAATGACACTCCCAAGGATATGGCTCCGACACGAAGATCTTCCAAAAAGGACACTCCTCCTTGCACTTTGCTTAAAATTGTTGCTAGCACCCTCCCTTAGTAGTATGAGAAGGTTGGATGGAAGTTTTGGTAGAGGGATGTAAGGATTTGGAAATCAAATCAAAGAGGGAAGCTCTCTAATTTGGGAAAGAACACTTTGTGAAGGAAAAAAGACAAGATGAAATAAATGAAAGGAAGGGAGGCTAACCTACCTATAGTGGCTACCATTAAACCCTCTTTGGGCCTTGGAGGAAGCCCAATAAGGCCTCAACTAGTCCTCTAGGTTAATTTTAAGTTAGGTTCACGTTTGGGATCAAGATGGTTAAATTTAAGCCTCTAACTTAACCGATCTAACAAGTGGGATTAGTCTAAACTTACTAACTTAATTAGTGGGGTTTGTGGGCCATGACTAACTAATCTTGGAGTTCCTTCTAGAGTCTAAGCTACCAGGGTCACTAAAACAAGTCGAAACGAAACGAAAATCAAACTCGACTAAACAAATCCCGTAAAATCAATATTAAAATATAAAAATTCCCAAAATATTAAAATATCAAAATGACCAAAATCACAATACATCAATCTAAAATTCGTCAATTAATCAAAATCCTAAATAATTCATAAGTCACAAAATGATCAAAATATCCTTAGCCTAAAAAGTTGTAAATAGTCATTCTAATCACATGATTAGGTCCCCATGGTCATGGTTAGTCTCTAGGCTCAACAGTTCTAGGGTTCACTAGCTAAGACATCAAAATTATAATTCACCAATTTTAAATAGTATTAAATTTATTAAAAATCCCCATAAATCATAAATCCTATTATTAAATAATAAATTTTTATAAAAGTTCAAAATTACCCTCATTTTAGAAAAGTGGGTGTTACAAGTCTACCCTCCTTAGAAAATTTTGTCCTCGAAATTAAGATGGTCGTACTTCTTCTAGAGTCTCTTCCCCAACAATCATGGTCTTAGAAGCTCATCTAAATCATGCAATTTGAAAGAATAACATACAGGGTCATGGCAGACAATATCAGTCTGAGGTCTCATCTAGCTATACTAGCTATACTACAACACAAGGCAATCACAAGGTATCAAAACATACAAGAAAGGGGTGTAACAAAATATCACAAAAGACATGATAAAGTCTAGGTCGAAAACTTACCTCAAATTAGGTCTGGTGACTAAAACTCCCTCATAGAAGCAGGGCCTAAATTCCCAAGGCATTTCTTATGAATCATGCTCTTGTTAAAACTCTTATTCCTTCTTTCTGATCTTACTCTTCCTTATCCACTTAATCATCCCAAAAATTTAAATTTCTACACCTTGTCCTAAATTGGATCCAAAATCTCCAGTTCCAAGTCTATGAAATCCTCGAACTTGTTCAAATTACTGTCCTCGAATTTATTCGAAGGTAATACTACTATGTCATGCAGGAACTTATTCTTTATTATAAAATCGACCTTCGTATTTCCTTCACGTACACCTTCAAATAGTATTCTTCTTAAATTTTAAAACCTCCACAAAATATTTAAATTTACCCATAACCCAAAATGCTTGTGTTCACTCTGTCCTCTTACCAATATCTTATTCAATTTTGGAATCATCATCGCTTTATAGTTACATTCTCTTCTCCATTTCTAAATTCCTAAATTTAGCATCACAATCTTAAGTAAAATATCTCGAGAATCAATAACCTAAAATTATTCAAGTCCACAAAACAAACCGACCTCGAATATCCTTGTTGTTTCTAAAGTACACCTATGAAATATCACTGTTCTAACCATCAATATATCCTACTATCCTTCTGGTGAGACGAAGGGGTCACTACCTCCTGAGCAGACTAATATCCTATATGAAACTGATAGTCAAAATCAACAGAGATTTAACTATAAAAGGTTACTAGTCTAATGGCAACTAGACTACCATACCTAAGAATAAGTCCTAATACAAGCTATCAAACCATTATACTATGAAAGAGTTATAACTAATGATGTTCTACAAAGAATTAGACTAGTTATCTGAAGTTATCCCTACTCCTAAGTTAATTGATGATGAAACAAAACCATTTTTTTTAAAGACTGAAACGAAAGGTAGAGATGATATATTCAAAAATCCTCCCAAGATACAATCTGATAATCATATGGTCTATCCAAATCATCATACTCCTTCTAGGACAAACCCCCAGCAATCAAGCTCGAGAAAATTCTATCTAAAGCATGCAAAACATGATTCCTACTGGTCGTGATATCACAGTCTCGAATAGGTCACTATACTATCTATCACAGCACAAAACACCCTGACAGGTACTAATGGAATCACACAACAAGGTGAAAAAGAAGGACAGGAAGGACAGACCTGCTAACTCGTCACTCATAGCGTCGGTCCCCACAACCGTCAGTGCAAAAGCCCTGTCCCTCTGGGGTTTATTCCTCGTATGATGCGGGGAATGGTTCTACGCTACAGGTGGCCTAGCTTCCTCTATCTAATCCATAACTTAAGCAACATCCATGATGATATCCTATTCCATACTAGGGCACCATCTATATGGTATATATTCTGTAATCTGATAATCATACCCGTCTATTCAGAACCATGTTACCAGTATCCTCCTTACGCCAGTAAGTACAACAGCGATAATCCATAGAGTCCGCAACTAAGGTACATACCTCTAAAATCATGGTATTTAAAAATTTTGCATTGCCGCTAGCTTGGCTGCGAAAACTATAAATTCCCACACCCGAGAAATACATCCAAAATTAGACTCTATCTTATCGCCAAACTAGCTAATATGGCTGTAGAAGACTCTAGATTCCATGACTGAGGCAACCTAGCCCATAATGTTATCTTGGTAGAAAATTAAGTCAATAATGAATACCATGAATCAAATACAACGATGAACAAAGAAGAAGACAAAAACTGTCGGAATCGAATTTCGAGATAGTTTATAATGAGAATCTCAAGGGTCATCCTAGGAATCTTCTCAAGTAGTCCTAAATGTGATTGAATACTCTCTAAACTAAAGTCTATTCCTTATCTCTTACTGCAGGCATGCAGCAGTACAATTAATCGTCGTACTACCATGACATCGCACTAATGCGAATCTCGACCTGCATGGGCCACCACTAAAAACGTGTCACGACCCGCACCCAGTATAGAGGCACGAGAAGTGGGTACATCCAGCCTACGCTGCAGTGTCGACGGTAGAACGCTGTTCTAGGTCACTATCTAATCAACAACTCACGCAATTATAATGTACCTGTCACAACCTCAACCCCGAATGGATGACAAGTATAAGATACGATAATACTCAATCACAATCTAAGCACGATAAGATAACACAGAAGTCTAACAACTATATAAAACTCAAAATAACAACAACTTAAATAAACTTCCAAAATAACAACATCTCAACAATCTCAAGACACCACTTTTTACAAAACAAGTTCTAAAAGAGAAACTAAACCATAAACTAGTAGTCTACTCCAAGCTCTACTGGTCCTCTAGGTTAGCTGTGAATCTCCAGGTTACCTTAATATTTTCAACAGGTCCAGTCAGGACAGGAACGAGCACAGTACATCTCATGCAGTTCATAATGTGATAGGATATGTAAATATGCTATAGAGTAAGATACATAAAATGCTGGAGAATATATGAAGTAAAAGAGACGACTGTAAAGAAATATCTATAATAAATGAAGAGCTAATAGTGGCTAGTGATGTAGAGTACAAGATAGACATGTGAACGGCTTGAATTTGCACATGAGTATACTAAAGAGTTTGCACATGATTACACTACTTTGAAATTGTTCACATGACCATTTATACTCTCCCGTAACCCAATCAATATACAAGGATCCAGACAAGTTATGTTATTACACATGATATCACATGAAGGCCCATAAATGGGTGCACATGAATGTATACATGGGGGCTCTGTGAACATAAGAGTACATGAATCACAAGAGTGTACATGAATGGTGAAAGTAACGGAGTACATGATGAAAGTGAAACGCACATGACATACCGTAACCCGATGCTTTCGAGGGGCATAACATCTCATAAAGGGATCCATATAGTACCAATCCGTGTTAACAATGTGACAGCATCAAGTAAAGTAATCTAGAGCATAAATGTAAATCCTATCAAGTATAAAACGGTCAGAGAATGTACTCGCCTGATACCCTGAACAGCTGATTTAAAAGATGGCCAACTGGAGTCACAGAGTCCTAGTTGGAGCAACACAGGTTATAAAGAGTTCAATTTATATGGTAATTGAAATTATAATGCAATCTACATGAGTCTAAGTCAATCTAGGTCAAAGTCAACGCTTGGTCAACTATGGTCAACTATAAAGTCAAACTAGGTCAACTCTAGTCAACTGTGCTCAAACTAGCTAGGGTTGGGTCAACAATGGTTAATTAGTCTAGATTAGTCAATTCTAGGTCTAAACAAACTAAGTCTATGCCAATCAAGTATCCAAGATAGCTACTAACTCATAGCCTAAGTCACTTGCTAAACCAAGCACAAAACTAAACCATAAGCTAACAAGGCACACAAACTTAGTCATATAATGTATATATATTATTCACATTCACATATTCATATACATAGATATATATATAGGAAAGCTATATATATAGGCACATACATATATATAGAGAGAATGAGAGGTAAAAGAGGAAGTGAGTGTGTGTGTGTGTGTGTGTGTGTGTGTGTGTGTGTGTGTGTGTGTGTGTGTTTGGCATGTGTGTGAAAGGATATGTGTTAATGTTCTCAGATTTAGTGATAAGTAGGTGTATGTGACATTGGATACATGGTGTCAAAGGGTGTATGAATGCATGTGTGTAAAAGGTTATAGGTTAACTTAGTTTATAGAAATGCATACATGCATGCATACATATTATGTATACATACATACATTGCATACATGCCTACATACATATCATATATGTATACTTGCATTCATTCATGCACCTATACATACATACATAGATGCATACATACATATCATATATACATACATACATTGCATACATGCCTGCATACATATCATATATGTATACTTGCATTCATTCATGCACATATACATACATACATAGATGCATACATACATATTTGAATACATTATATACTTGCATACATTATATTCATATGTGCATAATCTATATTATATTACATTCATTTTTGCATACATGCATACATATAATATATGCATAAAAACTCATACATTTAACTCAAAATATAAGTGAATACATACATTACATTACCTTAACATATATATATATATATATATATATATATATATATCATTCATTCATATCCCATATACATGCATACTTCAGTTCATGTATTATATCCATTCACATATCATTAAGTTGTATACATATATTTATTTTTATTACATACATGTCATTCATGCATATTACATACTTACATGCATCTATACATTATATACATTGTATACAATATGTAAAAATAGAAGAGGGAAAAAAGGGGGAAAACTGAAATAGAAAGGGAAAGGAAGGAAAAATATAAGAAAAAGGGAAAACAATGGACATATACATGCTTGCATCATATATTCTACATTACCATACATACTATCATTATATATTGCATTACATTATGTCGTAGCCCTTTGTGTTAGCTTTCCGAAACTTTAAACGGATCGCATTTTCGTGTCCGAAAGCTCCCGAAATCGGGAAAACACCGAAACACGTTCATCTTTCAGATAGCTGACACTCAAATAGTTTTAGAAAAAGTTCCAGAATGAATTTGGCATATTAAAATATATATTTGGAAAGCTAACTTCGATACGTAACGGAAGATTAATCGAAGTTTTAAGCTAAAAGTTATGATATTTCTAAGTTGCTTTGGTTAATAAAAACGTGGATGAATATTATGACAAATTTGAGTTGTTTTGGACAAAAGAAACACATGTAGGCTAAGATACTTGGATACCAACATAGGTATCCAAATGAAACTCATTCTAACCATCACAACTAAGATCAATCCACTCTCTAACCATTTGAAAACTGAATTTAAATATCTATTTAAACTATTAGCATACATACGTACACATGGGGTGTCCTAATTTGGGATCTATCAAGTATGACACAAGACACATATCTAAAATCCTCAAGAGAGCTCCAAATGGCCTCAAATTTGAATCTAAATGTGGTACATGCATGGGGGGTGGATCCTATGGATTCATAATTAACTAATATGCATAGAAAATCAATTTAGAGGGTTGATTTTACCTATTGGGAGTGGAATCCCAATGATACTCCCAATGACACGGCTCCGACATAAAGATCTTCCAAAAAGGACACTCCTTCTTGCACTTTGATTCAAATCTTTGCTAGCACCCTCCCTTGGTAGTATGAGAAGGTTGGATGGAAGTTTTGGTGGAGGGATGTAAGGATTTGGAGATCAAATCAAAGAGGGAAGCTCTCTAATTTGGGAAAGAATTCTTTGTGAAAGAAAAGAGGCAAGATGAAATGAAATAAAAGGAAGGGAGGCTAACCTACCTATAGTGGCTGCCATTAAACCCTATTTGGGCCTTGGGGAAGCCCAATAAGGCCTCAACTAGTCCTCTTGGTTAAATTTAAGTTAGGTTCAAGTTTGGGATCAAAATGGTTAAATTTAAGCCACTAACTTAACCAATCTAACAAATAGGATTAGTCTAAACTTACTAACTTAATTAGTGGGATTTGTGGGCCATGACTAACTAATCTTGGGGTTCCTTCTAGAGTCTAAGCTACCCGGGTCCCTAACACAAGTCGGAACGAAACGAAAATCAAACCCGACTAAACAAATCCCGTAAAATCAATATTAAAATATAAAAATTACCAAAATATTAAATATAAAAAATGACCAAAATCAAATACATCAATCTAAAATTCATCAATTAATCAAAATCCTAAATCATTCAAAAGTCACAAAATAAACAAACTATCCTTAGCCTGAAAAGTTGTAAATAGTCATTCTAATCACATGGTTAGGTCTCCATGGTCATGGTTAGTCTCTAGGCTCAACGGTTCTAGGGTTCACTAGCTAACACATCAAAATTATAATTCACCAATTTTAAATAGTATTAAATTAATTAAAAATTCCCATAAATCATAAATCCTATTATTAAATAATAAACTTTTACAAAAGTTCAAAATTACCCTCATTTTAGAAAAGTGGGTGTTACAACTGTATTTTGGTAGTAACTAAAGCAACAAGAGTGGTCATGATGAGGTAAACCCCTCATCCTTATATCCCTCATCTTATACAAGAAGGAAGTTAACCAAAGACTGAAACATAGAGTAAGGACTGATACAAAGTAAGGGACTACACATATATTCTGTAGAGAACATATACAAGATAGGTATGAACCTAGATTAGGACGGTACATGAGCCTTTCTACCTATTATATGGCTAAACATATAGAAACTGAACCACTTAGAGATATGGACTGATACTCAAAGAGTATCAGTCGAAGGGTACATCAGGAAATGTCTGATACCAATATCTGAACCTATATACTGAACTTATAAAATATGAATAAAAGGATAGGACCGAAACTCTAAAATAGGTGGTCTAACATCTATTAAGTGATACATGATATGGAAAGTTTAATACACAAAGAGGTACTGAACCATGTTCAGCTTGGGGACTGAAATGATAAAGGACAGATGCAAGATGGTTAACATGGACTGAACATTAATATTCGATGGACTGCACACATGATAAAGAATGGCAGGACATATTATAAAAGAGGAATGCAATACGACACTTGTACATGGCAGAATGGACTCCTACTGTTATACAAGGCTGATTATTAACTGGTCTGTACAATATATGTTATATGGACTAAATTAGTAATGGATGGACTGAATGTCAAAATAGTAAACAGTACACTTATATCAAGCACCCAAATCAATGGTACTATCCTCAAAATATTCCCAATTTGTTAGATACACCTACCAATGCTAATCTATAGCAATGCACACACAATATATGGGTCAAATTTGAGGTAAGGGCAATGAGGTGCTCTTTTGGCTATTTTGTCAAATACTTGGCGTGCGTATCCGATACACTCGTGATACGTACTCAAAATAGATCTAAACTTGGCCCAAAGCTCACCCACCTGTTCTAAATCATTAGTATGACCTAATTAATAAATTTTACAAACCCTATAATCCTATTCTTGGATTCCACCTAAATCAAATCAAAATGTATGGGAGAAATCTTTCAAATAGGAAGAGGAGAGCCTAAACTCCTCTCCAATGGCACCCTAATGCAATGGTGGTCCCTAAGTAATTTATCTACACTAATTAAAAAGAAAATTAGAGGTTTAGAGAGCTCATACCAATTAGGAGATAGATTTCCAATGCAAGATCCCTAGATCTAGAATACCTCCAAGATCCAAGTGTCCAAATGCTCCAAATCCTTTCAAGCTAGCCAATAGAGCCTTCTTCTCTCCAAGGGGAAGAGAATGGAATTAGTTTGAGGGAATTTGGAGACAATTTGAGTGTAGGAGAAAATTTGGGGAAGAACTCCTAAATTAGGGCTTGAAATAAAATGAAAGGAGGAAGAATAAGTTATTGCTTAAATAAGAAAGGGGTGGCCGGCTATGTAGGGCTTTGGTTAGGGTTAGTTTAGGGGGAAGACCAAGGAGCCCTTCCTAAGTTCTCATGACAATTTTTAAGAAAAATGTAACGCCCCAGTCCCAAAATACTTAGGACTAGGAACGTAGACATACCAGCCGTATAATAAATATACGTAAGTTGTAAAATGCAGTAGAAACCATGACAACTAATCTCATCCACAAAAATAAAGGAATGAATGATATCATATAATCAACCAAGAATTGTCTTTATACACGATGTTGGGCGAAGACAAATCTAGTACCAACAATTTAAATATAAAGAAATAAATACAGATGAAAGAATTGCAAAGCACAGCGAAGGACGATCCAAGGGCAATCATCTTCGAAAGAGTAGTGAAGATCACAGCCTTGGCTAGGATACTTGCAGAGAGTAAGAAAGCACACATCTGGAGAGATTACCAGGTCCTCAGAGGGACGTTACAAGATACATAATATCATGCCATAATACTGAATATAAACTGCTCAATAAATAAGTCAATTTGAATATAACATGGTCCAATATACACCATTGAATTAGCGTACCATCCCCCCAACCAAACAAGGACAGGAGATGGCACTCTAATTCATGATGACGCATCTTTCCATGCGATGAATCAAATATGGTATCCGGACCACAACAAGGTTCAGTACCTTCTTATCGGAGTAGTGAGCCACACCTACAACCAAACAAGGACAAGATGTGGCAAACTAGTCCGCGATAAGTTACTGTTCCAAGCAACGGTCAGATACAAGTACCCAAACCAAGATTACTCATACCTAAGAGATAAGGTAGCCTAACTAGTCTAAGTGTATGCAGTTTTAAGAACATCCTCCAACGCATGGAGCTTGGCTAAAATGGGATCGGTATGGTCCCCCCTTGGGGCACCAGAGGCCCAATCAGTAAGCGTATGACGTTTCGAGGAACGTTAGTGGCCGTTAGTAAAATAAGGGTCATCTCACACCGTATCTCCAATGGAGCATCCGGATCACAAAAGGAAAGTGTATAGTAGCCCATACGCTAAGGAATTGTCCTTCCTGCCCAATGCCTACTGTGTCGTATCTACGACACAAAACCTGTATTAACCGCTAAGTCAAACTAATCATGCAAACACTATTAGCGGTTAATCCTATCGCATGGCTTATATGTACTAGTGGCCAGCCAGTCACGCATGTCCGAGTTCTATATGCGACACACGACTTCGTGGCACAAACGTGTCAATGCCAATATATGCAACACAAACAAGGGTTGTCCCTTAAATGTAAGGTTAATATGCATAAAAATAATAAGTACGGGAAATAGAACTACACAGTAAAATCCAGCTATTTATAACAGCATAGCACAGTTTATTTTGCAAAAAATAAATAATGAATAAATGCATGAATATGAGCTAAAGTAAAATAAACAGCTAATAGCAAGGTATCTTGCCTGGTAGTGACGCCTCGTGGGCTACAATGATCAAGGTGGCATAATGTATGACTTCTTTGTTACAACTATGCAAGACGGCCTAAGATGATGGCGTAGACTGTTCTATCGGGTCCAGGATAATCAAAATAGTTAGGGTAGATATGAGGATGTACAAAATCGGTAAGGAAATCGAAAAAAGATTTGGTCATGGATATGAGGAATATCAAAGGAAGTTAGATAGATAAAATATTTATGATTTTAAGAAAACTATTTATAATATTTGAAAAACTATATTTTTGTTTACTTTAGATAACCATATTCTAGAAAACGATAAATTAATATATCAATATACTTTTTAGATTTATATAGCAGATTTAAAACAGGCGTAGGGCCAAGTCCAATAGCAAAATACTTACGTATAAACTTATCGCTTAAATATCTTATATATATATATATATATATATATATATATATATATATATATATATATATATATATATAAATATATATTTATATATATTATATATATATATATATAAATATATATATATATATATATATATATATTTTTTTTTATATATATATATATATATATATATTTAGTGGCCCATGCAGGTTTACGTTTATCACTTCGGGTACATCAATGTGCCGTTGTGAGCCTGCGAATAGGATTAGACACTTAGGATCTCATCCACATGTCTTGACTCCTTGATAATCCTTAATTATTGAATTCATTGAATCCTTGACTCGTATCCTGCTTGAAATATCTTCAAAGGCTAAGATGTTTGCTCTTGTTACAGTTAAGATGAACTCTCAAGACAGGAACAACGCTGTACTGAACACTCCACCGGCTACAGGAGGAGGGCGAGCTTTGCCATGATTACGGAGGATGCGGGAACACCACAAGGAGCAAATGGCGGAAACTTCCAGTAGATACTGGCAGTAGTATAGATAGACCTATATTTAACTTTAAATTGTTTAAGAGGCATTGAATTTCTTTTATAGCAGTTGCTCTAGACTATTCATTCTAGTGGATCACGGCTCATTAAATTTCGAGGACGAAATTTGTTTAAGGGGGGTAGAGTTGTCAACCCCTTGACCAAATTTACCCTCTTAATTTTTTTATTATTATTATTTTATTGTCTCATTTAATTAATGTGTTATATTGTTTTACTTGAAATACAAATAGAGAGCCCAAGGAGTAATTAAGGAAATTTTAGGGACAAAAGTACAAATATTCCCAATTCAAACATTTTGTTTAGCCGTACCTACCACTCCTAGAATACGAAACAGATTTGAATTCAGAGCAGATCAATACAAACCTTTGCATTCGATCTTCAAATATTGAATACTGGTAACCACTCTCTCAAATTCAACTACTTTGTCAACCGAAAACCCCTGTATTTGAATTCAGTACGAATTCAAATCTTCACAGAACCTTAGATAGGAACAAACAACATACTCCTTATCTTCTCGTATTTTGATCAATCCTTAGTATATATAAATAAAGGATTAGTAGCCTCCACCCCAAAACCCTAAAAACTTGATCATCTTTCTGTGCAAGAAGCCCGGACATCTCCCCCAATCTACTATTCTTCTGGATTCAAGGAAGCAACCGCAGGTAACCCTCTTTATAATTGTGCCATTTGATTTCCTAAAATATTGTAGTCGATCATAATTCAATAGGGAGCATAGGTTTTTGATTAAACTCCTGTAGGAACCAGTAGTATGCAACTCTTAGTCTGTACATTAGGCACCAAATTACAAACAGGGTATGGGATATGGTAGTTTTTATATATTTGGCTTTGAGAAGGCTGTCTATTGTGTTAGATTGATGTCATGAATAGTAAACACTTGAATCCACCTTCTTCCTAAAATCGGAACCTTGATCTGGCAACCTGGGGAATATAGCAAATGTAATGCTACTACTTTGAACTATTGCTTGTTCCCTGTATGAAAAAGGACATCCTGAGAACTAGTTGGCCAAGACACACATACACGTTAAGTTACTCTGACATAAGGTCATCACCTACTAGTTACACCTGGGGATGTCTGTACACCTAGGCCGAGACCATTGGAAGAGCAAGACAAGTATGTATAAAATCAAATATGTTTCCAGTTAAACAGGGGACGATTTCCTGTTGTCAGTGAGCATTGGTGGGGTAAGTCCCATCTTCTTGTCCTTTAGCCTCCATGAGATAACTTGCATCACCTGGTATTGTGGGTATAGTCTTGATGGGTACCATATGTTATCGAGTGCAGTATCAGTTATAGGTCTATAGCAGATTTTGAGTAGCCTGTAGTATCAGCCTGGATGCTAACCCCTCAATGCCTAGCAGTATGTGTAAATTGGGTACCTGGGTTTAATGGGTAATATAGGGACAGCAGTTCAACTGAGCCCTGCACTTAGTAGTAATCTATTGTATATCCCATCTCCTTGTCCTAGATCTGTGATTAGAGCATTGCCCTCCATATTAACTATTTCTCATTTGCAAACATTGCTAGGTCTGAGATTGGGTTCAATTAATAAACTTTGAGTTCAGAGTTGGCTCTCACAACTTGTTTTGCAGATCCTGCACATTAGGAGTACTTGCATTACCCTGCCTGCAAGTCACCTCTCCTTAAGTGCCTATCCCTTCAAGACATAGTGTATAAACCCCATGAGTACCCTGTAATAGAGTATTCAGCCCACACCCTATCATTTGTACCATGTACTATTCAAAAGAATTGGTTGTTAAGCATAGTGGTTTTGTTATTTTAAGCCTTGTGTGTCACCTAGAGTATCAGTGGTTGAGGAGTTCCTTACCTACCTTTGTATCTGTTCATTCCATTTATCTTTTGTTTCAGAGTTGTGTTCTGTCTGTCCATTCTTCATTCAATGTTCAGATACTAGTTATGAGTTCAGTCCTTAGGATGTTTTACATCAATTTTAATGGGATAAGTCACTTGTGGTTGTTCTTCCTAATGATCCTTTTATCAGTCACTACCTTGGTTGGTTCAACCATTTCCTTATGTCCAAATATCAGTTGGCCCTCCACTGTTTGTTTAAGTTCAAGATATTAGACTGATACCCTTTGAGTATCAGTTCTTATCCATCACATTGTTTGCCCTGCATATCCACATATTCAGCCCTCATCAATATAACTCAGTCCACCTGGGTTTTACATGTCAGTCCATTCGTGCCCTTTTAGTTTCAGTCCCCTCTTTGATCAAGGATCAGTCCCCATTTACATATTGGTATCATTTAATATAAATGATAGCTCGAGTATGGGACTACATGTATCAGTTAATGCCTTGCTATGTACTGACCTAAATTCTTGTGTTTTTAGTCATCCTTGAACTAATGTTCAGTTTTAACCATAGCTAGATTAATGTATCAGTGATACTTTGTATTGTCTTGCATTAACCTATAGTTCAGTTCATATTTCCTTTTAGAATTCATTTAGAGATGTATCAAGCCCACTTAATATTCAGTCCCTCTTTTAGACGTCATACTGGGTTAAGAAGGAGGGCTCGAGCATACATGTAAGAATGTGCAGTTCTTGTTTAGTATCAGTCCTAAACATGTCCATGTTGATAAAGTCCTCATATTACATGTATCAGTCCCATCTATATTTTAAGATATTGTGGTATCAGTCCACATCATATATGATTAACTATTGTCCAATGTTTCTGTCCCATGCTAACCCTGTTCAGTCTAAGATATCTTTTCTTCAGATCAATTTGCTCTTGGTACCAGTTTTCCTTTTGAGCATACATCCCTGATCTCTCTTTGAATACTGGGAACAATCCTGCTTTGGTCAGTTCAGTTCTTGAACTCTCTATTAGTCACTACCTAAGTAACATGTTGCGAACCCTTAGTACAGCCACCTTAATTGTACAATTCATTTCACTTAAGGTTCAGTCCACTTTAGAATATTACCTGGGAATTCCTTATCCCTCAATTGCTCAATAGGAGGCTCATGTTCAGTTTCCCTTGCAAGGTCAGTCCTTGCACTATGTCATACATGTTTAATCTCTCTTAACTTCACTGTTCAGTCCACTCTAATGTAATTTAGTTCCCTTGTATCCCTATTTCAATCACTACACCCACATTTTGCTACATACTCTTCTATTTTGAATGTCCTGCAAGCAACCATAAATACTACATGTATTACAAATTAGACTCTGTTTAGCCAAGCACCATATATCAATCAAACACTGCCTATTTATACATTGCCACATTCACATGTCCTGCCCTTACATATTTTGGTTCAGTCCCTTTAATATTTGGATCAGACCTATCAATGTTGTCCTGCCCATTCATCTGATATCCTATATTTAGGACACATTACCTTGATCTATCCATAGTCATTCCTTTTATTCAGCCCCCTGTGCACTACTTGAATATCTAATGCTTAGTCCCTATATTGTGTCCATTATCTGCACCTACCTTGAGCCATTGCAAGCCTATGAGTTCAGTCCCCTGTTCTTCTTAGTATCAGTCAAATATGGGATGTGTACAAACTGGTCCTAGGTATCAGATAATTGGAGAAGGAGTAGTTTTTGGCTTTTAGATCATAATTGGTTATTGGTAATCAAGTCATGGTGGGATATCAGAGTATAACCATCATAGCAAGTAAGAAATTCTAGGACTAAATAACAGGTTCAGAGTGCCAGAATAGAGGGCTACACCTATACTACTGTGAACAAGATACTGTATATAAGAAAAGATAACCAGGTTAGGGAGACTTGAGACACATGTGTCACCACACTAAGTAGGTACTTGTAATCTAGAATATGATTTTAACCAGGTAAGTAGCATGGATTAAATAGGATATGAGTCAAGGTTAGTAATTAACAAATAGTTAAAGAGATAGACTTGTTCTTAATCTAAACTCATGTATTGATCATTACAAAATTCATTAAACAAGTTACTTGGACATCGATACGGATTCTGACCCGTATTCATAGCTCGAGACTAAAGGCAAGTATACCTTGCCTTTCTACACAGCTTTATTTACATGCACTGTCTTTTTATTGATATCCAGTTTTTCTCATATTATTGACATGTACCTTTCATATCCTGCTTGTATATTTGTATCATTGCTATATAGACCGTGTTCACAGTTAGCTTTGTATCTTATTGGTCGTGTTCACTTGTGTCTTGATCGAGTCGTATCGTGGGTCGAGAAGTCGTGAACTGAACTGCTTTTACCTCTGTGTCTTAAAATCTTGAAGCTAACCTGCGAGTCCATATTAGGGGCGAGGGTTAGTAGTTATCTGTGTCTTAAGATATCCTGCGAGTCCACATTAGGGACGAGGGTTAGTAGTTATTGGTCCACACCTGCGAGCCCACACTAGGGGCGAGGGTGATGCTAACCTGCGAGTCCACACTAGGGACGAGGGTTAGTAGTATATGGTTCACACCTGCGAGTCCACACTAGGGGCGAGGGTGATGATAGCTGCGAGTCCACACTAGGGATGAGGGTTAGTAGTTGTTCAAACATGCGAGTCCACACTAGGGACGAGTGTTTGAGTATTCGATTTGGTTATCCGTTGACATGTTGACATGAGTTCTCTAGTCCTTGTTCAGCAGTTCATTTATGTGTAGACAGTGTATAGATTCGTGCTTTAGTCATTGCTCAGTTTTACTTGTTTATTCTGTATTTTTCTCCATGCATAATAAACTGTTAGAAAGGCTCATTTTTATGTATCTTGCGAGTCCTCTGAGGACCTGATGATCTCTTCAGGTTTAGCCAAGTTTGAGTTAGGAGCAGTTGAGCAGGTTGAGTCAGCATCAGCCCGCGGAGCTTTGCAGTTGAGGTTGTCTTGAGTAGCAGTTTTATTCAGTTAGTGTATTTCATGTACTTTTCTCTTTCCGTCTATTGGTAGTGGATTTGTGTCCACCGGACGTGACATAAAATCTTGGATACATTCAGTTATATTATTCATTTTTTTGGTATTTCATTGATCTTGGTTGATTCGTTATTATTCTGTGGATGAGATTTAGTTACCATGAGATTCTAGATTGCCGTAACTTGTGTATAGACAGCGTACTACCACCGACACTGCAGCGTAGGCTGGACTTAGACACGTCTTGTATCCGAAAAGCGGGTGCGGGTCGTGATATATTATATTATATATATATATATATATATATAAAATATATATATATATATCTATATATATATATATATATATATATATACATATTTTATATATATATATATATATATATATATATATATATATATATATACATATATATATAATAACCCATATATAAAATATATATATATATATATATATATATATATATATATATATAATACTTAACTCTTTGTGATGAAATCCTAAATTAATTTATACAAGGAACATATATATATAAGTTTAGAAATTTTTGTAAAAATAACCCTACCCATATTATAAAAATAGAAACTCAACCCCAATGAGCTCTTCATGTATATATTATATATATTTAGGAATAACTACAAAAATGGTAACAATTGTTAATAATACAAATAATAATGATAAAATAATAATAAAAGAAAACGAAGAACTAAAGCAGGAAAAAAATATAAAAATAAAAAGGACGGCAACAACAGCTCTGCTGCTTCATTTTAAAGTAGGGGAAGAGAGAAGACAAAGAGACAGAGAGAGGGAGAGAGGAGCGACAGTAGAGAGAGGAGAAGGAGGAGCTTTACCTAGGTTTTCGGCATAGGCTCACCACCGTCGATGGGGATGGGTCGCCGCCTGTGCGGTGCCTTGCTGGTGCTCGCCACGATGGGGCAATGCACGGTCCGGTGTCACAGACGTCGGTGAAGCACGGGGACAGAGGCGGCGACAGGGACGACATGGCCGACGGGTGCGCCGAGGGCTGCGGAGGAGCACAACTCTGGGATGTGGCGGAGGCGCTGTTGTGGAGTCTCGAGGGCGGCCTAATTTCGTAGCGGCGCTCCGTCTTGCCACGGTATGGGCGGCGAGTTAAGCGATGTTGGGGTTTTGGTTTTTATGGTGATGGTTTTGTTGTTGTGGGTTTTGCAGGATTTTCTGGTGGTGTTGGTGGTTTTGGTCGGAAGGAGGATGAGGTCGCGGTGGTAGGCGTGGTGAAGGTGGCGGTGAGTGTTGATGATGGAATGGGTGTTGGCTGGGTGTGGCCGTGGGCTGCTCGGCCGGAGGTCGAAGGGGTTAGGCGGCTGCGGCTTGGCGACGGGTGCTCTTGGTGGCAGGGGTGGTTTGTCGGGTTGGCAAGGATCGGACGTGGGTCGAATTAACGGTGGCCAGGCTGTGGCGAGGTATATTGGGGAGACGGGTTGATGGTCGGGACTGCAGGTGGTCGGGGTTCGACAGTGGTGGTGATGATGGGTCTGGTGGAGAAGGGTTGGCCGGAGAAGGTCGGGGAGGTTCTGGTGAGGTCGAAGCCTGCAGCGGTAGCTTGCGGAGGGCAGGGCAGAGTTAGGATTGTGTTATCGTGCCCGGGCTTGTCGGACACGACAGAAAATATCTTGATTGTGTGTCCTACGTGTAACGAGGAGGATTGTGTCCGAAGTGTGGACACGAAGAAGGTGATAATGTAACTGTAATAGAGAAAATAGTGGAGGAGAAGGAGACACGGACACAATGCACGGCACTTGGGTGGAGGATTTTGGCTTATGGAATTTATGGAGAAAGAGCAAGGAGCCTCTCCATATATAGGAGGTGGACTCCTATTGATTTGGATTAGAAATTTAAAACCCCTTTTTAATATCCCACTTTTAATTTAAATCAAGTATAAATCAATTCAACCAATCAAAATCCAATTTATATTTAGATAAATCTTATCTATAAGTTTAAACTATTTTTAAAATAAGTCAATAAATTAAGTTTAAATTTAAATTGCCATAAATGGTTTAGCATTAAATCCACAAATTTTAAAATATCTTTGTAATAGATAATAATCATAATTAATTTCGAAAATCCAAACAATTATTCAATCATTTGAAATAACTTTTTAAAAATAAATAAATACAATTAGCTTTCAAAAAATAAAATATACGCGAATTAAATTTTATGTACTTCATATACGTTAGAACATTATTTTAAAAAGGGGAATATCATTTCTTAAGTTAAAATAAAAAGAAACTTTTTGTAATAATAAAATTAAATAAATTATTTGACTAAATTTTGGCGGAAAGATATTTATGTACACAATATTTATCGTACATATATCTCAAAAAAAAGAATATTTATTTGTACAGCTACCAAACCTATAGTAAAACTTTTATGTAAAAACAAATAATTATCTCGCATATCCGTATTCGTATTCGACGTACAAATACCATCATAAAAAATTCATAGTGAAATTTTAGGGGGTTTACATCCTACCTAACTTACAAGAATTTCGTCCTCAAAATTTAGGTATAAGTAGGGGGTTGAGAAGGTACAAGGGTATATCGAATACGATCAAGTCATGGAACGGCGCTCAACACAACATGCATTAGAAAATCGTGATTTAGATAATTGGAAATTAAATCACGGATATGGTTTTGAATGATAGTCGCTAGTCAACGCAAGATTAGAAGGATTAAGGGTATGGAAATGAAGGTAAAATAATTACAGATCGAGAGTAGGTAGTTCCTTAGAGGAGATTGTGTGATCGTCGTATAGGTTGGGAGTATATTAAAAGGATGATTAGAAGGTCGCGATAATTCATCTAGAGTCAAGAAAGAAAGGACGAGTAACTCGGGACGTGAATGTGGGCACATGGGTTGGTAATGGCTATCTAAGTTGTGTATGTACAACTATCATGGTCATAAGTGGTAGGGCAACTAAAAGGGGACACTCTGTGTCTATCTTTCAAATACATGTGTTTCTAAAATAGGTGAAAGACAAAAACTATAAAGAGATCGAAGAATATATTTATCGAATACGAATACGTGGTTCAGAGGCGATTGAATAATTTCAAAATAGAATTGCCAAGGCAGTCGTGGATGGGAATCTATAGAGCGAGTTTAACTATGTCTCCATCCGCGTAGAACGATATATAAAAGCGAACCAAAGTGCACTAGGTTGATCAGACCATCATGCACCGGTTCTGATTAGACAATATGTTAGTAAGCGCGCGCTCAATAGCATGTGTCTTGAACAAGTTTGATGACGGTTAAACTGGTAAAACTAGGCTATAGTAGCAACATTTAGTAAAGATGGTAAAAACATAGGCATATGAGGTTAAGATTGAAAGAAAGAAGAGTTAGTTTGAACTCCTTAAGAATCTAAGTCATGTCCAGTGTTGGTGCCTATACAATCGTCCTACTGTCTACTTGTCTAAGGCTTGGTTAAGGTCATAAAGGAGGTTTGGTCATAAGGCATTCTACCCAACTTACAAGTGTTAAACTAGTAGTGACAATGGAACATGTTTAGCTAGTATGAGTCACCATCCTAACCTCTATTAAGCATGAAGGAAAGAGAAGAATTACGATAGAAATGGATCAAGCAAGATGTAAATCAAGGGGTCAAGCGGGAGTTCGAAGATAGAATTGAGGAAGAAGGTCAAGTATGTGGATGAGATCCCATACTCTAATCATGTACGCAGGCTTGCTTGGTACGATAAAGAAACCAAACAATTTATCTAGACCTGCATGGGCCACCACAAAAACATATAACGCCCAGTCCCAAAATACGTAGGACTAGAAACGTAGACATGGCAGCCGTATAATAAATATACGTAAGCTGTAAAATGCAGTAGAAACCATCACAACTAATCTCATCCACAAGAATAAAGGAATGAATGATATCAAATAATCAACCAAGAATTGTCTTTATATAAGATGTTGGGCGGAGACAAATGTACTACCAACTATTTAAATGAAAAGAAATAAATAAAGATGAAAGAATTATAAAGCGAAGCGAAGGACGATCCAAGGGCAATCATCTTTTAAGTAGTAGTGAAGACCACGGCCTTGGCTAGGATACCTGCAGAGAGTAAGAAAGCACACACCAGGAGAGATCACAAGGTCCTTCGAGGGACGTAACAAGATACATAATATCATGCCATAATACTTAATATAAACTGCTCAATAAATAAGTCAATTGGAATATAACATGGTCCATTACACACAATTGAGTTAGCGTACCATCCCTCCAACCAAACAAGCACAGTAGATGGTACCCTAATTCACTATGACGTATCTTTCCATGCTATGATTCCAATATGGTATCTGGACCACAACAAGGTTCGGTACCTTCTCATCGTAGTAGTGAGCAACACCTACAACCAAACAAGGACAAGATGTGGCAAACTAATCCTCGACAAGTTACTGTTCTAAGCTACGGTCAGATACAAGTACCGAAACAAAGAGTACTCATACCTAACGGATAAGGTAGCATAACTAGTATAAGTGTATGCAGTTTTAAGAACATCCTCCAATGCATGGGCCCTGGCTAAAATGGGATCGGCAAGGTCCCCCCATGGGACACCAGAGGCCCAATTAGTAAGAGCATGACGTGTAGGAACAATAGCACCTCCAGAGGGGGGTGAATAGAGTGCAGCGGAGAATATTTAGCAATTAAAATTTTAACTCTAAGCAGGTGAAGCAATATATATATAATAATTACAAGTAAGTCAATAAAATCAGGGCGAGAAAATAATATGCAAAGACAATAGGTTTATACTGATTTCCCTCTGTGAGGACTAGTCCAGTCTCGAGTACTCAACCCGATGTTTGAATCCACTATTTTAAATAGAGATTACACCACGTATTTTGCTCCGAATAACATGCCAACTTCACCACCATCATATTTTTATCCGAAGCCCGCGAACAAACTTTAACACCTTTCTGAAGAAAGCTTTTATACGCCAAGCTTCTACAACTCGAAACTCCTACTCGGAAACCATCGACACTTAGAAGAATAGAGTTGACTTGGAGATTTGAAGATTAAAGCATTGGGAATAGAATAGAAAGTTTAGGAATAGATAGAGAAGATGAAGATTGAATCTGTGTTTAGAAATAAATTTTTTTTTTCTATTTATAGGTTTTTCTAAGACAGAGTTCGGGCAGAACTCGGTACCCTAACGTTCAAAAATTCAAACGTTGGAGATCCGTAAGAATAGGTAATGCTTCTGACCAGGAGTGAATTCTGCTGACCGAGTTCGGTCTGAGTTCGGGCAGAACTCTGGCCGAGTTCGGTTAGCCTAATTCTAGGGCTATTTTAGTTTTTGGATCTGGTTTAGTTTTGGATCAAATCAAGAATGGGTTTGGTTTAGGATAGACTTCTAATTGCTAGTGATCCTGATTCACAAATAATATAGACTCAATATATAAAAAATACAGAATAAATAATAAAATCGCAGAGACGACGCAATCAGCATTCTTTGTTTCTTTTCATATCGAGATTGAAGTTTTAAGACACTTATCGAAATCAGTTTGACTATGGCTAAATGTGCCAAAAAATCTCCCCAATTTTGATAATGTAACAAAACTACGATTGATACTTAAGGAAAAGTTTAGCTTGAAGTGGAAGAAGACTTGATGAGTATGGAAGGTACGGTAGTAGCTTTTTGTCCGTCAAAAAATAGTACAGTACAATGCTCAATGCTCCCCCGTAGTGTACGGTCAAGTCTTATTACTCTCCCGAAATAAAACATTCTGTTGAATCTGCATCTGTAGAGTCTAAACCAAAATTCTTTCAAAATAAATTAGTAATATTGTAAATAATCATCAAAAATCGTATGTTGTATCCAAGATGAATCAAATCTAAATGAATCTCATCTAAATCAATCTTACTAAATTTTATCAATCTTATTTTTTATCAATCTTAATCAATCTTACTCCCCTGTTTAGTTATAATAGCAAAATGGTGTAGCAATATTAAACCACAAAGCATATGCATGGAATAATGGAAATACTAGCATAAACTATTTTTTTTGCTTACATCACGCAGAAAAAGAAAACTGAAAAAGTCATAACTGATAATGCTTGAAAGAAGCATTTATCACTAATACATGCCAACTAAAATAAAGTCAAAACATAACAAAGTCACTGAACTATCACGAGGAATAACAAATCCTCAACTATCATCCTCATCATCATCATCAGCTGCAGCACCAGCAGTACCAGAAGGATCGGTATCAGTAGATCTGCTGGGGTCATATCGAGCAGCCGCAGGGTCAAAGTAATATTGTACCTCACGGTCATCAATGCGATAGCCAAGCCGAGTCGGATCACGAACCATAGGAATGGGGCCTCTAGGGTTGTGAGCAAGGATATACGACAAATCATGAACTGTGTTCGAGATGGCCTGGAGCTGAAGGGTAGTACAAAAATTTGTAGCACAAAAATTATCCAGCATGAGAGTCCGAAGGGACTCAAGAGTAACACCGGCAAAAGGATGAGTAACCTGAGAATCAGTGGAAGTGGGAGTGACTACAGGAGGTGGAACCTGTGCAGGCTGAGCTGGGCAACGATGCTCATGAAGATAGGCAGGAGCAGCATCCTCAGCATAGTCCTCAAGACTGACCTCAAAATACTGAAAGATGATAGGGAGGTACATCGCGTATAGAAGGCGTCGCGAGGAATTCTTGCGACAATGATCCATAGTGGAGATGATAGTCTAGAAAAGACTAACAGAAACATGAAAGTGAAGATGATAAATTGCTGAGAGTTCCAGGTAGAAAATCTCATCTGGGGCAGTATTCTTAGAAAGGATAGTGGAGAACACCATGCGATGGAGATCATAGAAGTAATTGTTCGTATGTCTAAGGCGAAGAGTGCCATGGGGTCGAGAATTCGGTTCACAGAGCGAATCACGGAAGGAATCAAAAGTTGTCCCCTCAGGAAACTCGACAGAGGTGATTTCGACAAGTGCCTACCCGTCATTGGGTACGTGGAGAATGATTGCTAAATCATCGGCATCAAACTCGATATCGGCTCAACCAACTTTTGATTTCGTTGTGCCCTTTATGACCAAAAATTTACAATAGAACATACGAATGGCGTTGGTATAAACAGGAAAAGTGGATTGAACTAACTCTAGCAAATGATGGTATGTGAATACACTAGAGTGATCAGGAAATAACGTAAAGTTGATAGGAGTGCCCGGACATATTTTTTTTTATGAAAATCCGTGAACCAAGAGTCTGAAGCTTCTTGGGACACAAAAATAAATTCACCGAAGAAATCTCCGTTGGGTCTCGAAGGAGTGTAAAGAGAAAACGAGGCCACCTCATGAGGAGTTGAGAACGAACCTTCATCAACTTTCCCTTCTTTTGACAAGAAATAGGTTGTTTGGGAGCCATATAAAAATTGAACGGAAAGAAAAGAGAGAGATATACCAAAATTAATTGTAGACAATGGAAGAGAACCTCGAGAGAGCTCCAAATTCAAACTTTGAAGGCTTAAAAAGCTTAGATGAGGGAGAACTTGGAGGTTACGGTTAGGGTTTTGGTATGGTTTTGGAGGTGCTGTGAGAAAGAGGATGATGTAAAAGAGGGTTAAATAGAAGGAGGGCTCAACTGTCCAGCTTCTGTTTGAAATCCCCCAGACCGAGTTCGGTCCGAGTTCGGCCAAAACTCTGACTGAGTTCGGTCTCTAGGGTTTCAAGGCAATTATTGGGAACAATGTGATAGTTTTTAACATAAATACGAAAATGAATTTGAATTAATTGTGTTGAAGAAAATAATTTAATATTTATTAGTTAATTTCCCATAAATTGCCATAAATACTTCGGGTTAGCTGTAGGGTCCGGATTCCAACTAGCGGTAGTTCGAAGACTAGTACACCGTGTCGCTTCAGGTTATTTATACCTGTGTGACAGAAGGGTCCTTTCGTCTTATAACCAAAATAAATTTAGTGAATTCATGTTCATTAAATAATAATATTTTATTATATTACCTCAACATCCAGAATTCCTAATTCTCTTCGTATAAAGTTAAAAGCGATCTTCAGCCAAAGGCTTTATGAAGATGTAGCTAGTTGATGTTCAGTATCAACAAATTCTAAAATTATATCACCTTACAAAATATGGTCTCTCAAAAAGTGATGTCTAATTTCTATGTGTTTAGTGCGTGAATGACATATGGGATTCTTAGTGAGATTAATAGAGCTAGTGTTATCACAGTAAATAGGAATATGATGAAAGGATAATTGAAAGTCTTCTAGAGTTTGTTTCATCCACAAAATTTGTGCACAACAATGTCCTGCAGCTATATACTCAGCATCGGTAGTTGATAATGCAACTGAATTTTGTTTCTTAGAAAACTAGGAGACTAATAACTATCCTAGAAAATGACATGTACGTTGGTACTTTTACGATCGACCTTGCATCCAGCAAAATCTGTGTCCGAGTAACCTATCAGGTCAAATGAATTAGTTTTGGGATACCAAAGACCGGTTGTCAATGTTCCTTTAAGGTATCGTAAGATACGCTTAACAGCACTTACATGTGATTCTTTAGGACAAGCCTGATATCTAGCACATAAGCATATCGCAAACATAATGTCTGGACGACTAGCAGTTAAGTATAGTAAACTAACAATCATACCTCTATACTTACGTATGTCGGCTGGTATACCGCTTTCATCTATATTAAGCTTTGTAGAGGTTGCCATTGGAGTGGCAATAGGTTTGACATTTTCCATATCAAATTTCATTAGCAAGTCTTTTTTATACTTGGCTTGATTAATAAAAATCCCTTGTGAACTGTGCTTAATTTGCAGTTCAAGAAAGAATATTAATTATCCCATCATGCTCATTTCGAATTCACTCTGCATACACATAGCAAACTCGTTACATAGTATCTCATTAGTAGATCCAAAGATTATATTATCTACATATATATGCACTAGTAAACCATTTTTGTCCAAAGATTTTATAAACAAAGTTATATCAACCTTCCCTTTTGAAAAACCATGTTCAAGTAGGAAAGAACTAAGACGCTTATACTATGCATGGGAAGCTTGTTTGAGACCGTAGAGAGCTTTTCGAAGCTTGAATACGTGATCAAGAAATTTAAAATCTTCAAAGCCTGGAGGTTATTTTACGAAGACTTCTTCTTTTATAAAACCATTTAAAAATGTACTTTTAAGATCCATTTGAAAAAGTTTGAAACCATGAAAACTTGCAAAAGCACAAAGTATATGAATGGACTCTAATCTAGCAACTGGAGCATGTCTTATTATAGTCAATGTCTTCTTCTTGATTATAGCCTTGAGCTACTAGACGTGCTTTGTTGCATGTGACTGAGCCATTCTCATCTAACTTATTTCGGAACACCCACTTAGTACCAATGATTGGATGATCGATAGGTCTGGGAACAAGTTCCCAAACTTGATTTTGTTCAAATTGGTTATGTTCCTCTTGTATAGCAGAAATCCAAAATTCATCAAAAAAAGCTTCTAAAACATTCTTAGGTTCAATTTTGGAAAAAAAAATACAATATTTGCTATTACCAATTGTCTTGAGCTGGAACGAGTGCTTACGCCTTTTGACACATTATCGATTACCAGGTCTTCGGGATGGTCTGGTGTAAATCGCATACATTTTTACAGACTTTCTAGATAAGACGTAGAAGTATCTTCTGTTGTGGGAGTCCCTTCTTCATTGTCACCGTTGTTTTGTCTTTTGACATTTAGCTCATCGAACTTGACATTGATTGATTCTTCAACAATAAGTGATTTCTTATTGAATACTTTGTATCCTTTACTTTTTGCCGCATATCCCAAGAAATTTCCTTCATCAGCTTTTTTACCAAATTTTCCCAACTTGTCTTTTGTATTTAGAGTATAACATCTGCATCCAAAGACCTTGATATAGCTGATATTAGGAGTTCTATTAAACCATAATTCATAAGGAGTCTTTTTAGAGATAGGTCTAATAAGAACTCTATTCAATACATGGCATGTTGTATAGACAGCTTCTGCTCAAAAGTATTTAGGAAGATTGTACTGATTAAACATAACTCTGGCCATATCACCGAGAGATCAGTTCTTCCTTTCTACAACTCCATTATGTTGAGGAGTTCTGGGGCAAGATAATTCATGAGATAATCCATTTGAATTACAGTAAGACTTGAATTCATGGTTATCGAATTCTCCTCCATGATCACTTCGAACACGAGTAATCATGAATCCTTTCTCGTTTTGTACCTTCTTACAGAAAGATACAAACTCGAAAATACCTCATTCTTATTTGCAAGAAAATAAACCCAAGTATATCGTGAATAGTTATCGACTATCACGTAAGCATAAAGTTTTTCGCCAAGACTGGCGACTCTACTTGGTCCAAATAAGTCCATATGAATTAATTGCAGGGGTCTAGAGGTACTTACAGCGTTTATTGATTTGAAAGATGATCTAGATGTCTTATTCTTCTCACAATCTACACAGATCATATCTTTGTTGACACTTATTTTAGGTAAGCCTCTTACCAGTTTCTTGGTGGACAATCTTACAATCGTGTCCATATTTGTATGACCAAGATGCATATGCCAAATCTAGCTTTCGTCTTGTGTTATAAACAGAAAATTTCCTGTATTGTTAGTCTTTTCTGACAAATATAAAATATATATGTTGTCCTCTTTTATTCGCTCAAAGGAAATTATTCCAGAGGTTTTATCATAGACAACATTTATTTTTAACAAAATTTATTCCATAACCGTGATCAGCTAATTGACTGATACTCAACAAGTTATGTTTCAATTATGTCACTAAGGAAACATTTTTAATAATAAGAGAGGGAGAGATACCTATGTCACTAATGCCATGATATTACCTTTAAGATTATTTCCAAATGAGACATAGCCTTCTTTCTTCATCGTTAGAGTTGCAAACAATCTGTCGTCACCTGTCATATGCCTGGAGCAACCACTATCGAGTATCCACTTGCTTTTAGTGGAAGAAGGAAGGTCCACCTACAACACAAGTTGAATATGTAACCTTTGGTACCCACTTTCTTGAGGGTCCTGATGTGTTATCTTTGGAACCCATTTATACACATTCATATCTACTAGCTTTCTAATCTTACACTGTGGTGACACATGTCCTTTTAATCCACAATAATGACATGTAGCAAAAGTGTTAGTACTAGGTTTTGTTTGAAAAACATACTTTTGAGCTTTTGAAAAGGTGTGTGTACTCGTGTTGTGTAGAAACATGTATATATAAGCATGATTTCTAACATTACCAGTCGTGTTGTTAGTGTGGTGTTTGTGTTTAGCCTTCTGACTAGTGTTTATCTGAGCAATTGGTCTAGCGACTTATTTGCCCAGTTTTATCTCTAACTCTTTAGAGTTGTCATTGGCTTCATTTAATTTGGCTGTGAGTGCATCTACTCTTTGAATGGCAATGTTATACTTCTTCTTCTCTAGTTCATAGAGATCGTTAAGTTTTGCATTTTTTTGATTTGCTTTTTCCACTACTAAAATAACCCAGATTAGCGACGTCAGTAGACGTCGCTAAATACAGAAAATACGTCGCTAACAATGATTTGCGACGTATTTAGCGACGAAAAACTTACATCGCTTATAGGCAAGTCGCAGATGATACTTTCGTCGCCGAACGTTGCTATTTGCGACGCGGCGGCCATTGTCGCTAGACGTCGCCAAATGAGCGACAGAGAGCGACGTATCAGTACGTCGCCAACATTGCGACGTAAAGCGACCACTAGCGACGCTTCAAAAGTTTATAAATGATGACGAGGCATGGCATCCACGTGGCCACGTGGGCAACTTAGCGACGTATATTAGCGACGTCGAGCGACGTAACGTCGCTAGTTAGCGACGTATAGCGACGTCTTTTTGCCGTCGCAGTAAGTCGCAGAACGTTGCTATACGTCGCTAATGTTAAAAAAAAATTTAAAAAAATATAATTGATATTTTTGTTATGCTTTGTTTCTGTGTTTACAGTGTGTGTGAAGTGCAGTATTCGAACCATCGATAGTTTCGCTTACTGTTCTATGTTTTATCTTGGATAGAAAGAGCAACAGTTCAGGGTGCACTTCTCAGAGCTTCCTCTTCACATCCTTCACCTTCTCGGGAACCTTTACGACGTCCGAGAAAGTGAAGGACGTGAAAATGAAGCTCTCAGAAGTGCATCCTGAACTGTTGCTATTTCTATCCAAGATAAAACATACAACAGTAATCGAAACTGTCGATGGTTCCGAACACTGCATTTCACATTCACTGTAAACACAGACACACATCATAACAAAAATACACAATATATTTTTTTAAAATTTTGGCAGCACCTCCTTTGTATATCAGATCATCGCTTATAACCCAGCGTAGGTATATTTGTCATCCCGTCGCAGATATCACAAAGTAAATATCACAATAAAAATAGGAGGCAGTGCAAAGTAAATATCACAGACACACATCCTCACAAACATCCAATAGAGTCAAATAAAAATGAAAGATGATAAAAAGTCTCCCACCAAGTGTATAAACAACAGTGTATGAATAAACAATTTGCCCATAGGGCCAATACATACAAGTCATAAAAAAACTAATAAAATCACTGCGGACCCCTGCCGCGCAACTGGGATAGAATGTAGTCATACTGCTCCTGGGTGAGCTGTACCATAGGGGCAGTAGGAGGCAGTACAATATCTGGAGTCGGCGTCGGAGGCAGTGCAGTATCTGGAGTCGGCACCGTCGATGGACCCGGAGGACGTACCTGCTCCAGCTCTCACAGTCGTTCACCATGGGCAGCAAGGGTACTCACCACCTTCTCAGTATACTGAGCGAGTGAGAGAGAAAGGCTCCTCTGCGATCCGTCCAGCTCGACCTGTCTATGCTCTGTGCGCTGCGTAGACTCGGTGAGCGTCTACAAGTTGGCAGCTGCAGCCTGATGCAGACTCATCAGCTCCTGTATACTGCGCTCGACCGTATCAAATCGTCCGGTGACGATCGGAGGGTCGGATCGTCGCTCGACCGCATTAGAAATCTGCTGCTGCAACTCGTGACGCAGCTCCTCGATCTGACGACGAACATCCTCAGCTCGTGACGACGCCTGCGTAGTCGGAGACTACGCACTGACAGAGGGGGCCCGGGATGACTCCGAAGCCAAATACGTGCCGTAGGATCCCGTACCGTAGTACGTACCCTTCTGAAGATCGCCAACGGCGGTCATCCAGAGCTCGTCCGGCGATGGCTCTGCAGGCGGCTGGGAGGAAGTACCAGCCCCTCCCTCTGCTTGCGCACTAGCAGCAGCAGCAGCATCAGCCGCCTCCTTCTGTAGCCGAACAAACTCGGCCTAGAACATATTTGCTAACGTGTAAGTGTTTACTAAAGTCTATATTGATATCTATTTTCCTGTTTTCCAAATTATAGTCAGTTAATATAAAGAATAGAACGTACATATGCCTGCGTCGCCCTCTCGTCAATGAAGTCCCCAGCCCTCCGATGGGTGACCAGGAAGACGATCACCATGTTCGGGTCCTCACCCTTCTTTACCTGTTAAAATATATTATCTATTATTAGTATTAAATATTATATCGAACTATATATAAATTAATGTCCGTCATAGGAAACGTACCAGACGACGAAAATGCTCCGTCATCGGAATGGAGCCACCACACCACTTACCGGCGCTCGACCGCGCCACCTTGGCCTTCTCAGACCGCTCCTGGTACTTGGGCTCGCTGAATCTAGCCTTCATCGCAGTCCACTGCTCTGGCGTAATCCAACCCTGGATCGACTATCCGGAGCGATCACGACGCTTCTAGTCGTCGATCGCATCACGGATGAGCTTGGCTATGACGACAGAAAATTGGCCCTCGATCCTCGCCGCCCGGTGTGGTGGATAGAAATAGGTCCTCTACAAGAAGTAAAATACAAAAGTTGTATAATATACACAAATGATTATTAAAATTTAAAAATAAAAAAAAATTTTACCTTGAAGTGGGCGAACCAAAAGGCCTTCCTATCTGCGGGAGCATCTGAGTAGTTGAGCCAAGGCCCACCATAGTTCTGCCTCACAAATGTCCCCAGCTGTCTCTGTACTGCAGAAGGCCGATATCTATACAATAATAATTTTTCATGAATATATATGTACATATAATCATTTGAGAAATATATAATAATTAATTAACTTACTTCATAGGCCCGTCCGTCCAAATCTCCATACGCGTCTCGCCCGGGGGAGCGCATGGAGGGTCGCTCTCACCTCCTGCCTGGGCAGGATCAGTCTGATCGCCGTCCTCCATATGATCGGCGTGGGCTCCCTCTATAGAGCAGTCGACAGTAGAAATGCTGGACGGGGGATCAGGGATGCTGGACGCGGGATCAGGAAGGCTGGACGACGAGGGAGGAGTCGCCAACCTGCTAGAACTTCCCTGTCCCGGTAATGGACCGGGAACAGAACGGTACACTGGCGTACTCGGAGATAAGGATGAGGGTACGGAACTGCCCTCTTCATCTCCAGCCCGAGGCTGACGGGGCTGCCTAATATATAATCCTCTGCATCGTCCAGATGGTCTAGTCATACCTGACAATAAAAAATATGACAAAAAAACAAAAAAACATATTTATATGATAGATATCACAGATTTTTGAAAAATATCATAGTCAAAAAGTGTCACTGAAGTGTCAATAAAAGTGTCAATAAAGTTTCACTGAAGTGTCACAGATTTATATGATAGAAGTGTCACTAAAGTGTCAAATATGATGATAAAACAAACGTACAGATTTAATCCTCTTCTGAAAATTCATCTAGTTCGTTTAGCTCATCTACTTCTTCTTCTTCTTCTTCTTCTTCTTCTTCTTCTTCTTCTTCTTCTTCCTCCTCTACATCTTCGGACCAGGAATTATAACGGTTAGAAACATGTACTGAGTCTTCATGCACATCTAAGGCGGTAGGTTATACGGAGTGACAATCACAGGCCAGCACGAATACTGGGATCTCGAAAGACCAAAAGGAGTAAAATCGTCAGAAGATAGTCCCAACCTGACATTTCGTGGATCTGAAGCAAAATCTGGATACACTCGATCAAAGTGCTTCCACGCTTCTCCATCGGATGGGTGATCCAACACTCCTTCAATCTGTTCTCGCATGTGCCAACTCATATTTTCGGCCGTCTCTTTCACCATAAATAATCTTTGCAACCGCGGCGTTAAAGACAAGTAGTGCATTGAATCGGTCGGTCTTCTTGCACCGGTAGACCTTCCTGTACTAGTTGTCTTATAGCGATCAGCATCACAAAATCTGCACACATCTACGTCCTTGTCGTCTTTGTAGTACAGCATGCACCCATTGCGACAGGAATCGATTTTCTCGTATCCCATCCAGAGCGATCTCACCATCCTCTTAGACCGGTAGAAGTCTTTAGGCAACTTAGCACCCGCCGGCAAGATCTCTATAATCAACTTCAACACTCGGTTGTAGCATTCTTGCGACATGTTAAAATCTGACTTAATGCTCAACAGTCTTGTAACCACCTCCAACGGTGAATGATCCTCACAACCAGGATACAATAGAGTCCTTGCATTCTCCAACAACTCCATAAACTGTGCAGCATCGGCGTTCGGTGCCTCCTCAGGTGCATCATGAACGAAACTAGGCCCCGCAGCGTCGAAAACCATGTTCACGCACCCGTCGTCGTATGCATGATTATCTGAAACAAAATTAGGTCCCGCATGCATATACGGCTCAACATAAGGCTCCGGCTCTGATGCTAAAGACACAAGTTCTCCGTGTGCGGTCCACTGATAGTAATTAGGCGTGAAACCCCTCGAGTACAAATGATATGTCACTTCCACTTCTGGATAATATTTTACGTTATGACATTTCACACACGGACACTTAATTTTGGTGCCGTCCATGTACTGAGGGAACGCCTTAGCAAACTGCAGGAACTGCTCTACTCCCGCTATGTATTCATCCCGCACACTACACATATCATCAGGACGACGATTGTACATCCATGAACGATTCCGCAAGTAGTAATTCATATCCATTTGGAAATAATTCTGCAAAGATGGACACACATTATCCAACAGGCACAAATTCGTATATTATGTCTTATTATGGGACACACATTAGTAGCAGACAGTTACTAATAACAATGATATGCAATCTAGGTCAAACTAGGTTGTACTAAGTCAAACAAGGTCAAGCTAAGTCAAACAAAGGTACCCTTTACCTTATCGCTATTGGTATCCCAATACTAGCTAGCACACACCATTCAAGGCTATACAAGCCTAACCTATAATTCAAGTACCAATAATGACCAGAGTCAACTCAAGCTATCTCATACACACAAGTAATATATGGGTGTCATTTGTTTAGTCTTAAAAAAACACAATCAACTAAAACTAGTACCAAGTAATGAGCAATAGTGAGTTACCAAAGCAAACTGAAACTAAAACTAGTATCTGGGTGTCATTTAAACAACTAAAACTAGTATCTGGGTGTTATTTAACAAACATGAAGACAACAAAGTCAAACAAGGTCAAGCTAAGTCAAACAAGGTCAAACTAGGTCAAGGGTTGACCTATAGTTGACTTTGTCAACTCTTAGTCCAATGTAGGTCAGATGTTTACTCTACTTTGACTTTCAGTAAAAATAGTCAAGCTTGGGGGTGACTACTATTTCATATAATTTTAAAGTATCGGCCGATACCGATCCGATACGGCCGATACCGATACGGTTTGGCATGTTCCGATCCGATACCGACCGATACCAAATATTGACCGATACCGACATTGGGGGTCTTTGTTCCGATCAATTCAAGTACCAATAATGACCAAAGTAAACTCAAGCTATCTCATACACACAAGTAATATCTATATAGATATATACATATAATATATATATAGGCATGTATATACTATATGCCTATATTACAAGACAAGGCAACTTTCATGCATTCATATATTTAGACACTCTAACATAGGCTATATGCCTATATCACATATGAGTTACATAATATAGTTATGTATATATGTATACAATACCATATATCAAACATATATAGAGAGAGAGAGAGAAGTAGAGAGTGGGTGGTGTGTGTACATGCACATGTGAATGGGGGGTGAGTGTGTTGACTGTTACATGTGACAGTCACATATACGTGTATATGAGGGAGGCTAACATGCTTGTATTAGGCTATATGCGTGTGTGTACCTAGGCAAGAGTGAGTGAGTGAGTGAGTGAGTGATATGAACTATAGGTCAGTCCAATCTGGATAGTAAGGGGATTTACTGTGTTCAGTCAAATAGGAAAGGAAAAAAAAGGAAATCAGTTCATTTCACACAACATTACATACTCCTATAACATATTTCAGACCCATTCACCTCAAACCCAAATCGAGAACCAAAACTCTAACCAAATCACCCCAAACTTGAAACTCAGTCAGCACACATATAGATACACTACACTAGGGTTTTAAACATCTAAATTAAAGCATTAAACTAGGTTAAAATGGTTGTCAAAACTGGGTTTTCAAAATTAGAAAATACAATAAATTAACAAGGTATCAGTCAACATAGGGTATTTAGAAATTGATATATAAAAACATGTTAAAATGGAAAATAAATGGTTGGTAAAGGATCTAGGCTATGTGTACGTGTCCAACATAGTGTCTCGTGTCCACCACAACATGACACAGTGTGTCCAGTGTGTGTGTGTGTGTCCATCTGTGTGTGTGTCCGTGTGTCCGTGTGTATGTGTGTGTCTCTGTGTGTGTGTGCGTGTGTGTCCGTGTGTGTGTGTGCGTGTGTGTCTCTGTGTGTGTGTGCGTGTGTGTCCGTGTGTGTGTGTGTGTCCGTGGGAGAGAAGGAGGAGGAGGAGGAAGAGGAGGAGTTAGGTTAGGGTTTACCTGAGCTCGAGGAGGAGGAGCTCGACGGGGGGGTACGGGTCGCCGGAGAGGGAGGGAGTCGCCGGGGGGGGGGAGGGAGTCGCCGGGGGCGGAAGGCGTCGTCGAAGGAATCGCCGGAGGGGGGGAAGGAGTAGTGGGAAAAATTAGAAATTTCGAGTGAGTGGGAAAAACGAAACGCTGTGCCCTAAGTAAAAATATTAGCGACGTCACATGAGGACGTCGCTAAACGTCGTAAACTGGCGACATATTTTAGTAATCCAGCGACGTAACGTTGCTATGCAGCGACGTAATTTTATACTTGTCGCTGAACGTCGCTATTCAGCGACGTTTTGCGACGTTTATATAAAGGAGTCGCTGAATTCCATATATAGCGACATAAATTTACGCCGTCGCTAAATTACGTCGCTAATAGATCATATTTTAGTAGTGTTCTAGCTTTTCAAGAGAATCATGCAGACTCGGCCTTAAAGAAGCAATCTCATTGGTGTCAATAGAAGAATCTTTAATATCTTCTAAAATCCTAGATTGCTTTGAAAATTCAGACCGTACAAATTTTAGCTCTTTCTTAGCATTTTTGTACATGTCTATCATTTTCTTCTGATCGGCTAATAGATCAGAGAAAGCCTCACATAATTCATCAAAAGTAAATTCTTCATAGAGAGGGTTAGTTATTACCTTAGCATCTGTAGCCATGAAGCATAGGTTTGCTGAGCTCCGAGAGTTGTCTTCTTCTTCAGAGTCACTAGCCGCACTTTCACACCAGATAATAGTGTTTGCATAGTTTTTGGTTGTTGTCCTTCTCTTGCTTGTCTGATCATATCTGCTGGTTTCATCGTGTCTGCTTCCTTTTTTTATAATAGGGCAATCCTTCTTTATGTGACCTGTTCTTTTGCAGCTGAAACAGATCGGTTCTTCATCATCTTTGAATTCCTTCTTCTTCTTGTTTGACTTCTCGTGTCTAAGGAATCTTCTGAAGTTCTTTGTTATTAGGGCCATTTGCTCGTTGTCCGAGTCGACTGATTCGCTATCGTCGTCAGAGATTGTTTTATGATTTGCCTTGAATGCTATTGTCTTCCCTTTTGGATGTTGATCTTCGAAATCTTGAAGGTCCAACTCATGTGTCATGAGCTTTCCAGTCAGGGTTTCAAGACTCATTGTCGAAAGATCATTTTCTTCTACAACGGCCGTTCCTTTTAGATTCCAGCTTTTTGGTAGTCCACAAAGAATCTTCCGAATCTTTTCATGATTGCTGTAATCTTTGCCAAGGAAAGCTAGAGGATTAACAATATCTAAAAATCTAGTAAACATAGCAGTAATAGTCTCATTAGGCTTCATTTTGAATGTCTCATATTCTTGTGTAAGTCGTGAGATTTTGGACTCCTTCACTTGTGAAGTACCTTCATGAGTAACCTCAAGAAGTTTCCAAACCTCGTTGGACATGGCACATGCAAAGACTCTATTGAACTCAGTTTTATCAATAGCACAGAATAAAACATTGATAGCTTTTGTATCAAGACTAGCTTGTTTCATTTCATTGTCGGTGTATCTATCAAATAGTTTGTCAACTGGAGCACCATCTATCGTAATAGGTAGAGGTTTCTTATAACCATTGACGACAATCGACCATAAATCCAAAACAAGTGACTTGAGAAAAAAGCTCATCTATGTCTTCCAGTACGTGTAATTTGTGCCATTAAATAAAGGTGGCCTATTGGTTGACTGACCTTCACCGTTGCTTGGAAATAGGTATGCCATATCTCAAGGAGTGTTAATTCCATCGAGAGATACCTGCTCTGATACCAATTTTAGGAACAATGGCACCTCTAGAGGAGTGTGAATAGAGTGCAGCGGAGAATATTTAGTAATTAAAAATTTAACTCTAAGCAGGTGAAGCAATATATATATATATATATATATATATATATATATATATATATATATATATATATATATATATACGTGTGTGTGTGTGTGTGTGTGTGTGTATAAAATAACTGCAACTAAGTCAGTAAAATCAGGGCGAGAAAACAATACACAAAGACAGCAGGTTTATACTGGTTTTTCTCTGTGAGGACTAGTCCAATCTCGAGTACTCAATTCGATGTTTGAATCCACTATTTGAAATAGAGATTATACCACGTGTTTTGTTCCAAAAAACACGCCAACTTCACCACCGTCGTATTTTTATCTGAAGCCCACGAACAAACTTCAACACCTTTATGAAGAAAGCTTTTATACGCCAAGCTTGTTCAACTCGAAACTCCTACATGGAAACCACCGGCACTTAGAAGAATAGAGTTGCCTTGGAGATTTAAAGATTAAAGATTTGGGAATGGAATAGAAAGTTTAGGAATATAGATAGAGAAGATGAAGATTGAATCTTTTAGAAATGAATTTTTTTTCTCTATTTATAGGTTTTCTAGGACAGAGTTCGGACAGAACTCGGTACCCTAACGTTCAAAAATTCAAGCGTTTGAGATCCACAAGAATAGCTAAAGCTTCTGACCAGGAGTGAATTCTGCTGATCGAGTTCGATCCGAGTTCGGGCAGAACTCTGGCCGAGTTCGGTTAGCCTAATTCCAGGACTGTGTTGGTTTTTGGATCTGCTTTGGTTTAGGATCAAATCAAGAATGGGTTTGGTTTAGGATAGACTTCTAATTGCCAGTGATCCCGATTCACAAATAATCTAGACTCAATAAATAGAAAAATACAGAATAGATAATAAAATCTCAGAGACGACGTGATCTGCATTCTTTGTTTCTTTTTATGTAGAGATCGAAGTTTTAAGACACTTATCAAAATTGGTTTGACTATAGCTAAATGTGCCAACATGACGTTTCGAGGAACCTTAGTGGGCGTCAGTAAAATAAGGGTCATCTCACACCGTATCTCCTGCTGAGCATCCGGATCACAAAAAGGATGTGTATAGTAGCCCATACGCTAAGGAATTGTCCTCCATGCCCAATGCCTACTATGTCGTATCCACAACATAGAACCTCTATTAATAGCTAAATCAAACTAATCATGCAAACATTATTAGCGGTTAATCCTGTCGCACGGCTTATACGTATTGTTGGCCAGCCAGTCACGTATGTCCGAGTTATATACGCTACACACGACTTCGTGGTACAAACATGTCAAGGCCAATGTATGCAGCACAAACAAGGGTGGTCCCTTAAATCTAAGGTTAATATGCATAAAAATAATAAGTACCGGAAATAGAACTACATAGTAAAATCCATCTAATTGTAACAGTGTAGCACAGTTTATTTTGCAGAAAAATAAATAATAAATAAATGCATGAATATGAGCTAAAGTAAAATAAACAACTAATGGCAAGGTATCTTGCCTGTTAGTAATGCCTCGTGTGCTGCGATGATCAAGGTGGCACAACGTATGTCTTCTTTGTTACAACTACGCAAGATGACCTAAGATGATGGCGCAGATTATTCCATCAGGTCTAGGATAATCAAAATAGTTAGGGTAGATATGAGGATGTACAAAATTGGCGAGAAAATAGGAAAAAGGTTTGGTCATGGACATGAGGAATATCAAAAGAAGTTAGATAGATAAAATATTCATAATTTTTAGAAAACTATTTATAATATTTGAAAAATTATATTTTTGTCTACTTTAGATAACCATATTCTGGAATATCATAAATTAATATATCAATATATGTTTTAGATTTATATAGCAGATTTAAAATAGACGTAGGGCCAAGCCCAATATCAAAATACTTATGTATAAACTTATCCCATAAATAACTTATATATATATATATATATATATATATATATATATATATATATATATATATATATATATATATATATATACATCTCCGTGCTCCCAATGGCCGTGTGACTCCCCCCCTCTCGTTTCCGGCATAGAGTCCCCGCTGCGCCGGCAGCTCGTCCCTTCTCCCCTCGTCGCCGTACAGCCCGGCTCCCCGGCTACGACCATACTAATCGCCGCCCCGCGCCCCTGGAGACCCCCCGTCCGTGACCTTGGTCTTCTGATCAGCTGGCGATCGTCGGCCTCGGCTCCGCCCTGGTGGCCCCGCGGCTCTGGTGGCCACCTATGGCCCCCGTCCCTGGCCCCTGAGCCACCGCGCTTCCCCTCCGCCTACAGCCCTTCCAGTCCACAAGCAGCGGATAGGAGTTATTGCCTTCTGGCATCTCCCACACCCTCCGTTGGCCACGCTCGCCGTCAGCACTCCTCATCACACATCCTCCACCCTGGTCGACCGGTCGGGATCGAGCGGCTGCTCTTCCCGCCCGACGCAGCAGCTCCCAATTTTAAATTTTGAATTCCCCTCTAGTGGTGAATGTGGGGGGGGGGTCTCCTACTATGAGCCCTCAGCCGAGTCGGGCCATGCGCCCTTTTCGTCCCGGGATGGCCATGTGCCCACGGCGCCCACGACCGCCCTTGTGCCCCCGCTCAGGGTGGATGGCCAAGCGCCTATCCTGGGGGACACTCGCCATGCGCCGCTGGCCGCGTGCGTCCGTCCGGCCTCATCTTTGGGGGGCAGCCTTGAACCCACTGTTGGCCCGGCGCCCTCCTCCGGCTATGCGCCTCCTCCTATCGCAGAAAGCTATGCTCCCACCTCCCGATCCTCCTCACCGAGGGGTGGCTATGCGCCCGCGGAGGCTCTCGCACCTACCCTCGGCCTCTCTCTACAAGCAGGTGGCCATACGCCCATTGTTACCCTGGCGACCGCCTCTGACTATGCGCACCCCGCTATCGCAGGGGGCTATGTGCCCACCTTCATGGAATCCTCCCCAAGGGGTGGCCATGCGCCCGCGGTGGCACTCGCGCCCCTCCTCGGCCTCACTCCTCGGAAGGGTGGACCTGCACCCACTCCGTATCCCGATGGACATGCGCCTTCGACCTCCCCCCGCAGTGCTACTTATGAGTCGGGCTGCCCAGTGGTCGGAGGCTATGTGCCCTCTACCTTTCCAACCTCGTGCGCAGCAATTCACCCCAAGGCGCCTTCCTTCGCCGAGATTCTGAGGCCAGATCGCGGGATACAGCTTCTTGTACTGTCCGATAGCCCCGCCCTGCCAGACATCCTTCTCCCGAGCCCGTCCGACGACGGAACCATCCGCGTTCCATTTTCGGCCAAAGAAGTTTCCTACATATCGGCGAGCTTCGCGAAGACGTTCGTATTAAAATTCACGTTCGAATGCCCGAAACTCACCACTGTCCAAGAAGCCATTGTTGGATGGGGTCTCTCGTCGGCATACAAGGTCGTCCTATTGGACCCCAAACACATGTTGCTCCACCTATCCTCCGACTTCGATTACTTCTTAGTCTGGGCTAAGAACACCACCAGTATCGGCAATCATCATGCCAAGATTGCCAAATGGTCCCCTAGTTTTAATCCCAAAATGGACTCGCCGATAATCTCAACATGAATCACTCTCCCAAACCTGCCCCTGGTTTGCTTCTCCCCTGCAGCTCTGAAGCGTTTCGCTAGCTCCTTCGGAACTCTGGTAGAAATTGCTGAGGAAACCCGTAATCTCCCCAAAGGCAACTACGCTAAAATTTGCGTAGAGCTCGATCTGACATCCGATCCTCCCACCCACATTCAGCTCGAGCTCGGAGGACAATCTCTCTCTCAGGAACTAGTGTACAACATCATTATATTCTGTAAGCACTATCGTACTCACGGACACCTCACTGTGTATTGCTTCAGGGCCCACCCGGAGCTGAAAAAGAAAGCCCATTGCCAGCCGCACTCACCGAAGAAAACCTAATCCATTTCATCGAAACCGATTCTCCCTCTTCCCAAATCCCACTCCCACTTCGTTGACAGCGACAGCTCTTCCAGCCCATCGCCAGCCATAGCTACCGCCCCGGCCGACCCACCGATCATCCTCCTTCACAACCAGTTCGACATTCTCACCTTCCCACCTTCTTTCGACGACGAAAGTAAGAGTCCCCCTCTTAGCTAGACTCCGATCACCGAGGCGTCTATAGTCTGCGAGGACATGAATCGGCTGGCTCTGATCCTGCACCCCACCATCGCCACCTCAGGCAGTCCTCCTAGCCTCGGCATAGATCTCGGGCTCAACCTTGCTACCATGGGCTTCATCCTCGAGGATATGATGCGGCAAGCCAGGGCAACCAGTTTCCTGGATATCAATAACCCCCTCTGTGCATTAGTAGTCATAAAAAAAGAAGACATCCCTCTCTCGACTTCCGAGCTTGGTACCCTTCACTCTATTGAATCAGAGGCAGACACCACAGATACGCCCCAACGTGCTCCCAAAATCTACAAGAAGAAGAAGAACAAATACAACCAAGAGCCCACAAACAGGGCCACTTGGTCCACCATTAATCTCAACAATCAACTCCCTAACCACCCCAATGCTTAGCATCCTTTCGTAGAATGTTAGAGGGCTGGCCAATAAACCCACCTTGAGGAAAATAACCGGCCTCAAGAAAATCCACTAGATCGACATATTAGTAATAATCGAACCCAAAATCTCCAAAAGAAAACTCAATTCCATCTAACATCAACTGGGCTTCCAGTCTGCCGTCGCGGGGTGCGATGACATCTGGATCCTATTCAACTCGGAATACAAATTCGATACCGCCCATGACTCAAATCAGGCTTTATCCTGCTGGGTAGAACAACCCATTCTCTCGTCCCGATCGCTTCTCTCCACCGTTTACGACAGCTGTGACATTACCGAACGCAAGTTACTCTGGGACACCCTGATTGACACCCACCTCAACTACAGCCACCTCCCGTGGCTCTGCATTGGCGACTTCAATACGATCTTCCACAGAGAGAAGAAGTCGGGAGGCCGGCCCTCCACCATTCAGCCATGAATGACTTCAACACCTTCATCTTCAATACCCACTTATCCACCCTCCCGTTCTCTAGCAACGCTTTCGCCTGGTTTAACATGCAGGATGGGGCTCGAAGACAGTACTCATGTCTGGACAGAGCCCTGGTCAACACCCGATGGTCTGATATGGAGCTCATCTCTACCCTCTCCTACCTTAACACCACCGAATCGGATCACTCGCCACTATTAGTCGAGATCAGCAGCAACTCCAGCTCTATTAAAAAACCATTCTGCTTTCTCGACTTCTGGAGCCATCACCCGTAATTATGCAACATCGTGGCCGACACTTGGAACCCGACGAGCTACTACGACACCCTCATGAATGTAGCAGAAAAGCTTAAAGCCACTAGGCACGCCCTTTCAGCCTGGAGCAAGCTCGCGTTTGAGAACATGTTCCAAGCGATCAAAACGGCTGAGGATGATGTTAATCATACGGAGATCTTCTACGCCTCGAACAGATCCCCTAAGGCCCCCTCCGTGCTTAACCTCACCAAAGCTTTCCTCAAGTCCCGGCTGAAAGTAGAGACGGAATTCTGAAACAAAAAGCAAGATTGACCTGGGATGCAGAGGGTGACAAGAATTCTGCCATCTTCTATTCTTGCGTCAAAGGTCGATGTCATCAGCTTAATCTGTACCAAATTATAGACGACAACGGCATCTTAATTAAAGAACAACATAACATTCAGGCGGCGGCGGCTAGCTTCTTTACCAAACTATTCTCCAAAGAGGTTGTAGTTATGTCACGACCCGCACCCATTTTTTTTAGAACGGATACGAGACGTGTCCAAGCCAGCCTACGTCGCAGTGTCGGCGGTAGTACGCTGTCACAGCCATGAAGATCATAATCACAAAGATGCTCATTCACATAATTAATTTAATTTACAATGATCACAAGTTTTATATTTGCAGGAAAATATAAACTTGTACAAATATTGAATGACTATAACTTGACTGTCTAACTAATCTTCTAGGCTCGTCTTCAAGTACACTCGAACTCCCCAAGCTAAGTGAATCCACGGCTAACCTGAAAATGTTGGTTTCCAGTCAGGAATGGAACGAGCACAATTCACTGAATGCAATTTCAAATAAAGAAAATGACTATAAAACAAAGGTTAGACATCAATCATGAGTTTTGAAAATAAACAGTAAAGCCGTAAGAATAGACAGAAAATCAATAGTAAATAAATAGACACATATACTTTCCCCACTGTTGGAAGTACCTTTGACATGTGATCGGTCTCGGGACAATTATGCGACACGGTCTACACGGTCTAAAGTTACACGGTCTACAGTTACACGGTCTACAGTTACACGGTCTACAGTTACACGGTCTACAAAAAATATTGCAATAAAGAAATACTGTCTACAGAATAATAATCACGAACTACACAGTTTAAATGCAGTAATAATCACGATCTACACTGTCTACTTTGCAATAAATACAACACTGTCTACACTGTCTATAAGAAGTAAATAAAACACTGTCTACACGGTCTACAAGAAATAAATACAACACGATCTACACGGTCTACACGGTCTAAGGTCAGATCACACATCCTTGGTACTTCTCATTCCCGACTCAACAATTTATAATAGAAAATAATCACATAACCAATGACTAATCAATGAAATATAGTAAAGTTTAATGTCGAAATGCAAACAATAAACTGTACTCGCCTGTGGTCCTCTGCTGGTGAAACTGACAATCTGAACTACTCAATGTGCCACTATAGTCAAAACCCGTACAACAGTCCCCGGAAGCTGAAATAAACAATACCAATGATCTCAGAATAGTCCAATTAGCTAGGATTGCCTGTCCTTACGTCCAATTCTGGACACAGGGGCAAAACGGTAATTTCGGGCAAAAGTGATGTCCGCCGTTGGACCCGCTTTGCACCGAAAAGCGTGCCAGAGTCAATGGTCTCTAAAGTCGTCAAACTACATGTCTACAGATCCAGTTTTCCGATACGAATCCAACCGTATGTCCAAAGTTGGATTCCGACGGGCCGTGCACAAAATTGCCCGTTGAGTGGGACCGTGGGGCCCGCAAAACGGTGTTTTTATCAACGGTCTCAGAATCGGACCAAACTTGGCATACAGGACCAGAAAAATGATACGGTCCTGATGGCACAAGTTTCGTCTCGATCTGACGAACATGCACAAAGTTATGACTGAATTTGCATTGGACGGATACGGGGCGATTCCGACGGATACACGTCGAATTCGTCGCGCACACGCGACCAATTTGAATTCCGTCAAAGCCCACACGACCACGAAGCTGTTACGCAGCTTTCGATCCTTTCGGTACGCGACCACGTCGTTCGGATTGGCGTGACGCACGTCGTGTGGAGCGATTTCATTGAATTTAAAACAGGTTTTTCATGAACTTTGGGGTCTGATTTCTCGGCGCATAGTCGATGAAATCGATTTCTGCAAGAAGGGTCAGGGAGCCCTATATGTTGTCTAAAAATGCCTTCAAATAGTTTTCTGAAAAAGTTCATGGGTTAACGGCATTTTGCCTCCCAACTTGGGAGTTTAGACTGATTCGTGCTCTGTTTGTAAGCAGGTTTTTCCTCGACTTTGAGTCGATTTCCTGGATAGCATGGTGCGTCTAGACATGAAGTGTTTGAAGAGAATTAAAGACGTATAGGTTGTCGACGTACCTGCGAAGACGACGCGTAAAACGTTGCGACGAGGCAACGGGAATCGTGCCACGAAGTCGGGTGTTTACTGCGACTGTTACCGCCTGCTGCCCACGTGCGCGCGTGTCCGGCCTGCTCCGGCCGTGTCCGGCGGTGATCCAGGCGGCGCCGCATGTGTGGTGGTGCGCCCATGTCTGGGGAAGGTGTGGCGCATGGTGGCGGCGTCAGTCGAGGTGTTCGTTAGGGTTTTCGACGTTTTTATTTGATATATATAGGGAACCGAACAGAGGAAGCTCGGGTTCTGTTGTTTTAAATGCGTGGGGGAGAGCTTGGGCCTAGCCTGAGCCCGGGCTGCTTCTGCTCTCCTCTTGGTTGAGGGAGTTTGGTCGCTGCTCAGAGTTGCAAGGCCGTGGTGGCACGTCGTATGAGACTGGGCCGGGCCGCTTGCTGGGTTATTGTTGTCAATGAAGAAATATGGTTACTCTTCAGATTCATATGCTTAATGCTATTGTTAAGGGATTGTTGGAGAATGGTGAAGTAAACAGAGCTATGGGGTTTCTTATGTAGAGCTTGGGGTGGGGACTCGGCCTGGCTGGTATTGCTGTTGTCTCTTATTCCTTTATCTCTTTTTTCTTTTTCCTTTTTTCTATTTCTTTTATAAACTTCATTATATACATATATGTATATATTTACTACCAATATTAATATATATACAGATAACAAATCAATATTAATATATAATATATTTGTATACACATACACACATAAAATATTCGTATATACACACTTACACACATGAAATATTTATATATATACGTACACACACACACATATACAATATCTATTTATATTTATACATATTTATATACATAAATATACATGACATATATACCACATAATTATTAATACGAGCTAACAAAGTAATTATATTTATGCATATATATATTTATACATATAATGACACATGCATATATGCTATAAATTCAAACTCGCGTAATAAATATTAAGTATAATCAATATTAGAAATCTAATCCTTAATCTTTATATACCAAAATTTACCTAAACAAAATACAATGATAATATATATGTGAATAAAAGCTTAATTATTTCATATTACATAAACACTTCTATATACATATATAACCTAGGCAATTCCCAGAAAGCCCAACTTATTTGTTAAGGAAAAATATTTACTATTTTAAATAAAATAAATAATGAATAAAATATCTTAAAAATTCGGGGAAGGGAGCTACAAATCTACCCACCTTAAAAATAATTTCGTCCTCGAAATTTTAACTTATACACATGTCTAAAATAAGAAAATAATAATAATTTGATAAATCCACTATTACCACAATCTCCTTAAATTTAATTCCTCAAAAATAGTTCATACCCTCCTCCTAATCATTTTGTAACTACAGGGCCTCGAGGACTTCTACCCACCTTTGGTCACACTACTCCCAAAATACGGTCACTAAAATCTTGTAACCTTCCATCAAATTGCTAAGATTGCTACCAATAGATATCTACTGCTTTTGGCCTCTATAACCCTCTCCTATCTCTGACGCCACCCAAAATCAACAAGCACGAATTTATACAAGTAGCTGAGAAATATCGATAAATTCTAATACATATGACCAGTCGTCACTCTACAATATGGTGGACAGGAAGGTAAGAAGAAAAATATTCGAGAGCGATTATGAAGCTTCCAGAGAGGTAGAGGGTATCCCATGGTGTAGACAGAAAGAAAATTTATGAACCACTGACTGACTTGCGAGATGGGTTACTCTAGTCCACTTACTTGCTAACCCGAAGGGCCCTTTGTTTCTAAAAAGGCTTACACTCCGTGCAATACAGAAATCTCGTTCTCGAAATTCTAATTCAAATAAGGTCCCATAATGGAACAGAATTTGAGAAATCAAGATCGTGGTCTTAATGGGTTCTCTATTTGGACATTAGTCGTTGGTTGGATGAACATTGGATTTCGATCTATAAGGATTGGACTAGATCCCAATGATGAAACTCTTCCTACTAGATTAGGGTATTCTAGATTAGGTTTCTATCCAAGGGTTGAGCTAGTTGCCGGTCCAGTTGGTTAGCTAGGTTCATAAAGCTCAAGGTGTGCCTTCAGTGACTTTGTGTTTAAGTAGCACAAGAAGACACAATTGAGTGACACCTTAGTGGCATGTGCATAGTGGGCTCCGAGTAGATCACATTCCATATATTGGGTTGAAAAGATTGAGTCGAGGTTGAGGCTCTAGTGGAAGTCGGGAAGTATACCGGTATTGTGGTAAGGTTTATAGTTAGTCCTTTTTACCTGAAAGTCGTACCATAAAAATAGAGTACAAGGGGTCGTGTTTGAGTGGGACATGATATACCTAGATGAAGGTGGACTCGTCTAGATCTTACATATAAAATTTGTTGGAAGGTAACAACTGGTCTCGTACTCCGAATGCTAATGACACGGCCGGGGACACAAAATGATCTAATGAAAAGTAGGAGTCCAAGGGGCACTAATTATCATGCTAATGGAAATTATTCTAATCAATCAAAAAAATCTTCGTATATCCCAAAATTTTAGGAGGCTTACAGTCTACCTACCTTAGAAGCTAGGATATGGTTTTAGGAATAAAGAGACTAGAAGAATTCCAAAAGTCCGGAAATCGTACCCCGACTCTTGTTAATAAAGAATAAGATACGACGTAACGGAATACGGTAGATATACGTCAAGTCAAGGGTCGTTCCTCAATAAATGGAAAACGAGTGTGTACGATGACACTTGGTCGACAGAATAGAATAACCTACTTGTTCGCAGTATACGAGAGTTTCCGATGGGGTGACCAACTCCAAGGCACAATATAAGAAAAGTTTCTAACAACTGAGTCAAGAAATTCTATTTGTGTCAAACCTGCCAGATTATGGTCATAAGGGTTGTAGTGATCAGGAATTGCTGTTGACAATTGGTAGGTCATAGTGTGACAGGGTATTTAAGCTATGGTATTGGCTAAGCTAGTGACTGTGGTGTTCCAACACGAGTTAGGTCTTAATAATAAAATTTACATAACTAGAGTAATATTTGTTGGAAACCAATCTTGGGATGAGTGTCACGGTAAACGATTACTCTATTGTCCACCCATCTTATGTCTAAACTGTGGGTTTAGGTCGAAAAAAGGTTTAAGGATTGCTAGTTAATACAAGCTTCCAGCAAATAATTAGAGACTCACAATATTTGGTTTCTCGAGAATAGATAGTCCTCTAGGTTGGCGTTCTGACTAAGGATAAAATCCTAATTATTCTCAAATTTAGATGGATTGAGAGTCTCCCTAGTAGTTTGAGGGTCGATGGGAGAACGAGTAACTCAATCATATGACTGGCCGTTGGTAGCTACACTTGTGCCTACCATTATCATAGCCATGGGAATACTCTGTATCTCTCTACTATCGCGAGCTTTCGTCTTTCCAAATCGGTGAAAGACAAAAACAATAAAGAATTCAAGGGAGATGTTACTGAATACAATTTCGTGATTCAAGGGCGAATATATAATTCAAGAGAAATTTTCAATGCAGTCGTGGATGAGACCCTAGAGACATCTATATCTCAATCCACGTAGGGTAATTAAATAAAGTGCGAACCAAATGCATCATGGTTGATCAGACCATAATACACTGACTCTGATTAGACAATATGTTAGCAGGCGTCCCCACTAAACATATGTCTTGAATCAAGCTCGATAAAAGAGTAAGCTTGCAAAAATTAGGCTGTAATAGCAGCATTGGTCAAAAATAGTCAAAATTCAAGCATACGGGATTTTTGGAAGGAGGAGTAAGTAGTTCGAGTTTTGAGGGAATCAAAACCTTACCTGGATGTTCTTGCCTATACAGTCTTCCTACTATCTTCCTATCCGTAAGACCTTGGTCGACTAATGGGTTATGGAATTCTAATTCCTATGGTCTGGATAAACCTGTTATTGTCGGTCAATTACTTTGTTAATAGATCACATGAACCACATAACGCTAGGTTGGGAGACATGATACCCGACTTACAGAACTTACACTAGTATTGGTTTTGGATCTTAGGGACATACAGGGTAGTCTCTATTCTCTATAATATTCTAAACTTGTAACCACATCTGAAATCATTTCACCGGGAATTATGCCTTGCCCGTATACTCTGGCTATGACAACCCTGGATTTCGTGATTCAAATGAGATAGGCTATCAGGCACTCTACCTATATTGACACAAGGGTATCTAAGATTTAAAGAAATCAACGAGAACATAGTTTCTGCAAGGTTCCATAGACTATGATATTCCGAAACGATTTCAATTCTATGGGTTGTGCATTGCCAGTGCGTTGCCGGCTGTAGTGAACCCACATTCTCCACTCTCAAATAATTGACGACAGTGCGCTGCTGTCCAACCATTCCTATATCCGTAAAAATTTAGGGGCTTCTAGAGATTTAAACAGGTTGACCAAAGATAAAACGTAGGTATTCGTCCTATCAGTCACAACACTTAAAATAAAGGATTGAACAGGGAGAAATAACTGAGGACAAAAGAAATACAAACATTCTAACTATTCCATGTGTATTCAAGCCTTTGAGGAAAACTTGAATCGAAACTAACTTGAGTTTCGTATGTGGATAACGTAAAAATAATAATTCTTTGGGCGAAATAGGAACTAAATAGGCAATTTGACTAAGATGTGAGGATGATATCCAAAGGGCAAGAAGAAAGAATTGCACCATTTATCAAGGTTAGATCTTCATCTCTATGAAGCCCTGTCTCACCAAGCAATAGTCTATCCACATTGGATCATATCATCCTATCTAGAGGAAATAGTGTACTTATGGAGATATGACAAACTATCAAAATCCATAACCCTCATCTACATTGCATGGCCTAGACTACCCATCGGTCAATTTGTGTAAGGTACTCCTAGTCCTAGTCATTCTCTTAAATTAAATTAATCATTGTCCGTGAATGAGCATGTTTCCGTCGCAGGCTCGCAATAGTACAACTAACTTAAGTACCATCACGAGTTCGCATGATTTGCGAAGACTGACCTGCATGGGCCACCACAAAAACTTGTCACGACCCGCACCCATTTTTTTAAAACGGATACGAGACGTGTCCAAGCCAGCCTACGCCGCAGTGTCGGCGGTAGTACGCTGTCACAGCCATGAAGATCATAATCACAAAGATGCTCATTCACATAATTAATTTAATTTACAATGATCACAAGTTTTATATTTGCAGGAAAATATAAACTTGTACAAATATTGAATGACTATAACTTGACTGTCTAACTAATCTTCTAGGCTCGTCTTCAAGTACACCCGAACTCCCCAAGCTAAGTGAATCCACGGCTAACCTGAAAATGTTGGTTTCCAGTCAGGAATGGAACGAGCACAATTCACTGAATACAATTTCAAATAAAAAAAATGACTATAAAACAAAGGTTAGACATCAATCATGAGTTTTGAAAATAAACAGTAAAGCCGTAAGAATAGACAGAAAATCAATAGTAAATAAATAGACACATATACTTTCCCCACTGTTAGAAGTACCTTTGATATGTGATCGGTCTCGGGACAATTATGCGACACGGTCTACACGGTCTAAAGTTACACGGTCTACAGTTACACGGTCTACAGTTACACGGTCTACAGTTACACGGTCTACAGAAAATATTGCAATAAAGAAATACTGTCTACAGAATAATAATCACGAACTACACAGTTTAAATGCAGTAATAATCATGATCTATACTGTCTACTCTGCAATAAATACAATACTGTCTACACTGTCTACAAGAAGTAAATAAAACACTGTCTACACGGTCTACAAGAAATAAATGCAACACGGTCTACACGGTCTAAGGTCAGATCACACATCCTTGGTACTTCTCATTCCCGACTCAACAATTTATAATAGAAAATAATCACATAACCAATGACTAATCAATGAAATATAGTAAAGATCAATATCGAAATGCAAACAATAAACTGTACTCGCCTGTGGTCCTTTGCTGGTAAAACTGACAATCCGAACTACTCAATGTGCCACTATAGTCAAAACCCGTACAACAGTCCCCGAAAGCTGAAATAAACAATACCAATGATCTCAGAATAGTCCAATTAGCTAGGATTGCTTATCCTTACGTCCAATTCTGGACACAGGGGCAAAACGGTAATTTTGGGCAAAAGTGATGTCCGCCGTTGGACTCGCTTTGCACCGAAAAGCGTGCCAGAGTCAATGGTCTCTAAAGTTATCAAACTACATGTCTACAGATCCAGTTTTCTGATACGAATCCAACCGTATGTCCAAAGTTGGATTCCGGCGGGCCGTGCACAAAATCGCCCGTTGAGTGGGACCGTGGGGCCCGCAAAACGGTAATTTTATCAACGGTCTCAGAATCGGACCAAACTTGGCATACAGGACCAGAAAAATGATACGGTCCTGATGGCACAAGTTTCGTCTCGATCTGACGAACATGCACAAAGTTATGACTGAATTTGTATTGGACGGATACGGGGCGATTCCGATGGATACGTGTCGAATTCGTCGTGCACACGCGACCAATTTGAATTCCATCAAAGCCCACACGACCACGAAGCTGTTATGCAGCTTTCGATCCTTTCGGTACGTGACCACGTCCTCCGGATTGGCGTGACGTACGTCGTGTGGAGCGATTTCATTGAATTTAAAACAGGTTTTTCATGAACTTTGGGGTCTGATTTCTCGGCGCGTAGTCGATGAAATCGACTTCTGCAAGAAGGGTCGGGGAGCCCTATATGTTGTCTCAAAATGCCTTCAAATAGTTTTCAGAAAAAGTTCATGGGTTAACAGCATTTCGCCTCCCAACTTGGGACTTTGGACTGATTCGTGCTCTGTTTGTAAGCAGGTTTTTCCTCGACTTTGAGTCGATTTCTGGATAGCATGGTGCGTCTAGACACGAAGTATTTGAAGAGAATTAAAGACGTATAGGTTGTCGACGTACCTGCGAAGACGACGCGCAAAACGTTGCGACGAGGCAACGGGAATCGTGCCACGAAGTCGGGTGTTTACTGCGACTGTTACCGCCTGCTGCCCACGTGCGCGCGTGTCCGGCCTTCTCCGGCCATGTCCGGCGGCGATCCAGGCGGCGCCGCGTGCGTGGTGGTGCGCCCATGTCTGGGGAAGGTGTGGCGCATGGTGGCGGCGTCAGTCGAGGTGTTCGTTAGGGTTTTCGACGTTTTCATTTGATATATATAGAAAACCGAACAGAGGAAGCTCGGGTTCTGTTGTTTTAAACGCGTGGGGGAGAGCTTGGGCCTAGCCTGAGCCCGGGCTGCTTCTGCTCTCCTCTTGGTTGAGGGAGTTTGGTCGCTGCTCAGAGTTGCAAGGCCGTGGTGGCACGTCGTATGAGACTGGGCCGGGCCGCTTGCTGGGTTATTGTTGTCAATGAAGAAATATGGTTACTCTTCAGATTCGTATGCTTAATGCTATTGTTAAGGGATTGTTGGAGAATGGTGAAGTAAACAGAGCTATGGGGTTTCTTATGTAGAGCTTGGGGTGGGGACTCGGCCTGGCTGGTATTGCTGTTGTCTCTTATTCCTTTATCTCTTTTCTTTTTTTTTTCTATTTCTTTTATAAACTTCATTATATACATATATGTATATATTTACTACCAATATTAATATATATACAGATAACAAATCAATATTAATATATAATATATTTGTATACACATACACACATAAAATATTCGTATATACACACTTACACACATAAAATATTTATATATATATGTACACACACACACATATACGATATCTATTTATATTTATACATATTTATATACGTAAATATACATGACATATATACCACATAATTATTAATACGAGCTAACAAAGTAATTATATTTATGCATATATATATTTATACATATAATGACACATGCATATATGCTATAAATTCAAACTCGCGTAATAAATATTAAGTATAATCAATATTAGAAATCTAATCCTTAATCTTTATATACCAAAATTTACCTAAACGAAATACAATGATAATATATATGTGAATAAAAGCTTAATTATTTCATATTACATAAACACTTCTATATACATATATAACCTAGGCAATTCCCAGAAAGCCCAACTTATTTGTTAAGGAAAAATATTTACTATTTTAAATAAAATAAATAATGAATAAAATATCTTAAAAATTCGGGGAAGGGAGCTACAAGTTAAGGATGACGAGTTCTTGGCCTCTGTTCCCCACCTGATCAACGACGGCAAGAATGGACAGCTCTTGACCCCCACCTCCGTGGAGGAGGTCATGTCGGCGGTATTGTCTCTTGACGCTCACATCCGCCCGGACCTTACGGGTTCTCTAGAGTCTTCTTCCTTACTTGTTGGGATATCATCGAACCTGATCTTCATAAGGCCGCGATCGCTTTCTTCCAGGGCACGACCTACCCCAAACCCATCTCCCTAGCCAACCTTATTCTCATACCAAAGAAGGAAAATCCGGAGACATTTAAAGACTTCAGACCCATCAGCCTGTGCACCTTCACCAATAAAATCATCTCCAAGATCATCTCCAACTGCATGTCCACACTACTACCCAAAATTATCTTCGATGAGCAAAGCAGTTTCGTCCCCGGGAGAAACATCACTGATAATATCCTTCTCGCTCAGGAAATAATAACTTGCATGAAATTCTCATCCAGAGGAAGGAACATCGCCATTAAACCGGACATAGAAAAAGCCTACAATCGTATAGATTAGAAATTCATGATTTGGGTGTTCAAGGCCTTCGGTTTCTCTGAAAGATAGATCGACATCATCTACAGATCGATTAGCAACTCTTGGTTCTCGACTATCGTTAACGGTCAAGCCGATGGCTTCTACAAATCCAGCCGAGGGGTTCGACAAGGAGACCCTCTATCATCCACCATCTTCGTCATTGCCGTCGAAGCGCTCAGCAGAAACTTAAATAACATGGCAAACACTCTCTGATTCAACCACTTTCATACCACCACTGACTTCCCTTTAATCACTCACCTGGCTTATGCAAACAACATCCTCATATTCTGCTCCGACGACATTAGGTCGGTAGAGGTGGTCAGTAGAACGTTGGAGAAATACACCAAATGCTCCAGACAACGCATTGATACTGACAAAAGTGTTATCTACACCCACCACAAAGCCGACAGGAGCCACTCCAAAACTATTGCTAACCTGACCTCCTTCTCTATCAAATACCCGCCATTCACTTACCTGGGGTGCCCTCTGGTATATGGTAAATCGAATTCGAGAATCTTCACCGATCTTGTGAACAAAATAAAAAAGAAGATCGAGGGACGACACAACGTGACCCTCTCCCCGGGCGGCAAGATGATCCTCATCAAACACGTCCTTTCTTCTATCCCCATCCACACCCTAGTAGTTTGCTCCCCCCAAAGAAGGTCTTATCCATAATGGAGTCCCTCCTGGCCAACTTCTTCTGGGGTAACAGCGACGGCAAAGATAAGCACCACTGGGCCAGCTGGGATACGATGGCCAAATCTACTGAAGCAGGCGGACTCGGTTTTGCTAAATTAGCGCACATTGTTGATTCCTGCTCCATGAAGTTGTAGTGGAAGATCCGTACGTATAACTTCATCTGGACCAGGTTCATGAAGGCCAGATACTTCCGACACTCCCATTCCGCTACAACCGTTGCCAATAATCGCTCCTCCGTATTTTGGCATCGCCTCCTATAGGGTCGTCACCTCGCGGAGCCATACATCACCCTTCAGCTTGGCAACGAAGAATCGTTGATGGGTCATAAACGTTGGCTAGGCAACGAGGTCCTCCAGCTGTCCACGAATGCCCCATCGAATAGTACGATCCACGAGCTCTGGGAAAACCGCTCTGGTTGGCGTTAGGATAGGGCCAAAGATTGGTTGGGTCTAGAGGCGACTGCCGGCCTGGCCGATGCTGATATCCGGATCTCCGAATCACCTGACGCACTGCCGTGGTCCCCTTCTTTCGACAGTAATTTTACGATGACCACTACCAGGAGCATCGTAAGAGATAACAGAGTGACTTCATCGTTGATCGCTCCTTTTTGGCACTCCTGTATCCCCATCAAATAGTCCATCCTCCTCTAGAGAGCTCACCGACGGAAGCTGCCCACCGACGACTATCTCGTATCCATCGGCTTCAGCCCAGCTTCGAGATGCCATTGCTGCATAGAACACCACACAGAAACCATCGAACACATCTTTCTTACCGAAAACCTCGCCGCTCAGCTGTGGACCAAACTCGCTAGCAGCTGCGGCCAGGTTAGCCGGGCAGGAAGCTTCAACGATCTTCTTTCCTTCTCGGGTTCTTCTCATGGACATCAGATCATTGCAGTCGCTGGTATTTGGGTTCTCTGGAAGAACCGAAACAAATTTAAATATGAATGGCGCCAATACACCACTTCTCAGCTATAAAGAGAAGCCCTCCGTCAAATCCTTAAGATCGGCAGACACTGCTCTCACTCTTCTAACCGCTTTTGGGATACACTGATAAACCCACCGGACCAGGCCAGTTAGATTTTTTATAGCTAAAGGTCTTACTTCTCTTTTTGCCGGTCTTCGCGCACCTGGCGCGCTTACTTGTATAGGCTTCGGCATTTTGCGCCTCATACATCAATAAAGCAAGTGTTCTTATATATATATATATATATATATATATATATATATATATATATATATATATATATATATATATATATATTTATTATTTTTTATATATATATATATATATATATATATATATATATATATATATAAAGTGTGTATATATATATATACACTTTATATATATATATATAATACTTAACTCTTTGTGATGAAAACCTAAATTAATTTATACAAGGAACATATATATAAGTTTAGAAAATTTTGTGAAAATAACCCTACCCATATTATAAAAATAGAAACTCAACCCCAATGAGCCCTACATGTGTATATTATACTTATTTAGAAATAACTATAAAAATGGTAACAGTTGTTAATAATACAAATAATATTAATAAAATAATAACAAAAGAAAACGAAGAACTAAAGATGGAAAAAAATAAAAAATAAATAAAAAGGACAGCAAAAATAGCTCTACTACTTCATTTTAAAGTAGGGGAAGAGAGAAGACAAAGAGAGGGAGAGAGGAGCGAGATTAGAGAGAGGAGAAGGAGGAGCTTTACCTTGGTTTTCAGCGTGGGTTCGCCACCGCCGAAGGGGATGGGTCGATGCCTGTGCGGTGCCTCGTCGGTGCTCGCCATGATAGGGCAGTAAGCGGTCGGGTGCCGCAGACACTGGTGAAGCACGGGGATACAGGCAGCGGCAGGGATGACGTGGTCGACGGGTGCGCCGAGGGCTACGGAGGAGCACGACTCTGGGACGCGGCGGAGGCCCTGTTGGGGAGTCTCGGGGCGGCCGAATTTTGCAGCGACGCTCCACCTTGCCACGTTGTGGGCTGCGAGGTAAGCGATGCTGGGCTTTTGGTTTTTATGGTGATGTTGGTGTTGTTGTGGGTTTTGGGGGATTTTCTGGTGGTGGTGGTGCTTTTGGTCGGAATCAGGGTGAGGTCGCGGTGGTTGGCGTGGTGAAATGGTGGCGGTGAGTGTTGATGATGGAGTAGGTGGTGGCTGGGTGTGGCCGTGGGCTGCTCGGCTGAAGGTCGAAGGGGTCAGGCGACTGCGGCCTGGCGACGGGTGTTCTTGGTGGCAGGGGTGGTTTGTCGGGATGGCAAGGATCGGACGAATGTCGAACGGTGGCCGGGCTGTGGCGAGGCGTATTGGGCTGACGGGTTGGCGGTCGGGACTGCAGGTGGTCGGGGTTCGACAATGGTGGTGGTGACGGGTCGGGTATAGAAGGGTTGGCCGGAGAAGGCCAGGGAGGTTCTGGTGAGGTCGAAGCCCGCAGCGTCAGTTTGCAGAGGGCAGGGCAGAGTTAGGATTGTGTCGTCGTGCCCGGTCTTGTCCGACACGACATAAAATATCTTGATTGTATGTCCTACGTGACACGAGGAGGATTGTGTCCGAAGTGTGGACACGAAGAAGGTGATAATGTAACTGTAATAGAGAAAATAGTGGAGGAGATGGAGACACAGACACGATGCATGGCACTTAGGTGGAGGATTTTGGCTTATGGAATTTATGGAGAAAGAGCAAGGAGCCTCTCCTTATCTCGGAGGTGGACTCCTAGATTGATTTGTATTAGAAATTTAAAATCCCTTTTTGATATCTCACTTTTAATTTAAATCAAGTTCAAATCAATTCAACCAATCAAAATCCAATTTATATTTAGGTAAATCTTATCTATAAGTTTAAACTATTTTAAAAATAAATCAATAAATCAAATTTTAATTTAAATTGCCATAAATGATTAAGCATTAAATCCACAAATTTTAAAATATCTTTGTAATAAATAATAATCATAATTAATTTTGAAAATCCAAACAATTATTCAATTATATGAAATACCTTTTTAAAAATAAATAAATACAATTAGCTTTCGAAAAATAAAATATACGCGAATTAAATTTCACGTACTTCGCATACGATAGAACATTATTTTAAAAAGGAGAAGATCATTTCTAAAGTTAAAATAAAAAAACCTTTTTATAATAATAAAATTAAATAAATTATTTGACTAAATTTTGGCGGAAAGTTATTTATGTACAAAATATTTATCGTATATGTATCTCAAAAAGAAGAATATATATTTATATAGCTACCAAACCTATAGTAAAACTTTTTTATGTAAAAACAAAAAATTATCTCGCATATCCGTATTCGTATTCGACGTACAAATACCAACATAAAAAAATTATAGTGAAATTTTAGGGGGTTTACAGAAATGGTCCAATCTAACTTAGTGTTTTAGCCTACAAGTTCTAATGACTAATTAGTCTAACTAGTGACTAACTATCTTAGTAAAATAGGTTTGTTTAAGTGCCTAGTCTTATTAGTCATGGTCCACTGGAGTCATGGCTAACATCTAAATACGGTTGCTCTAAGTTTACCAAGTAATATCACTAACACAATTAAATACATTAAAATAATATAATTATTCAATACACATAAAAGTAAAAAATATCCTCAATTTAGAATGTGCTAGTGACACAGCATCGCTCCCGCATTGTCCTTGGCCGAAGCTATTCAAGGATAAGAAGATTACCCATCTGGTAGTCTTGACGTCGATCCCGCTGTAGTTGGTGCCGATGCCTTAGCAATGGTTCTCCAATCTCAGAACAAGTTGATCCTACAACATCCCTTACCACCCATGTCGATGACTCGCAACAGGAAGTCGTTCCGCCTGATCCAAGTGGGGATGGGTCTGCCTTGTTTTCGGCAGATAGAGTCGACGATGGAGCGGATGAATCGTAGGTCACTCCGGCCCATCGGATCGGTCATCAGAAGAAGAAGACAGTACCGCCCAGCCAGTGCATGACTCGTTTAAGAAGCCGAGGCTTGGAGGTGGCCAATTTCCCTACCCCAATGTTCAACGCCCTTATATGAAATGTGTGGGGTATTGCACAGAAGCGTACCCTCGTGTGTGTCAAGTCGCTGGTGTGACTCCACAAAAGCTCTTTCCTGGTTATCATCGAACCTAAAGTCTCTTCCACGCAACTCCTAGCTTTTCAATTGAAGTTGGGCTTCCTTATTGCTATCTGTAACAACAACAGCAAAATTTGGGTGATGGCGAGACATGACTGCTCTATCTCCGTCCTCTCCTCCTACGATCAAGCTCTCTCGGCGACCCTTTCCCACCTCCTCGTTCCTTCAGACGCTGTCTTCACGGCGGTTTACGGTGCTTGTTAGAAGAAACCAAGATGACAGTTATGGGCCTATCTCTCTCAGACTCGCCACCGTCTGACTCTTCTATGGACAGTAGGTGGTGATTTTAATGTGGTTGTTGCCCGGAGAAGGTTAGGAGGCTGCCTCCAAGTTCGTCAGCTATCCAGGAGTTTCTTAACTGTCAACTCTCCTCTGGGCTTGAAGAGGTCCCCTATTTTGGCAACATCCGCAATTGGTATAACAACCAGGATGGAGACTCACGTCAAGGATCCCGTTTGACATGTGCTGATCATTAGGCTCTGGACGGATCTTACTATGGGAAAATACGAACATCTCGTTCATCTTGAATCGGACCACTCACCCCTCCATTTATCCTTATCGGCACACTCAGTACTCGCAAAAAATTATTTTGCTTTCTTGATTTTTGCATCAAAATGAAGAGTTTCAGGAAGTGGCAGCTAGTGCATGGAATTCGACATATCACAAAAATGCTCTCGTGCGGGTATGTAAGAGGCTTACTGCTGTGCGGAACTCTCTTATTGGAGCTACTCATCATACGGTAACATCTTCCAAGTTTTGTAGGCGGCCGAGGACAGTGCTCTGGCGGCGGAGCTGCAGTTCGAAGCCACCCCAACGGGCTCTATTCATGTGCGACTGGTGGAAGCCAGAGCAAAGCTCAAGCAAGGGGTGTCCATCGAGGATGCCTTCTGGCGGAAAAAAGCTCACTCAATTGGGGTCTTAAGGGTGATTGAACTACAACATATTTTAATGGGTTTGTCACCAATAAACGGCGCCACCTGCACATCCACAAGATTGAACGAGAAGATGGCACCATTCTCTCTAACCCAGGTGCTATCAAGGATGAAGTAATCCACTACTTCTCCAGAGTATATGAGAAGGAACCTGTCATTCGGGACGAGGAATTTATGGCGACTATCCCCAGTTTGGTCACCGATCAGATGAACGAGAACCTCATTTGCATCCCGGATACGACCGAGATACATGCAACCGTCTTCGACTTGAAGCATAGGAGTGTGGCGGGGCCGGATGGGTTACCGGTATCTTTTTCAGAGTGGCATGAGATATCATTCGTGATGACCTAGTTGAGGATGTAACTGCGTTCTACACGGGCCTTTCTATGCCGGACGACATGACGAAGACTATGCTCACCCTGGTGAAGAACCCGACCAAGCTGTTAGATTTTCGCTCGATTAGTTTGTGCACTTTCATGCATAAAATAGTATCAAAAATCATTGCTAATCGCCTCTCCCCACTTCTCTGGAGCGTCATTTCTGTATAACAAAGTGACTTTGTCAAAGGACATGAAATTGATGACAATATCGTTCTTGCTCAGGAGTTGATTAGCTTGATCAATCATGAGCACCACAGTGGCAACATTGCCTTCAAGCTAGACATGAAAAAAAGCTTACGTTCAAGTCAACTAGCACTTTATGATACGAGCGCTACGCTAGTTTGGGTTTTGTGAAGCTTGGGTGGAAATGGTATTCCGACTTGTCAATAATGTCTCTTTCTCTGTCCTTGTTAATGGTGAGCATACCAAAGATTTCAAAGCATCGAGAGGGTTACGAAAAAGGAGACCCTCTCTCTCCATGTAACACCCAATTTTCTAAATGAGGGTAATTTTGAAATTTTGTGTTTTAATTTATTTAATTATGATATATAAATAATAATATGATTTTTGATAATTTTTAATCATTTTAAAACTATTTAAAAATCATGACTTGTGATTTTGATGTGCAGCTAGTGAAAACCTAGAGACTATCTATCCTATAGCCTAACCATGTGATTTGGAACATCTAATTATCATTTTTAGCCTAGGGATAATTTAGTCATTTTAACTTATTAGAATTATTGATTTATGTATTGGATTGACGGTTGTTGATTTTGACTTTTACTAGTTCTGACTTAAGAGAGTAACCAAGATGTTGACTCTAGTTAAGATGACTTGATTATCATGGTGAGACCCTAATCTAACTTAAGTCGACTGGATATTGACTTGAGTGATTTAGCTCTTGAGAAAATTAGGAAGGATTTTAATGTTTGACTTAAGGCTAAGGTAGAGATCCCATTGCTCATGTGACTTAGCCTAAAGCCCACTAACTAGAAACCCTAACCCTAATTTTATCCTTCATGACCAGCCACTAGGTCATTCCCAACACTATAAAGTCATCTCCTCTATGTTCTTGCCTCTTTTGTAATGTTTCAACATTTTGAAGAAAGAGGTAATGTCATTTCATCCCGAATCCCTAGATTCTTCAATTTTAATCCTTTTTTACTCTATTCTTTTGCATATGATCCTAATCTAGCCCTATTTTGTATTCATGGAGTGAAATCTCAGGTTCAAATCAATTTGGGGATTTTGGCTATCAAGAAGAACACCCCCCATTTGAAGCTTCTCTTGAGATTGACACCTATAGGTAAAACCCTCATAATCACCATTAGATTTTGATTTCTTTGCATGAGTGCATAGCCCTAGGAGTCCCCTAGTTGCTAGCATAGGTTTAGTGTCGAGTCGTGTCCATTTCGTGTCCGTATCGGACACGTATCAATGTGTTTATATAGGTGTTTGATGAAATGCTTGAATGGATTAAAATTTTATGTTTTCCAAAACAAATTACATATTTTTGTAGCTTAATATGTGTAGATTAATATTCCAGGTAACTTAGTTTAATTTGTGCACTGTTCGTGTCCATTTTGGACACGAACTCACTAACTGGACACAACACAGGGCACTGTAGCCTTCCCCTGCTGCCCGTGTCCTATATCTCACTGGACACGCCATCTCTTGACACAAAAATTGGTGTGGACACTCCTTAGATGACTGACACAAGGCCCACAAAATCTCGTGGGACCTTATCGAGTGGTTAAGGAGAAAATTAGCCCATACTGTTCGTGCATTGGAGGAGTTCCTGCACAGAACGTATACTGACACGGTATTCGTGTCTCACCTAGACACATATTAGACACGTATCAGGACCCTAGGCACATAGCCCTATCCTAGGCGAACCTACAGCCATGGGCACGTGTCCTAATTTGTGTCATGTCGTGTCCACAAATGATGTGCACGCGTGCGCGACACTGTCTGAACGTAATTTTTGTGTCTGCGTAATGTTGGTTGTTTAGACATGTTGTGTCCACTTGGTTGGACACAAACAAGCCCTATGACACGTACACATGTGTGACTATAGTTATCAACCATTTAATTGGCATTTTACTATGATTTTCCAATTCGAAAATGGGGAAAACCTATATTTTTCTGATACATAAAGAACTGTCAGTTTAGGGGTTCATGAATTCAATTTTGTTTAACCTATTTTATGGGTTTAAATTAATTGTTTGTACACCTATGTATATCTGGGGATTAGCAAGAATGCTAGGGTTCACATGGTAGGGATTTAGTTTTCTTATTTCATTAGTTCGAATTTGCAATTGGGTTAGGATTTCCTTTGACTGATATCTAACTGATATACACTGTTGAATAACTCTGAGATTGCATTGAATGTTTACATTGAATGGGTAGGTTCAAATTCATATTGATCCCTATATCACTGAAGTTGAACTGAATGTACTAATTCCTATATACACACCCACTGTTTTAATTTTTGAGAATGAGATTGACACTCATATACACATGAAAACTGGTTTTATATAGACTGAATAACTGAGATTTGGGTTTCATGATTTATTTTCAATTTGGAGTTTAGTCTTGTTTTCAAATTGGTTAATGCATGTATACAAATCTGAATTATATGTTAACTGTCCTTTAGTCCTGGAATACAAATGTAGGTTAACTGTCATTTGTGGGTTTTGTTTCAAATGTAGATTCACCTAAGACATTCCTATACACAAACACCATTAACGTGAGATTGAACTGACATAGGTTTCACTATTTGGTTGGATTAATTCCATGTCAACTCTCATGTTTTACAGCTGAGTTGGTTTAGTGTTGTGTTCATCAAGTTCTTCCACCCATAGATTTTCCCTGTGTGGTCAAGACCTCTGTTAACACACATATATGAATTTCCTATCACTGTTACACACACAAATACCTGTCACATTGACTCACTACCACCCATAGATGACTGAGACACACATCACCCTCACCTTCACCTTCACACACACACTTGTTGATACTCGAGCACACCCTACACTTTGAAATCTCAGACACCTGACACAACTCACTCATCCACACACTTGAACTATAGGTAACCTGAGAATGGGTTGATTTAGTTGTAGGCATGGAAAATTACTGTTCTGATATTCAGATTGAGTATCAATCGACAACTTAGATGTTATATTGGGTTGTATTCAATTCCTGAGATTGAATGGCATGTGTGGGTTTATATTGATTTATGTTAAGTTGTATTTTAGGTTTTCAAATTGCTTTTGGACTGAAAACTGGAATGTGAAATCAGTTTTTACATCTTAAACTGAATTGAGTTGGTTTTGTAATGCACTCTTCACACCATGGGACATACACCCATATACACTGATTTAGGAAACCAGTTTTGATTCACATTACAACCTGAGAATTTGTTTCAGATGTTTAAACTGAGTTTTATTGAAAAGTCTATTTATGAATTGATTGTTTTTTTAATGTAATTCCTGAGTTTGTACACTGTTTGTCTCACACAAATTCCTATGAACTGCATACTAGGGTTCACTGTCTAATCTGGAAACCCTCACTGTCCTGTACATACAATAAGACACTGTTTCCTCATTAGCTCCTACACTCACATCTTGAAGACATGTTCACATACTTGCACTCACCATGCTACACCCCCTACCTAGCTATCCAAGATCCTTCACTGCCTTGATATGTAGTTCATGCACACCTGAGAATTAGACGGTTATCTGCACACTATCACATGTCTTCTCGAGTTTGGTATCAGTTTTCACTCACACTGTTTGTAAAAAATAGGAACCTAGGACTGCACTTAACCTGTGGGCTGATTTCCATTTGTTCCTGAGAATGATGCCTATAGACACACATTGATTGGTTATTGAAATTTGAGAATTGAATATTGAATCACATGTTAGTCAAACTTTCCTACTGAATTTTCCTAACACTGAGAACCTTAGACATTAAAGCCCACACACATGATTAGACACTCCTCATTTTCCTGAGGACACAGGATACACACATGTCACTAAGTGAAAGCTAAACCCCTTGCCATGCCACATGACACACACATATGCAATGTTCCCTATATCCCTCTCTATGTGTGTGTGTGTATATATATATATATATATATATATATATATATATTAATATATATATATATATATATATATATATATATATATTAATATATATATATATATATATATATATATATATATATATATATATATATATATATATATATATATATATATATAACTTAATGTGATAATGTGATGTAGTATATATTGCCTATTGACATATATATAATGTGTTATAGATATATGCATATTGCCTATATAATTAACATGTATGAATATGTGTGCATGCCTATATTATTGTGTTTGGCATATAGCCTATGTAGTGCAGTCTATGGGTAACCTAATGTGCAAGCCTATGTGTATATGAATGTATACATATGAGTTTTGTGTGTTGTTAGACTAGTGTGACTTGTGAATGATAGGTGCTTGCAAGACTAGGCTTGGTTAGGCTTAGTGAGACTTGCTGGGGTTAGGAGTGGCCTAGTTGACCTAGTTTGACTAGTGTGGTTGACTAGAGTTGACCAAGTGTTGACTATAGTCTATTCTTACCTAGACAGCATGCAGATGCATTGTAGATTATAATTATCATCCCTTGTATACATCTTGACTTGAGTTGCTCTAACTAGGATTCAGGTACCTCATCTCGGACATTATATTTACTACACCTATTCAGATACCAGGCGAGTACATTCTCCGATCATTTCATAACTTGCTTAGAATTATATTCCTACTCTAGTTTATCTTATTTGATGTTGTCATGATATTATCACGGATTGGTACTATATGGATCACTACATTGAGATATTATCCCCTCGAGAGCATCGGATACATCATGTCGTGTGTTTCATGTACATCATGTATTCCTCGCTCTTATGTTATTCATGTTTCTCATGTGCTTCATGCACGTTCATGCATGCTCGTGTACTCTCATGTGCTCTCATGTTCGGTCATGTTTCTCATGTATCTCATGTATAACCTATACTTCATGTGCACTCATTTATGAGCCCTCATGTGAATTTCATGTGCACCCATTTATGGGCCCTTATGTAAATTTTATGTGCACTCATTTATGAGCCCTTATGTATACTTCATGTGTACCCATTTATGGGCCTTCATGTGCACTCATTTATGAGCCCTCATGTATACTTCATGTGCACCCATTTATGGACTTTCATATAAAAATCATGTGCGTAACATAACTTGTCTGGATTCTTGTGTATTGATTGGGGTATAGGAGAGTATAAATAGTCATGTGAACAATTCCAAAGAAGTATAACCATGTGCGCCTCTTTAGTATATTCATGTACAAATCCAGCCGTTCACATGTCGACTTTGTACTCTAAATCACTAGTCACTGGTAGCTCTCTACTTATAGTAGATATTTCTATTACAGTTCTCTCTCTATTTACATCATGTACTTTCTTTCAGTTTCATGTATCGTACTCTCTTGCATGTTTATATTTTCTAACCTGTTATGATCTGCGTGAGATGTATTGTGCTCGCTCCCGTCCTGACTGGACATGTTGAAAATTTTACAGAGGATGATGAGGAACCCTGCACCCTTTACTATGGAGCTTGCCTAGATGACACTCGCGACCTGGACCCCTGGGGAGGTTCAGGCAGCTGCTGAGGATGATACCCATTGCATAGTTAGATAGTCTAGACTGTTTTCCTTTTTTCATGTTAGTTATTGTCTTAATTTCAGAGTTGTATAATTACGAAGATATTGAGACTTATGTTATTTTATTTCTGTTGTACCTAAGTCGAGGATTTTCCTATCTATTCTATCGTGCTATATTCTACCTTTAGATTGTGATTGAGTTGTACCTTCTGTGTTTGGCCTCCTTTTGGAGAGTATTCATATTATGCTAGTTATAGTTCATAACCTAGAACAGCGTTCTACCGCCGACATTGCGACATAGGCTGGCCGCTGTTACGTACTCGTACCCTCACGGTGGGTACGGGTCGTGACACTCTATTCCTTTTCATTCTTCTTATGGAGATGCTCTTTAGAAACCTGATCCACTCGGGTAATAGGCCGGGGCATAAAGGCTATTACCTTCCTAGCGGTTTCCCGCGGGTGACTCACGTTGCATACACCGATGATGTGCTAGTTTTTGCCTCAACGTATAATCTCTCTATCCGGTGGGTGCGGGACGTCCTTACGAAGTATAAGCAAGTGTCGGGTCAGCTAGTCAACCCGCAGAAGTCATCCATCTATGCTGCCAATTCATTTGACCTAGATAAAATTGAATCTATCCAAAACATCTTAGGGTATAACTTGGCACCATTGCCTCTGACTTACCTTCGTTTCCTGATCACCCAAGGACGAAGGAATGCCAGCATATACAGTTTCTTGCTGGATAAGTTATAATGTGATCTTGAGTGGTTGGCACAACCTTATATTATCGCCAGGTGGGAAGCTCACCCTGCTCCACTCGGTACTCACTTCGATCCTAAAGTATATCTTGGCATCATGAAGTCCTCCTATTTGTGTCCTAAAAAAGCTAGAAAATATGTTCTCCGACTTTTTCTGGGGCTCAAAGGACGGGGTAAACAAACAACATTAGTTGGCTTGGGAGCAAGTAACCAAAACAAAGCAAGAAGGGGGACTCGGAGTGCGTCGCATGTATGACGTTATAGAATCATTGACAATCAAGTTATGGTGGAGAATTAGGGATGACAAGGCTCTATGGACGAAGGTACTCCAAGCTATCTATCTCAAAGAAAGGCATCCGGACAACGTCCCTACATGTCTCGGGCATCAAATTTATGAAAGCGCATGTTATAAAATAGATTTTAGTATATATATACCATTGGTGACATTGGTAACAAGCAATAACATATTATAAAAATATAATCAGTAGTTGCAATATATAAATCTTAATTATATATACTAATATATATATATATATATATATATATATATATATATATATATATATATATATATATATATATATATATATATATATATATATTAAAGAAATATATATATATATATATATCACCCTGCTCCACTCGGCACTCACTTCGATCCTAAAGTATATCTTGGCATCATGCAATCCTCCTATTTGTGTCCTAAAAAAGCTAGAAAATATGTTCTCCGACTTTTTCTGGGGCTCAAAGGACGGGGTAAACAAACAACATTGGTTGGCTTGGGAGCAAGTAACCAAACCAAAGCAAGAAGGGGGACTCCGAGTGCGTCGCATGTATGACGTTATAGAATCATTGACAATCAAGTTATGGTGGAGAATTAGGGATGACAAGGCTCTATGGACGAAGGTACTCCAAGCTATCTATCTCAAAGAAAGGCATCCGGACAACGTCCCTACATGTCTCGGGCATCAAATTTATGGAAGCGCATGTTATAAAATAGATTTTAGTATATATATACCATTGGTGACATTGGTGACAAGCAATAACATATATATATACATATATATATATATATATATATATATATATATATATATATATAGATTTTACTATATATAATTAAGATTTATATATCGTCGGTGACAAGCAATAACCTATTATAAAAATATAATCAGTAGTTGCAATATATAAATCTTAATTATATATACTAAAATCTATATATATATATATATATATATATATATCTATATATATATATATTAAAGAAATACTAAATTTTATTCATCATGAAGTTTGAGTACCAACTCAAGTTACAAAATAATATCAGTGCTTACATTTGATAGTTGCCTTTGCAACCTGTCTATGAACTTCACTTATCAGCCTAGCAGACTAGTATGTATACTGCTCATATCGCCACTTGTTCTTATTTTTCCAGAGCACCCATATAACTGCCGCCACCACAATCTCTTTCTGATGCTTTATATATATATATATATATATATATATATATATATATATATATATATATATATATATATATATATATATATTAAAGAAATACTAAATTTTATTCATCATGAAGTTTGAGTACCAACTCATGTTACAAAATAATATCAGTGCTTACATTTGATAGTTGCCTTTGCAACCTGTCTATGAACTTCACTTATCAGCCTAGCAGACTAGTATGTATACTGCTCATATCGCCACTTGTTCCTATTTTTCCAGAGCACCCATATAACTGCCGCCACCACAATCTCTTTCTGATGCTTTTTCCTCTTTCTCCACCATGATCGAAGCCTGTGTAATAGAGAACTTCCGCTCATCCGAATCCCATAAGTTTGTTGGACCGAGGACCAAACTTCAACAGCTAAATCTCCCTCATGAAGAACATGAGCCATTGTTTCAGTAGAAGGATCAATACAGCAATGACACTTAGATACCATGCTATATCCTAGCCAAGTAATGTTGTCATATGTTGGCAGTTTGTCATGCGACATTCTCCAACATAAAATTGACCATTTTGTTGGGATACACTTATTCCAAATATGCTTGAAATAAGGAAGTTGTGACAAGTGAAAACGAGCCACATCCCACGCCGATGAAACAGAAAACAAACCTGATCGAGCATAGCTCCAATTCCAGTCCCCGTCAACTAGATTAATGTGCTGACTAGCAAGTCTACGCCCAATGACTAGCCTCTTCCACACATGAGAAGCATTAGAAGTGAGCTGAACATCTAGCTCTGTCTCATGCGAACAATATTTCAATTTAAAGAACTGAGTCCATAGAGAAGTTTGAGTCATAAACTTCCACCATAACTTTATAGTCATCGCAATCATGATATCCTCTAAACGTCGAACACCCAAACCTCCTTCTTCTTTTGTATGAGCAATAGAGCCCCATCCCAGCCAAGTCTGCTTCGCAACCCCTTCATGAGAACCCCAAAAGAATGAGGAAAACATCGACTCCAGTCTATTCAACACTGCCACAGGTGGATCACACGCTGCCAATATATAAACTGGAATTGAAGCAAGCACATTTTTAATCAAAACCAATTTACCTCCTAGAGGTAGAATTTTATTATGCCACCCTTCCAACCTATGACGAATCTTGTCCAATACCTCTTCATACATCCCCCCATTACGTCGGTCATCCATATGGAGACAACCCAGGTATGTGAATGGGGGAGAACCCATATTGAAACCAAAATGATTTGCCAATTCCTCCCTTCTCTGGTCGTTCTTTCATAGAAAAATATATCGAAGACTTATGTTTGTTAATCTTCTGACCCAACATTAATTCATACCTAGATAGAATTTCATTGACTATACCTACCGATCACAAATTGCCTGCTGAAAAAAGAAGAACATCATCTGCATAGGCTAGGTGTGTGACACGAGGACATCCTCGAGGAGTGAAGAAATGAGTAAATCCCTCATTATCTGGCAAGCGATTCAAACTCCTAGTAAGAACCTCAGCTGCTAGAATGAATAATGCAGGTGACAAAGGATCACCTTGTCTCAGACCATGAAAAGCTTCAAAGTATTCAATCGATTCTTTGTTTATGAGAGGTGAATGCCATACATTGTTCACAATCTGCAACATCATATCTACTCACTTATTATGAAGGTAAATTTGCGAAGCACCTTCAATAAATACCTCCAATCAACCCTATCATAGGCCTTCATCATATCGAGTTTTATTGCAATGTTACCGCCTTTGTGTTTCTTATTCATCTTGGCCATCATCTCTTGAGCCAATAGTATGTTATCCACTATCTCTCGGCCTTGCACGAACCCACTCTGTTCCTACAAAATTAGACATGGGAGCAGAGGAGCTAATCGACGTGATAGTAACTTAGAAATGATCTTGTTACCCTAAGAAGGGAACCATGTGGGTGATTTTACAAGGAGATAAGAATAAGGCTCCAAGGATTAAGCATTAATGCTTTTGTCATTCTCTTCGATTAATTCCATTTGGAGCTAAGCCCCAAAGGGGCTTAGCGACTCAGACTCGGACTCGGGCTCATGGGCTCATGAGGCATAATATGGCATTTTGTTGGCGCACTTACGGCTCATGCGGCCCATGCGGTCCATGCGGACCATACGGTCCATGCGGCTCATGCGGTCCATGCGGCCATTAGGCTCATGCGGCCAGGCTGCTGCTGCTGCCGCATGGAGGGATCCACTGACTGTACAGATTACAAATCAGTAATGGAAAGGCTGAATCAATACGATTAAATCAGATCCTATCTTTGTGGGATTTGAATTAATTCAGATCCTATCTTTGTGGGATTTGAATTAATTTTGTGGGATTTGAATTAAATCTCGTTGCTATCTTTTGGGATTTGATTCAATCTTTCCATAACTGAAGAGGCGGCTAGGGTTTCCACCCTCTCTCTATATATACTCTCTTTCGGCCTCCTTTGTGACAACCACGAAATTACAAGTCAGAAAAGGAGAAAGAGAGAGAGTTGCTGCCGCCATTGCAAGTCCATCCGAGGAGTCCGAACAGAGGTGACTTCGAACGTTCCACAAGTTCTTCAACTTACTGGTTCCTGGAACCAGATCGTGTGGGGCGAATCTTGCTTTGAGCAACGGTGTTTTGACACCCCAGCATTGTTCTTCTTCTTATCTCTCTCTAGTTTTATTGTAACTCGTTCTGTCCCAATTGCAACATGTTTGCAATGAAGAACGAGAGATCTTCTCTTATCTTTTTCCCTCCTTCAGATTATAATTTGGCTATTTGATTTATTGTACCATCGTAGATCTTGAGTTTGATCACTGCAAAGTTTTGTGTGACATCTCAGATCTCGATTGTAACTGTTTTTCATCTTTGATCAATCTCCGGGAGTAACAATCTCAAAGCAAGATCCGTGTAGATGGAAAACATTAATGCTTCGCTCCTCTAATTGGACTTCTGCAAGTTGGAAAAGTTCGATGGAGAGCACTATCAAGTCTGGAAGAGAAAGGTTTACCTAACTCTTCAACTGAAAGACGTTGATCATGTTCTGTTAGAGGAAGAACCCTCTGTTCCAGACACTGGATCTACTGCCGCAATCAACGTGTCTACCAAACTCCAGGCCAAGTGGAGAAGGGAAAATAGCATCTGCAGGCTTCTCATCCTGAATGCTATGGAGGACTCCCTGGCAGAATCCTACTCGAAGAAGGAACTTGCCAGAGACATATGGGAGTCTGTGGAAAATTTGTATGAAGAAGACAAGAACATGAGCAAAATATGTGTGGTTGAAAAATATCACAAATTGCTCTTTGAGGACGAAAAGTCCATGCTGCCACAGAGTGAAGGAATTTCTGAAGCTGCGTCAGAAACTGGAAGACGAAGAGATGCCCCTTCCCGACAAGTTTGTCGTCGGAGGGATCATCTCAAAACTTCCTGCTGCATAGAGTACCTTCTATGCAAGGATGCACAGAAAGAAGCTAAACATTAGCTTGGGAGATCTACTGCAAGAGATCCATGTTAAGGACGAGATGCGTTCCCAACAGAAGGTGGACACTCTGTCCAAACAGTTGGCTAAAGCCAATCTTGTGCAGACGAGAGATCCCAAGGGAAGCAGGCGGCTTCTCATCCCAAGAAGAAGGACTTAACTAATCTAAAAGTGAAGGGTCCTTCTTTCAAGCAACAGAAGACTAAGTCCCACGTGACTTGTTACAATTATGGCAAGAAAGGCCACTACAAGAGTGAATGCAGATCTAAGTCTAAACAATCAGAGAAAGGTGAGCCTAATAAGTTTTTATTGGTTTCTAACTTTGTTTCTATGATCGCACAGGTCATAAATTTGGGGGTTGACTCTGACTGGTGGATAGACACTGGCGCGACTTGCCATGTCTGTTCTGGTAAGGAATGGTTCATCACGTACCAGCCGATATCTGAGAAGGTTGTCATGGCGAACCAGGCCCAAGCTGAAGTTCTGGGGATCGGGACCGTGGAACTGAAACTCACTTCTGGGAACACTCTGACGCTTCAAGGAGTGAAGCATATTCCGACGATTGCCAAGAACCTGATCTCTAGGAGCCTGCTCTGCAATGCAGGCTTGAGGATGGACATCAATGCTGGTCAGATGGTGATGTCCAAGAAAGGAACATACTTCGGAAAGGCTTATCAAACCGAAGGAATGTTTAAAATTTAGCTTGTCAACCAGTTTGAAGACATTAATACAGTTGCTTTTTTTGATTATTCTCTTGAGTTGTGACATAATAGACTAGGACATGTTTATTGTAAAAGAATTAACAAAATGTCTAGTCTAGGACTTATCTCCAAATGTGGGGGTAAGGCGGAGAAGTGTGAAGTGTGTGCTCAGACGAAGATCACAAGGAAACCCTTTCATCGGGTCAATCGAAGCACAGATCTTCTGGAGTTGGTGCACTCCGATGCACTCCGATATCTGTGACTTTAAACATTTCTCCACGAAGGCCGGGATAAAGTATTTCATAACCTTCATCGATGACTTCTCAAAATACGCGTTCGTCTACTTACTCAAGTCTAAAGATGAAGCTTTCGAGAAGTTCAGACAGTTCAAGGCCGAAGCTGAACGGCAGACTGGACAACAACTCAAGAGGTTAAGGAGTGATCGAGGTGGGGAGTACAGGTCTCATGAATTTGCATCGTTCTGTAAAGAACATGGAATTATATGTAAGACTACTGCTCCATATTCTCCTCAATCCAACGGAGTAGCGGAGAGGAAGAACAGAAAGTTGACAGAAATGACGAACTCAATGCTACTAACCGCGGGTCTTCCTAAATGCTACTGGGGAGAAGCTGCATTGACGGCTACTTTTATTCTAAATAGAGTGTCATATGCAACTTCGGACGTAACTCCTCATGAACTCTGGTTCAAAGTCAGACCAAACTTGAATGTCATTCGAGTGTGGGGGTATCTGGCGTATGTGAAGCTCCCAGATCTGAAGATTCAGAAGCTAGGGACAAGGACTACGAAGGCGATCTTCTTGGGGTATGCCGAGAAAAGTGATGCTAGGAGATTTCTTGATATTGAGTCAAATCATATCATCGAATCTCGCGATGCTGAATACTTTGAAGACAAGTTTGCAAAAGACCGATACATTATTCTTTCGGACATTTTGGAAAATGATATAGGTGCAAATGAGTGAAATCTCATACGGGCCAGTAGTCCAAGAAGAAGCTGTTGTTGAGGAAACAACTCTTATACCAGAACTCGCAGAGCGGTCAGCTAAGCGAGCGAGGAGACCGAAAGATTTTGGAGATAACTTTGTCACCTATCATGTGGAAGCAGATCCGCTTACCTATGATGAGGCGATGAAGACCAGAGATGCTATCTTCTGGAAGGAGGCAGTGAATGACGAGTTTGACTCTATCACCTCCAATAACACATAGGTGTTGGTAGATCTACCTGAAGGAGAGAAGCCCATCGGATGTAAATGGATCTTCAAGAAGAAGATGAAGGCAGATGGAACTATTGACAAGTTCAAGGCCAGGCTGGTAGCCAAGGGATTTTCTCAGAAATAGGGGATAGACTACTTTGACATATACACTCCAGTAGCTCGGATGACCACCATCAGGATGTTAATCGCTCTAGCAGCTATACATAAGTTGGTGATACATCAGATGGATGTAAAGACCGTATTCCTGAATGGGGAGCTGACCGAAGAGATTTACATGCAACAGCCAGATGGATTTGTCGTCAAAGGTCTTGAAGACAAAGTCTGCAAGTTGGTAAAATCATTGTATGGTTTGAAGCAAGCTCCCAAGATGTGGCATGAGAAGTTTGACAAAGTTATTAGGTTAAACGGCTACAGAGTCAGCGAGACGGACAAATGTGTTTACACAAAGTTCGCTGATGGAAGAGGAGTCATCGTTTGTCTGTACGTGGACGACATGCTAATCCTAAGTACGGATATAGGCTGTGTCACAGAGATAATGAAGTTCCTCTCAACCAAGTTCAGTATGAAGGACTTGGGGATGCAGATGTCATCTTGGGCATAAAGATCATCCGGACAGACACTGGAGTAGCGCTGTCACAATCTCACTACATTGAGAAGATGCTCACACGCTATGGGTATAAGGATCTTCCAGGGATCGATACGCTATACAGGTGTGATCAAAAGCTGAAGCCAAATTTAAAGGAAAGCGTCAGGCAGCTGGAGTATTCTAGCGTTATCGGAAGTTTGATGTATGCAACCACTGCCACAAGGCCTGACAAAGCTTTCGCCGTGGGAATGCTGAGTCGGTTCACAAGCAACCCAGGGGTTGAGCACTGGAAAGCTGTGAAGCGGGTGATAAGATATCTCAAGAAAACTCTTTCATATGCACTGCACTACAACGGGTATCTGACAATAGTGGAAGGCTTCAGTGATGCTAGCTGGTGTTCAGAGGTGGAAAGCGAGAGATCCACAGGTGGATATGTCTTTTCCTTGGGTGGAGCTGCTATATCGTGGAAGTCGAAGAAGCAGACTATACTCTCTCGTTTCTCCCTAGAATCTGAATTCTATGCACTTGAAACTGCAGCAGATGAAGCAGAATGGCTTCGGGAGCTCATGTATGATCTTCCAGTGGTTGGGGCTCAGATACCGGCGATACCGATATGTTGTGACAACCAGGTGACTGCGGCGGTGGCATCAAATGACCTCTTCAACGGGAAGAAGAGGACTGTGCGGTTGAAGCACATGGTAGTACACGATCTTATCAAAAGAGGTGTAATTGCAGTGGTTGATGTTCGGAGTCAGGAGAACCTGGCAGATCCATTCACAAAGGGCCTCAAGCGCCAGTTGGTCGATGACACAGCTTGTAAAATAGGCTTGAAGGCATTCTGATAGTGTGTCTTTATAATCCTACCATAAAGTTTTATGCTATTAGTTCAAAGAGAAATCTACTAGGCATCTAACTTTTGGTTCAAAGGAGGATCACTGACTGGGAAACTATCAGGTAACAGTGGGTACTTGTTCTCTGGAACATGGAAGGGATACGGACCCATAACCACTGTTGTCTACTATGTATTTTTCTGTAAAAAAACAAATCCTGTGGAAGGTTGGCTTAAACGCCTTAATGAGTTCTCAGGTAGAGTGAATGCCTGGAGTGCTTTACAGGAAGCACGGTAGAGCAGCACTAGAAGGAGTGAAACTCCATTCTACAGTAGGGTGACTCCACCATGAGGTTCCCAGGTAGGGGTAATGCCTCGGCTTTGCAAGCCAAGTCACAACGGCGTAGCACCGCAAATAGGCAGGTAGCCTAAAATTGTATGACGTAATTAAAGAGCTGTAGACAGTACTACAAAGGGGAGGATGGCCCCATGTTACAGTGGCACGACACCACGATGAGGTACCCAGGTAGGGGTAAAGCCTCGGCATTGTAAGCCATGTCGTTGCGGCGTAACACCGCAAGGAAGCCTTAGGCTTCATGCTGGATAGTTTTGCACTACAAAGAGGCTTGTGACCTCATGCTACAGTAGTATGACACTACGATGAGGTTTCCAGGTAGGGGTAATGCCTCGACTTCAGGCCATGTCATAGCGGCGTAGCACCGCAAGGAAGCGCAAGGCTTCATGCCGTATCTCTTTAATAAAAAACTCACCTATAGTATATGGAAAGAGATATCAGGCCGTCTCTTGAGGGTAAACTTGTAGACGCCCAAAATTATACACTGAAACCAGGCTGGCATAGGGCCTTTAATGTGCAGCCAGAAGCACACGTAACTACACTTTGTGAGTGGAAAGAATTACAATTGTGGTGCAAAATTCAAGGCGTAGTCCATTCTTGTATCACATTGTTATTTAACCCATACGGGAAGATTCAAGTCGTCAGCGACATCTATCCTAATGCAAAATGGACAGTTACTGTAGGGAACGCTCAACCCTGGACACATATATATGTTATGATATGTGGGAGATTGTTGGTGCTTTCTTTACATGGAGAGAGCTTCCTCTCAACATGCCTTATAAATTTTAGTCCCACATCGAAAATGCACCATGAGTTATCTCAACATATTTACTTGGGTGTGTTGTTGAGAGATGCACATGGGGTGGTGACCCTAAGGAGGGAACCATGTGGGTGATTTTACAAGGAGGTAAGAATAAGGCTCCAAGGATTAAGCATTAATGCTTTTGTCATTCTCTTGGATTAATTCCATTTGGAGCTAAGCCACAAAGGGGCTTAGCGACTCGGACTCGGACTCGGGCTCATGGGCTCATGAGGCGTAATGTGGCATTTTGTTGGCATACTTTGTACTTAGCACGTCAGCAGTCATACGGTCTTTATGCGGCTCATATACGGCCATACGGTCTTATGCGGCATGCGGCTCATATGCGGCATGCGGCTTATGTGGCTCATGCGGCACATACGGCACATGCGGCACATGCGGCTCATGCGGCTCATACGGCACATACGGTCCATGCGGTCCATGCGGCTCATGCGGCTCATGCTGTAATGCCTGTGTTCGTATTACGTATTTTGGGATACGTATACGTATTTTATTCTGTATTGCCTGATTCCTTGTTTAGCTCTCGGCTTGGTTTAACTCTCGGTTTGGGTTGGCTTGGTTCGGCCGGCCCAATGCTTGGTTCATCATGGGCCAAGGGTGGAACACCTTAGCCTATGCTTCTCCTTCATTTCCACCACAACCCCCTCTTTATTATCCCCACCAACCCTCTCTCTCCTCCATAATTCTCATTTACTTCTCCTTCCCCTACCATTACTCTTCTCCACCAACCAAGAACACCATAGGCAAGTGCAACTTGCTTCCACAAGAGAACTCATTTTATGGTTCTATTAGCTTCTTCTCAAGATTCTAAACCACATTAGAACTTGTCATTTTTCATTTTGAGGCTTTAATTCTTGTAGATCTAGAGTTTTGCTATTTTTGGATTTTTGGTGTTTTGATCTATCAAACTTGCTTGTTTTCAAGTTTTGATGGTTCCATATTTTAGAGAATTTTATTCTACCCAATTTTGACCTTTGGAAAGTTGGATTCAGACTTGTTTTGACCAAGATATGGACTGTTGAAGCTTAGATTCAACTTTAGAGTTCTTGCTGTTCTTGCCATTTGGAAAAACAGTGAATAGTGAGCTAGCTTTTTAGCTTACGCCGCTGAGCTGTACGCTGCTCTTTAGCGAGCGTACGCTAGCCTTCGTACGCTACTCTTTAGCGAGCGTACGCTAGCCTTCGTACGCTGCTCTTTAGCGAGCGTACGCTAGCCTTCGTACGCTGCTCATTAGTGAGCGTACGCTCACCTTGATACGCTGCCTGTTGGCAGCATGTCTTGAGCATACGCTAGCTTGAGCGTACGCTGACCTGTAGCTTGAGCGTGCCCTTGTGTACGCTGACCCTTGCATACGCTTCCCATTGGAAGTGTATGGATCCTTTGGTACGTAGACCTGAGCGTACGCTAGCCTGATGCGTAGCCTGATTACCCTTGATCTTCTATAGCCCTGTATATTGATATTTTATTAGATATTTAACGACCATTTTATATCCTTACGCCTTTTTGTCATGAACTTGATAATCATGGATTTGTTTGATATGTTTGGAAATGACACCTGAGCATGACACGATAGTGACCCGTAGTGGTGCACTCCTGACATGATGACCTGACATGACCGGATAGTGGCCCGTCGTGGCGCACTCCTGACTCGTACACTTGACATGATGACCTGACATGTTATATCTTGATAAGCTGTTGCGACGGCTACCTGACATGGCATGACCTGTATAAAAACATGGACACCGTGGGCGATTGTGCTTGTACAAATAAACCAGTCCTGTCTTGCATCATGTCTAGGGAGGGAGCTCCTGAGTACCACGGTCAGGAGTACCTATTGAAATGGACTAAGGTTAATAAGTAGATTAACACATTAGTCATGAAGAGATTTCCTAGCTACAGGCAATCCTGTTACCTGGGCGCGCCTGGGATCTGTAGCCTGCCGTCGAGTAGGGCACATTTCCAGCACACTGTCATGTGTTGCACCTTTCAAGCTACTTAAGGGTACATGCGTTTCCTGGACGGTGTACCCACCTGAATTCAACCCCTAATTTCGACCTGGGTAACCTGGATGGACTGCATGGCTTGTGGCTGTAGAATAATCTCACTGCATCTTGCTAGTAATTAGGCCTATGATAACTCTAGTTAGTTAAAGTATTAAGCCGTAATTCTTGCTTGGCCGTGATATGATTGAATGGAGTCTAACCTGTCTAGCCTTGTCCTGATCCTATTCCTGACTACTACATGATCAGAATACTTGTATTTATTTTACCGATAAATGGTAAGAATTCCAAGTTCTGTTCAGACGAAGGGTTACAACCCCTGTCCTTGTTTGGTTTACGGGTTGTAACCTGGTTATCTGAATAGTTCCATGGTTATCTCGTCGTATATCATCCTGGTGTATTTTTTTATTTCCAGTTCTTACTTTTATTTATATCTTGTGCTGATTGCTGGTTTTAGTTCTTAAGTGAAGCTTCCTTTGTGGCACTTGCTCTTTTTGGGATCTGACCCAGCTGGTTTTGTATGGCCAGATTTTGGAGCAGCTCCAGAGGATCTACCGGCCTTCCAGCCAGATGGTGACCACTAGACGGAACCCTGGCAACGAGTGGGTTATTTTTGGCTCTCCCCACTCTATTGTAAAAATATTCTTTTGAGGCGTTTAGCCGACGAGCACCTGTTTAGCTCGATTGTATTTACTTACTGTCTGCCTACGGGCTGTAACATGATTAACAGATCCTAGGGTTGATCATGTATGACTAAACTCTTGCTAGTCCTCACATTTTGTAACGACTAGTTTCATGATCAGCTGAATATGTAATGTTTGGGATGCCTTACTATTGTATATTTAATGATCATACGTCTTGTAACTTTTACTTACTTGCTTGTGATTGAGACACTAGGCTTGTTCATGACCTTAAGAGACTGTTGGCTTGTAGATAAACCCTCATGTATCCTAGACAGCCGTGACCGTATAGCGAGATGGAATCCATTTCAATATACATAGCTGGCTATGTCTGCCCCTGCTCTCCAGTATTCTGGTTCTGGGGCGTGACATGGTTTAAGTGGTGGCCCATGCAGGTCTTGTAAATCAAGATATGTGAGGGTTTACCGAATAGATGTCTCAATCAGTATTCGTCCTTGATCTCTACTCGTATCTTCTGAATCCCTGGATTCTTGTCCTGATCATATGCTTGTATCGTTGATCTGTCCTGGTCCTTCCTTATTGTTCCCTATGTCGTCTTCTTCAGCGGCATTGTTCGTGGACCTGCCGACCAGCAAGGCGGAGCACCTCCCGCGGACCAGCAGCAACCTAGAGATCAAGCCCAGCATTCCGGAGTAGCCTCCAGAGTCGAGCCTATTAGAGAAGAGCCACCAGTTCAGCCAGTTCAGCCTATCGAGCCTGATGATGGCACTTTGGTAGGGCTCGTCAGGACCTTGATAGCTTCTCAAGATCGTCGTGGAGATGCCTTGTAATAGGCAGTGGCGGATGCTTTGACCCGGGGTGGTTCATCCTCGTCCAACCTTTCTAGCTCTTCGGTGAGAGGACCCGCACCGGTCCAGCAGTAGCAGCAGCAGTATCCATTGCCGAGGCCCTTGCCGCCTCAGTCCCAAGTGTTCCAGCAGCAGAACGCCCAGCAGTATGTTCAAGCCCAAGCCCAGAGTCAGAGCAGACAGCGAGGATTTCAGCAGAGGGGACCAGCACCCCGAGGGCACGGTCAGGCTATGGTGATGACCGTGGAGGAAGGATTGGCACCAGGAGAGGTAGTGGCAGGTACTATTCTCGTCAACTCCTTTCCAGCTTCAGCTTTATTTGATTCTGGTGCATCGCATTCTTTTATGTCTGTACGATTTGCGACACGGGTAGGATTGGAGCCCGAGTCATTATCAGTAAGGCTCAATATACTTACTGGTAACGGACTTGTGGGAGTAGATAGAGTATTTTCCTCGTGTCAGATCATAGTAAGCGGTAGAGAGTTTCCCGCTAGATTGATAGAATTCCCGATGGCCGATTATAATGTGGTCTTAGGGATGGATTGGTTGAGGAACCAGTATGCTAGAATAGACTGCCATATTGGTAGGGTTGTTTTTAGCATTCCAGGAGAGCCAGAGTTTTCATTTTCTAGAGGCACAGTTGAGCCTTCTCCTCCAGCATTGCGGATGGCAGTAGCAGCAGTTCAGTTGCCCAGGATAGTGGATGAGTTTTCAGATATTTTCCCAGAAGAACTTCCAGGTATGCCTCCGGAGCGGGAGATCGAGTTCACTATAGACTTGATTCCCGAGACAGCCCCAGTATCAGAGAGAGTCTACAGGATGGCGCCATCAGAGTTGGAGATCTTGTACAAGATGATTGAGGAACTCAGAACCAAGGGATTCATTCGAGCTAGTGGATCGCCTTGGGGAGCCCCGATGCTTCTTGTAAAAAAGAAGGATGGTACGTCCAGGTTATGTGTTGATTATCGTACCTTGAACTCAGTGACAATCAAGAACAGATACCCTCTTCCGAGGATAGATGACTTGTTTGATCAACTCAAGGGGGCTTCAGTATTTTCGAAGATTGATTTGCGCTCAGGTTATCATCAGATCAGAGTCAGAGAGCAGGACATCCCGAAGACGGCTTTTAGATCGAGATATGGGCATTAGGAGTTTCTTGTTATGCCTTTTGGAGCAACCAACGTGCCGGCAGTATTCATGGACCTCATGAATCGCATCTTCATGCCTTACTTGGATCAGTTTGTTATCGTGTTCTTGGATGACATTCTGGTCTACAGCAAGAGTGAGGCAGAGCATGAGCAGCATCTCCGTATAGTTCTTCAGATCCTCAGAGAGCACCAGTTATATGCCAAGTTTAGTAAATGCGAGTTCTGGCTCGATCGCATTTCGTACTTAGGTCATATCATCACTCGAGGAGGAGTAGAAGTGGATCTCCAGAAGATTGTGGCTATTGAGTCATGGCCAGTGCCCAGCACCGTTGCAGAGGTTCGCAGTTTTCTTGGATTGGCCGGCTACTACCGGCGGTTTGTTTCGGATTTTGCTCGAATTTCAGCACCATTGACCCAGTTGACCCATAAGGATGCGCAGTTTGCTTGGACAGCAGAGTGTCAGAGTTCTTTTGAGCAGTTGAAGCGAGGCCTGATAACAGCTCCTATTCTCCCACTTTCAGATGGAACCGGAGGATTTTTAGTGTATTGTGATGCTTCAGGCAGAGGTTTAGGATGTGTTCTGATACAGCATGGAAAGGTAATAGCTTATGCGTCACGACAACTTCGTGATCATGAGAGGAATTACCCAACCCATGACTTGGAGCTGGCAGCAGTGGTGTTTGCACTTAAGTTGTGGAGGCACTACTTGTACGGAGATAGGGTAGAGATTTTCACCGACCACAAGAGCCTGAAGTATGTTTTTACCCAGAAGGATCTTAACATGCGTCAGAGAAGGTGGCTGGAGCTTCTTGTGGATTATGATGTCAACCTGCAGTATCATCCTTGGAAGGCCAATGTCATAGCAGATGCATTGAGCAGGAGAGCCGGAGCTTATTTTCTAACAGCGCAACCAGAGCTGTTAACAGATCTTCAGAAGATGGGTATTGAAGTTGTTCTCCCTTCCAGTGTGGCGTTGATGGCCAACATGCAAGTTCAGTCCACTATAGTCGAGAGGATCCGGATGGCACAGTCGGCAGATTCCAAGCTTCAGCGACTCAGAGCAGAGTGTAAAGCAGGACGAAGACCAGAGTTATATATTTATGAGGATGGTACACTTAGGCATGGTAAGCGTCTTTGTGTACCCAATGGAGATATCAGACAGGAGGTCATGTCAGAGGTGCACAGTTCTCAGTATTTCATCCATCCTGGCAGTACGAAGATGTACCGTGATATCCGTCAGCACTTCTGGTGGAATGGCATGAAGCGGAAGATAGCTCGGTTTGTCTCTCGGTGTTTGGTTTGCCAACAAGTTAAAGCCGAACATCAGAGACCGGCTGGACTTCTTTAGCCCTTACCGATTCCAGAATGGAAGTAGGAGCATGTGACCATGAATTTTGTGACTGGACTACCTAGATCCCCAGCTGGTAGAGATTCTATCTGGGTTATAGTTGATCGGCTCACGAAAGTGGCTCACTTTCTCCCGTTCAGAGTTGGTCAGTCGACGGCTCAGTTAGCAGAGATGTACCTCAGGCAGATTGTCAGATTACACGGTGTCCCAGTCAGTATCACCTCGGACCGAGATTCAAGATTTACGTCGCACTTTTGGCGTAGCTTGCAAGAGAGTTTGGGGACTCATCTCCAGTTCAGTTCAGCATATCACCCGCAGACAGATGGCCAGTCGGAGCGCACGATCCAGACTCTTGAAGACATGTTGCGGTCTTGCACACTTGACTTCGGTGGTTCATGGGAAGATCATTTGTACCTGGTGGAATTCTCATACAACAACAGTTTCCAGGCCAGTATCCAGATGGCACCGTTCGAGGCACTGTATGGTAGGAAGTGCAGATCCCCGCTAGCCTGGGATGATGTTGGAGAGAGGCAGATGCTTGGTCCAGAAATGATTGCTCAGACCGTTGAAGTAGTCAGGTGAGTCAGAGATCACCTTCGAGTTGCACAAGATCGCCAGCGTCATTGGGCGGATTCTCATCGGCGTCCTCTCGAGTTTTCGGTCGGCGATCATGTATTCCTGAGGATTTCGCCTAACCGTGGCGTCATTCGTTTCGGCATACGGGGCAAGCTTAGTCCTAGGTATATAGGACCGTTTGACATTCTGGAGCGAGTAGGAGATGTATCCTATCGTCTCGCTCTTCTACCGTCGCTAAGAGAGGTGCATGACGTGTTCCATGTATCCCAATTACGACGGTATACCCCGGACCCGAGCCACATCCTGGATCATTCGGAATTGGTTGTTGGTGCCAACCTTTCGTATGAGGAGAGGCCCATGTCTATATTGGACCGGAGAGAGAAGATCCTCAAGAACAAGACTATCAAGTTAGTCCGAGTTGCTTGGGGTCATCACTCTTTGGGGGAGTCAATGTGGGAGCATGAGGATGATATCCGATCGCGATATCCCGACTTGTTTGACTTGTGAGGTATAATGTCTTTTTTATGCCTCCTGCCTTCGATTCCTTGCTTGCATGATTGATTGATTGCCTAGTACAGCTTGCTTGTTATTAATGTAGCTTGTCATTGCTCCTCTAGCCTCTTGATTAAATTTCGAGGACGAAATTCTTTTAAGGTGGGTAGAGTTGTAATGCCTGTGTTCGTACTACGTATTTTGGGATACGTACACGTATTTCATTCTGTATTGCCTGATTCCTTGTTTAGCTCTCGGCTTGGTTTAACTCTCGGTTTGGGTTGGCTTGGTTCGGCCGGTCCAATGCTTGGTTCATCATGGGCCAAGGGTGGAACACCTTAGCCTATGCTTCTTCTTCATTTCCACCACAACCCCCTCTTTATTATCCCCACCAACCCTCTCTCTCCTCCATAATTCTCATTTACTTCTCCTTCCCCTACCATTACTCTTCTCCACCAACCAAGAACACCATAGGCAAGTGCAACTTGCTTCCACAAGAGAACTCATTTTATGGTTCCATTAGCTTCTTCTCATGATTCTAAACCACATTAGAACTTGTCATTTTCCATTTTGAGGCTTTAATTCTTGTAGATCTAGAGTTTTGCTATTTTTGGATTTTTGGTGTTTTGATCTATCAAACTTGCTTGTTTTCAAGTTTTGATGGTTCCATGTTTTAGAGAATTTCATTCTACCCAATTTTGACCTTTGGAAAGTTGGATTCGGACTTGTTTTGACCAAGATATGGACTGTTGAAGCTTGGATTCAACTTTAGAGTTCTTGCTGTTCTTGCCATTTGGAAAAGACAGTGAATAGTGAGCTAGCTTTTTAGCTTACGCCGCTGAGCTGTACGCTGCTCTTTAGCGAGCGTAAGCTAGCCTTCGTACGCTGCTCTTTAGCGAGCGTACGCTAGCCTTCGTACGCTGCTCTTTAGCGAGCGTACGCTAGCCTTCGTACGCTGCTCTTTAGCGAGCGTACGCTAGCCTTCGTACGCTGCTCATTAGTGAGCGTACGCTCACCTTGATACGCTGCCTGTTGGCAGCATGTCTTGAGCATACGCTAGCTTGAGCGTACGCTGACCTGTAGCTTGAGCGTGCCCTTGTGTACGCTGACCCTTGCATACGCTTCCCATTGGAAGTGTATGGATCCTTTGGTACGCAGACCTGAGCGTACGCTAGCCTGATGCGTAGCCTGATTACCCTTGATCTTCTATAGCCCTGTATATTGAATATTTTATTAGATATTTAACGACCATTTTATATCCTTACGCCTTTTTGTCATGAACTTGATAATCATGGATTTGTTTGATATATTTGGAAATGACACCTGAGCATGACACGATAGTGACCCGTCGTGGCGCACTCCTGACTCGTACACTTGACATGATGACCTGACATGTTATATCTTGATAAGCTGTTGCGACGGCTACCTGACATGGCATGACCTGTATAAAAACATGGACACCGTGGGCGATTGTGCTTGTACAAATAAACCAGTCCTGTCTTGCATCATGTCTAGGGAGGGAGCTCCTGAGTACCACGGTCAGGAGTACCTATTGAAATGGACTAAGGTTAATAACTAGATTAACACATTAGTCATGAAGAGATTTCCCAGCTACAGGCAATCCCGTTACCTGGGCGCGCCTGGGATCTGTAGCCTGCCGTCGAGTAGGGCACATTTCCAGCACACTGTCATGTGTTGCACCTTTCAAGCTACTTAAGGGTACATGCGTTTCCTGGACGGTGTACCCACCTGAATTCAACCCCTAATTTCGACCTGGGTAACCTGGATGGACTGCAGGGCTTGTGGCTGTGGAATAATCTCACTGCATCTTGCTAGTAATTAGGCCTGTGATAACTCTAGTTAGTTAAAGTATTAAGCCGTAATTCTTGCTTGGCCGTGATATGATTGAATGGAGTCTAACCTGTCTAGCCTTGTCCTGATCCTGTTCCTGACTACTGCATGACCAGAATACTTGTATTTATTTTACCGATAAATGGTGAGAATTCCAAGTTCTGTTCAGACGAAGGGTTACAACCCCTGTCCTTGTTTGGTTTACGGGTTGTAACCTGGTTATCTGAATAGTTCCATGGTTATCTCGTCGTATATCATCCTGGTGTATTTTTTTATTTCCAGTTCTTACTTTTATTTATATCTTGTGCTGATTGCTGGTTTTAGTTCTTAAGTGAAGCTTCCTTTGTGGCACTTGCCCTTTCTGGGATCTGATCCAGCTGGTTTTGTATGGCCAGATTTCGGAGCAGCTCCAGAGGATCTACCGGCCTTCCAGCCAGATGGTGACCACTAGACGGAACCCTGGCAACGAGTGGGTTATTTTTGGCTCTCCCCACTCTATTGTAAAAATATTCTTTTGAGGCGTTTAGCCGACGAGCACCTGTTTAGCTCGATTGTATTTACTTACTGTCTGCCTACGGGCTGTAACATGATTAACAGATCCTAGGGTTGATCATGTATGACTAAACTCTTGCTAGTCCTCACATTTTGTAACGACTAGTTTCATGATCAGCTGAATATGTAATATTTGGGACGCCTTACTATTGTATATTTAATGATCATACATCTTGTAACTTTTACTTACTTGCTTGTGATTGAGACACTAGGCTTGTTCATGACCTTAAGAGACTGTTGGCTTGTAGATAAACCCTCATGTATCCTAGACAGCCGTGACCGTATAGCGAGATGGAATCCATTTCAATATACGTAGCTGGCTATGTCTGCCCCTGCTCTCCAGTATTCTGGTTCTGGGGCGTGACACATGCGGTCCATGCGGTCCATGCGACCCATGCGGTCCATGCGGCTCATGCGGTCCATGCGGTCCATGCAGCTCTTGCGGTCCATGCGGCCATTAGGCTCATACGGCCAGGCTGCTGCTGCTGCCGCATGGAGGGATCCGCTGACTGTGCAGATTACAAATCAGTAATGGAAAGGCTGAATCAATGCGATAAAATCAGATCCTATCTTTGTGGGATTTGAATTAACTCAGATCCTATCTTTGTGGGATTTGAATTAATTTCGTGGGATTTGAATTAAATCTCGTTGCTATGTTTTGGGATTTGATTCAATCTTTCCATAACTGAAGAGGCGGCTAGGGTTTCCACCCTCTCTCTATATATACTCTCTTCCGGCCTTCTTTGTGACAACCACGAAATTATAATTCAGAAAAGAAGAAAGAGAGAGAGAGTTGCTGCCGCCATTGCAAGTTCGTCCGAGGAGTCTGAACAGAGGTGACTTCGAGCGTTCCACAAGTTCTTCAACTTGCTGGTTCCTGGAAGCAGATCATGTGGGGCGAATCTTGCTTTGAGCAACCGTGTTTTGACACCCCAGCATTGTTCTTCTTATCTCTTTCTAGTTTTATTGTAACTCGTTCTGTCCCAATTGTAATACGTTTGCAAGGAAGAAGGATAGATCTTCTCTTCTTTTTTTCCCTTCTTCAGATTATAATTTGGCTATTTGATTTTTTGTACCATCGTAAATCTTGAGTTTGATCACTGTAAAGTTTTGTGTAACATCTTAGATCTCGATTGCATCTGCTTTTCATCTTTGATCAAGCCTCGGGAGTAACAGTACAGAGGCTAATGGGTCTGTAATCCCTAAAAGTTTTAGGCTGTTTAATCTTAGGGATGAGCACAATCGATGTGTTAGTAAAAGCTCGAGGGAGGGAAAACCCATCCATGAACATGGATATGGCCTCTAGAATATCAGCACCGATAATATACCAACTGTGTAAATAAAATAATAGAGTAAACCCGTCAGTACCTGAGGCCCTGGTTTTATTCAAACTCTTGATTGTATCAAATATTTCCTTCTTGGATGGCTCGGCAATAAGAGTATCATTATCTTCATCAGTTACAATACTAGGGATAAGATTGAGCATATCATCATCATCATCCAGAATTTCCCCTCGTTCATAAGATTTGGCAAAGAATTCCTTCGCATGAGCGTGGATGTCCTATTTTTCAGAAAGAATGGCTCCAGTAGCCGTAGCAATAGAATGTATGTGCAGAGACTTCTTTCTATTATTCACACAACCATAAAAATAAGCTATGTTTTTGTCCCCATCCAGGTCCCATTTAAGACGAGCCTTTTGTCGCCGATAGGCTTCTTCAGTGCGAACTTTTTGTTTGAGCATAGCCGTAGCCTTCGACAACTATTCAAGAGAAGCCTGATTGTTCGTAACCTCATGATGAAGCTCTGCTGCCAACACATCACTCTGCTTCCTTTACTGATTGAAATATATCACCATAAGAGTTCCTACTCCATGTCGATAATACTTTCCTGCATGCATTAAGGCGAAGAGAAACTCTAGTGACTGCATTCGGTTGGTCAACCGAATGCCATACATGATTAATAAGAGCTGAGAACTCCTCATGAGACATCTATAGGTCAAGAAATCTGAATTGTTTCCATCCCCCCACATAGTCTCGTTTGAATTGAGCAAGAATAGGAGCATGATCCGACTCCACTTTGTTAAGATGATCCACTTTAGACATATGAACCAGTCTGAGCCAGGCACTATCAACCATAACCCGATCCAGTCGAGAACCACACTTGCCATCCTTCATAGATTTTAGCCAAGTGAAACAACTCCTTGAGTACGGGAGCTCAGATAATCCAGCCACCATTTTAAAATTCGCAAATTCCTCAATCGATACTGGATTAGCAGTACGGCCACCAATCTTTTCCTCCGACCTGAGAACAGCATTAAAGTCACCCCCAACCACCCATGGAAATGAATGAGTCCCCTGAAACTAAGATAACATGTCCCAAAGCACATGACGACCCTCCTTCATATTATCACCATGAACTACTGTAAGTATAGCTTCGGAAGGTAACAAGTGATGAGCAACTGTAACAAATAATGCTTGATCAAACGAATATCGAATCAAAATTTCACACGCCACCTTAGCCATCACCCAGATATTACCACGTTCATTAGAGTAAGCAGCTGAAAATCCAAGCTTAATCTTATAGAAAGCTAGCTGACTAACATCCACCTTAGGCTCAATGATGGCGAAAAACACAACTTTATGTATCCTCACTAACGATTTGATTCTTTTAAGAGTCATTTTATTAGCAACTACCCTCACATTCCATAGTAAGATGTTAAACATTAAAGGATTGAGGTTTACGTGAGGATTGTGAGTTAGCTTGTTGATGAGTGATACGATCGGAAGGCTCCACCGTCTTCTTGGTTTTCTTCCTCCTTTGGACAGTCGATGTGATCGAGTTTTGAGTCTCTCCTCCTGGGAACTGGCTATCATCTTCACCGCCTCTGTCTTCCAACGGGAATTCTTCTGTCTCGACTTCATCAGCCCAATTGAGCAGAGGATCACGCACTTCTCCCTCCTCTAGTTGATCGGGTTCTCTCTCAATATTTGATTCTCCAGCTAGCGAATCATCAGTCGGATCCATTTGTGCAACTTCAGTAACCGCCATCTCCTTCTCTGTCTTATCCGATGAGACATGTTGATGTGAAGCAATCGCCTCCGTCCTCGAAACCAGAGCGTTGGTGACCGGTTGTTCAGTTGAGACAGGTAGGTTTTGATCAATTAATTGCGCATCTTCTCATAGTAAATTTGTTGTGCCCACATTAATGGCTTCCTCGGTAGGCGGGTTAAGATCCTGATCCCCTTCATTAAGGTGCAAACTTCCTTCATTGGGATGCTGCAGTATGTGAGTAACCACCAAACCTTCTTGAGGATGACGCGTGTCCGTCCCCGACGTAGCCTTCCCAACTATAGTTTCCTTGTGTGCAACTTTTTTACCTTTATTCTTCAGTTTACAATGGTTAACAACATGTCCTTGGTGATGACAGTGTGAGCAATACAGAGGAGTATACTCGTATTCCAAGTTTTGCCAAAAGCTTCTCCCACAAGGCAGATTGATCCGAATACGGTGTTGTAGAGTCTTATTCGCATCGATTTCAATAAATACCCTGGCTCTACTGGGTCGAAAAAGTTCAGACGTGGCTTTATCAATCTTCAATGGTGTTCCAATTGCTGAAGTAATAGCAAAGAGCGCCTATTTGTCATATAAGTGATATGGTAAGTCAGGAAGATCAACCCACACAGACATGAGAGATGATTCATAAGAAGGTAAGAAATCAGGTTCCCACTTAAAGATCCGCATTGGCGCTCTTGAAACAAACCATGTGTCTTTAGAACGAAGACGGAGATAGTCTTCTTCAACAGAAGGTCGAATCAATATATGTTTCCTGTCAATGACTCCAGCACTTGATAGCAACCTAGAATTGAAAACCTGATAGAGCCTTACGAATAACCTCAATCGAAGGTTTGGTATGTGAAAACTTCCCAATGAGAGCGAAACGGAGGGGGCTTGAAAGGGTTTGTTCTTCTTCGTCAGAAAAAGAGATCGATGGGGCTCCTTTGAACGAAGAGACCGTTCTCGGAGGCAGACGAGGAGGATCTTCAACCCGTCCAGCAACCACTACTGCAAAGGACTTGGCCATGATGACATCGGCTCGGCCAAAGGCCAAGCTAGAGCCGCCGGAAAGGAGAACTACCAAGATCTAGATGCACGGCGCACTAGGGCAACGCGCGATCTATATATATATATATATATATATATATATATATACCGTAGGTGACAAGCAATAACATATTAAAAAAATCAGTAATTGCACTATATAAATCTTAATTATATATACTAAAATCTATATAATAAAACTTTGTGGCTATGTATAAGTAAGTGCTAATATTTATATATTGTGTATATACTCATTTACACACAAATATGCGTAGCCTAAAAATCCACAAAGACATTTTAAGAAAATTATTTACCTATTTTCAATAGAAAATCTCATTTTAATAGTAATAATATATTTAATATGTATATAACAAATAATTAGAAAATAATTATTCGACCATTAAATAAAATATATAGATGTAAAAAAATATCTACGTGGATGTCTTTGGACGCCCTGCATTACTACATGGGCATGTCTGCTTCAAAACTCATGAATGATGTTTCGAAAGATCGCATTTCTTGTGCCCCAAAAATCAAAGCTACGAAACATGTGTAGAAATAATAAAAATTAAAATATAATCTAATAAATAAAAAATTCATATAAAATAAATATTTTTTAAAAAATAGGGTGCTTACACCATGTACTTTTTAGTTTGTTGTTTCTTATTTGGGCCTTTTTTTTTACACTTTTGCTGTTCGAGGCTTTTCGCCAGTCATTAGTAAGGTGGGTAGTACCCAGTTCTAATTGGTTTCAATAAAGTAGTTTTCCATATATATATATATATATATATATATATATATATATATATATATATATACACACACACACAAATATATATATACAAAAAAATATATATATATACATATACACATACACACACATATGGGCTCCTAGTCCAAAACAGAAATTAAAGAACCCTAAGCCCAGCCCAATATAACATAACTAAACATTGGATTAAAGAAATAAATTTCTAATGTGCTCATACCCTACCCAAAAATAAGAAGAAGAAGAAGCTGTAAAGAGGGAGAGAAAGAAAAGAAGAAAATGCTATAAAAGAAATCAAAAGAAAAAGAAAAAGAAGGAGTTGTTGTTAGTGCCGGGGCATAATTTTTCGATGGAAAACTGAGAATATGAAACAATCGTAAAAATAATATTTCAAATCAACACTTCAAGGTAGGTGATTCTGAATTACGAGAATCTAAAAAGATTTCATAATCAACAGCAATCGATCGTAGTACTTCTAAAAAGAAGATACAATCAGAATTACTGGCAGCAATGAAGAAGGTGACTGGCGAAAGATGAAAGAACTCCGGCTGGGGTGAATAATCACCGTTGCTCAAAGCTTTATTTGCCCTACAGGAACAGCTTCCAGGAACCAGCAAGTTTGTAGGAGAACATGGAACACTCATGCTCTTCTGACTCCTTGGATAAACACGAACTCCCATGTAACAGCAACGATGGTGCGGCGCCTTTCCTCTCTCTCGAAGGCTGCTGGAATTCGTAAGCAAATTTCGATCAGAACTGTGTTAAAGAACAGTTCTGAATTCTCTGTTTACTTGTGTTAAAAAATACTTCGTAAACTTTTTGTAGTGGCTTCTTTTACTTGTATATCTCTTGCCTTGTGAGAGAGAGGATGCTTTATATTGGCCCTGTAGCAACTGCTCGGTTGCCACAAAGTTTGGGACATGGTAAAAATCATCCTGAACATGTAGCAACCGTCCAGAACGTGCAAACGCATGTTCTGTTGTAAGTTGCGCCAACTGCGTGCACCCTGGACTCCTTGCACTCCGTGCACTGAGCGCGCACTGAGCTGTACACACTGTGCGTACTGCATGCATTGCGCACGCGGCGCACGCACCGTAACCAGCGCACACGTACAACCCGAGCAACCCGCGCAACCCAGCGCAACCCAGCGCACCCGTGCAACCAAGCGCAACCTGGGCGCGCGCCTGGACAGCGCAATTAGGCTTGCCAACTGGGCTTGCACAACGTGGCAGCACAAGTGGCTCGCACAACGAGCACAACTAAAGTGCACTACGCGTCTAGCGACGATGCTGACGTACTAGGTGCAAAGTGCGCCAACAAAATGCCACATTACGCCTCATGAGCCCATGAGCCCGAGTCCGAGTCCGAGTCGCTAAGCCCTTACAGGGCTTAGCTCCCATGGAAATAAATTTCCCAAGTGAAAAAAGCATGAATGCTTTCAATTGTTGATTTAGCCTTTTTCCCATTAGAAAAATAACCCCACATGGCACACCCATGTGCACCTCCATACCACATGTGCATCTCTAAACTAGCAAAGCTAATATATAGAGATACAAGTCCTTTGGTCTAGCCGATGTAGGACTAAAATTACTTTGAAAAAGACCAAAACCCAATAATCCCCACATATCTCTATATATGAGTATAAGTGTTCCCCACAGTAACTGTCAATCATGTATTAGGAGAGATATTGCTGACGATTTGAATCTTTCTGCATGGTTCAAACAACAGACTATAATACAAGAATGGACTAAACCTTGAATTCTGCATCATAGTTGAAATTCTTCCCACTTACGTAATGTAGTTACATGTGCTTCTGGCTAAACATTAAAGGCCATGTGCCAGCCTAGTTTCAGTATATAATTTTGGGCGTCTATAAGTTTACCCTCAAGAGACGGTCTGATATCTCTTTGTCCATACACTATAGGTGAGTTCATTATAAAGAGTCATGGAATGAAGCACTTTGTGCTTCCCTTACGGTGCTACACCGCTATGACATGGCTTAAAGCCGAGGCCTTACCCCGTACCGGGAACCTTATCGTAGTGTCATACTACTGTAGCATGAGGCAACCGCCTCTTTGTAGTGCCAAACTACCCAGCATGAAGCCTTAGGCTCCCTTGCGGTGTTACGCCGCAACGACATGGCTTGCAAGGCCGAGGCTTTATCCTTAACTGGGTACCTCATCGTGGTGTCGTATCACTGTAACATGAAGAACTCCTCCTCTTTGTAGTGCTAACTACATCCCTTTTTATTTTAACATAAACCATTAGACTAACTGCCTATTTGTGGTGCTACGCCACTGTGACTTGGCCTGCAAAGCCGAGGCTTTATCCTATTCCTGGGCAGCACCTACATATAGAAACCTCATCGTAGAGTTACCCCACTGTAGCATGGAGTTTCACTCCTTGTAGTGTTGCTCTACCGTGCTTCCTGTAAAGCATACCAGGCATTCACTCTGCCTGAGAACTCATTAAGGCAATTAAGCCAACCTTCCCACAGGAACCGTTTTCCACAGAAAACAACAGTAGACAACAGTGGTTATAGGTCCGTAACCTCTCCATGCCCAATAGAACATGTATCTACCGTTCCTGATATTCTTCCAGTTAATGGTCCTCCCTTGAACCAAAAGCTAGATGCCTAGTAGATAAATCTTTGAACTAATAGCATAAAACTTTATGGTAGGAATACAATAACTAATATCAGAATGCCTTCAAGCCCATTTTACATGCTGAGTCATCGATCAGCTAGCGCTTGAGGCCCTTGGTGAACGGATCCGCCAGGTTCTCCTAACTCCGAACATCAATCACTGCAATAACACCTCTCTTGATAAGATCGTGTACTGCCCTGTGCTTCAACCGCACAGTCCTCTTCTTCCTGTTGAAGAGGTCATTTGATGCCACCGCCGCAGTCGCCTGGTTGTCGCAGTATATCGATATCGTCGGTATTTGTACCCCAGCCACTGGAAGATCATACAAGAGCTCCCGAAGCCATTCTGTTTCCTCAGCTATGATATCAAGTGCAAAGAACTCAGATTCCATGGATGACCGCGAGAGCATAGTCTGCTTCTTCGACTTCCATGATATAGCAGCTCCATCCATTAGGAAAATGAATCCACCAGTGGACCTCTCGCTCTCTACCTCTGAGCACCAGCTGGCATCACTGAAGCCTTCCACTACCGGTGGATCTCCGCTGTAGTACAGTGCACATGTCTGAGTCTTCTTGAGATATCTCATAACCCATTTCAGAGCTTTCTATTGTTCAGCACCAAGGTTGCTGGTGAAACGGCTCAGCATTCCCATTGCGAAAGCTATGTCAGGCCTTGTGGTAGTAGTAGCATACATCAAACTTCTGATTACGCTTACATACTCCAGCTGCCTGACGCTTTCCCCTAAATTAGGCTTCAGCTTCAGATCAAACCTGTACGGCGTATCGATCCCTGGAAGATCCCGATACCCATAACAAGTGATCATTTTCTCAATATAATGAGACTGTGACAGCGCTTGTCCGGTGTCTGTCCGGATGATCTTGATCCCTAAGATCACATCAGCTTTCCCCAAGTCCTTCATACTGAACTTGCTCGAGATGAATTTTTTTGTCTCCGTGACACAACTCATATATGTACCTAGGATAAGCATGTCATCCACGTACAGACAAACAATCACACCTCTTCCATCAGCGAACTTCGTACAAACACACTTGTCCGTCTCGCTGACCATGTAGCCATTTGACCTTATAACATTGTCAAATTTCTTATGCCACATCTTGGGAGCCTGTTTAAGACCGTACAAAGATTTTACCAACTTGCAGACTTTGTCTTCAAGACCTTTGACGACAAATCCCTCTGCTGTTGCATATAAATCTCTTCGGTCAGCTCGCCATTTAGGAAAGTTGTTTTTACATCCATCTGATGTATCACAATCTTATGTATCACTGCGAGAGCAATCAACATTCTGATGGTAGTCATCCGTGCTACTGGAGCATATGTGTCAAAGTAGTCGATTCCCTGCTTCTGAGAAAACCCCTTAGCTACTAGCCTAGCCTTGAACTTGTCAATAGTTTCGTCTGCTTTCATCTTCTTCTTGAAGATCCATTTACATCAGATGGATTTTGATCCTTCAGGAAGATCAACCAACACCCAAGTGTTATTGGAGGTGATGGATTCAATTTCATTGTCAATCGCCTCCCTCCAAAAAACTGCATCTCTGGTCTTCATCTCCTCATCATAGGTAAGCGGATCAGCTTCCACATGATAGGTGACTAAGTCACTTCCGAAGTCCTTCGGCCTCCTCATACGCTTAGCTGACGGCTCAGCTTGTCCTGGTTCAATCGTTGTTTCAACAACATCTTCTTGGACCACATCTTCATTGAAGGCTTCAGTTTTCTACACACCTTCATTATTCTCCGGTACATCCGCAAGAACAATATTCTTGTGCCTTGAAAATTTGTTATTAAAATATTCTGCATCGCGAGATTCGATGATATGATTTGACTCAATATCAAGAAATCTTTGAGTATCACTCTTCTTGGCATACCCCAAGAAGATCGTCTTAGTAGTCCTTGTCCCAAGCTTCTGAATCTTCATATTTGGAAGCTTGACATATGCCAGACACCCCCACACTCGAATGACATTTAAGTTAGGTCTTACCTTGAACCAGAGTTTATGAGGAGTAATGTCTGAAGTTGCATGAGGCAATCTATTTAGAATAAAAGTGGCCGTCAATGCAGCTTCTCCCAAGTAGCACTTAGGAAGGCCAACAGTCAACAACATTGAGTTAATCATTTCTGTTAACGTTCTGTTCTTCCTCTCTGCTACTCCGTTTGATTGAGGAGAGTACGAAGCCATAGTCTTATTGACAATTCCATGTTCTTTTGCAGAACGATGAGAATTCATGAGACCTGTACTCCCCACCTCGATCACTTCTTATTCTTTTGAGTTGTTGTCCAGTCTACCGCTCAGCTTCGGCTCTAAACCCCTTGAACTTCTCGAACGCTTCGTCTTTAGCCTTCAGCAAGTAGACGAACGCATGCTTTGAGAAGTCATCGATGAAGGTTATGAAATACTTCATCCCGGCCTTTGTAGAGAACTATTTGAAGTCACAGATATCGGAGTGTACCAACTCAAGAAGATCTGTACTTCGATTAACCCAAGGAAAGGGTTTCCTTGTGATCTTCGTTTGAGCACAAACTTCACATTTCTCTACCTTATCCCCACACTTGGAGATAAGTCTTAGACTAGACATTCTGTTTATTCATTTACAATGAACATGTCCTAGCCTATTATGCCACAAATCAAGAGTATAAGCAGAATGAGTGATTGCATTAATTACATTAATTACATTGAACTGATTCACAAGCTAAATTTTGAACATCACTTCAGTATAAAATGCTTTTCCAAAATATGTTCGCTTGATAGACATCACCATCTAGACATCATTGATGTCCATCCTGAGGCCTGTATTGCATAGTAGGCCTCCTGAGATCAGATTCTTGGCGATAGCATGTACCTACTTTACGTCTTGAAGTATCAGAGAATTCCCAGAAGTTAGCTTCAACACCACCGTCCCGATCTCGAGCACTTCAGCTTGTGCTTGGTTCGCCATCATAACCACTTCAGAAGTAGGTGTGTAGGTGGTGAACCACTCCTTACTGGAGCAGACATGGCAGAAGGCTCCATTATCTATCCACCAGTCAGAGTCAGTCCTTACCGCATCAACCTGCACAATCATAGCAACAACGTCAGTGATCATAGATATCTTACTAGGCTCTCCTTGCTCTGATTGCTTGGTCTTTGCTTTGCATTCGCTTTTGAAGTGGCCCTTCTTGCCATACTTGAAACAATGCATCTGAGACTTTTCTTTCTTTCTCTTGAAAGAAGTCCCCTTCACGTTCAGATTGTTAAGGTCCTTCTTCTTACTGTGGGAAGCCGCCTGCTTTCCCCTTAGTTCCTTGGTATGAACCAGATTGGCGTTAGCTAATTGCTTGGACAGAGCGTCCACCTTCAGTTGAGCCAGCATATGGTCCTCAACATAGATTTTCTGCAAGAGATCTTCAAGGCAGATCTCAAGCTTCTTTCATTACATGTTTGGATAGAACTTACTCCACCCAGCGGAGAGCTTTGAGACAATCCCTCCAATAAGAAATTTATCAGGGAGGGGCATCGCTTCGTCTTCCAACTTCTGACACAGCTTCAGAAATTCTTTTACCTGCGACAACATGGACTTCTCGTCCTCAAAGAGCCATTTGTGATATTTTTCAACCACAAATATCTTGCTCCTATTTTTGTCTTCTTCATACAGTTTCTCCAGAGACTCTCATATGTATCTGGCAATTGGTTTCTTACTGTAGGATTCTGCTAGGGAATCCTCCACAACATTCAGGATAAGCAACCTGCAAATGCTATTCTTTCTTCTCCACTTGGCCTGAAGTTTAGTAGCCGCAACGATTGCAGTAGCAGACCCAGTATCTAGAACAGTAGGTTCCTCTTCAAGAAGCACGTAATCAACGCCTCTGAGTTGAAGAATGAGATAAACCTTCCTCTTCCAGACTTGATAATGCTCTCCATCAAACTTTTCTAACTTACAAAAGTCAGTATTGAGGAGTGAAGCATTAAAGTTTTCCATCATTGCAATAAAGCTTTGAGATTGTTAGTGCCGGGGCACAATTTTTCGATGGAAAACTGAGAATATGAAACAATTGTAAAAATAATTTTTTAAATTAACACTTTAAGGAAGGTGATTCTGAATTACGAGAATCTAAAAAGATTTTGTAATCAACAGCAATCGATCGTAGTACTTCTAAAAAGAAAATACAATCAAAATTACTGGCAGCAATAAAGAAGATGACTGGAGAAAGATGGAAGAACTCTGGCTGTGGTAAATAATCACTGTTGCTTAAAGCTTTATTCGCCCTACACGAACAGCTTCCAGGAACCAGCAAGTTCATAGGAGAACTTGGAACACTCCTGCTCTTCTGACTCCTCATATAAATACGAACTCCCATGTAAAAGCAACGCTGGTGCAGCGCCTTTCCTCTCTCTCGAAGGCTGCAAGAATTTGTAAGCAAATTTCGATCAGAACTGTCTTAAAGAACACTTATGAATTCTATGTTTACTTGTGTTAAAAAATACTTCGTAAACTTTCTGCAGTGGCTTATATTACTTGTATATCTCTTGCCTTATGAGAGAGAGGATGCTTTATATAGGCCCTGCAACAACTGCTCGGTTGCCACAAAGTTAGAGACATGGTAAAAACTACCCCGAGCATGTAGCAACCGCCCAGAACGTGCAAACGCACGTTCTGCTGCAAGTTGTACCAACTGCGCACACCCTGCGCTCTTTGTACTCCGTACAATGAGTGCGCACTGAGCTGCGCACACTGCGCGCAAGCAGTGCAACCAGTGCACCCGCGCAACCCGAGCAACCCGCGTAACCCAGCGCAACCCAGCACACCCGCGCAACCAAGCGCAACCTGGGCGCAACCTGTGCGCGTACCTAGACAGCGCAACTGGGCTTGCGTAACGTGGCAGTGCCTAGCAACGATGCTGACGTGCTAAGTGCAAAGTGTACCAACAAAATGCCACATTACGCCTTATGAGCCCATGAGCCCGAGTCCGAGTCCGAGTCCGAGTCACTAAGCCACTACGGGGCTTAGCTCCCATGGAAATAAATTTCCTAAGAGCAAAAAACATGAATGCTTTCAATTGTTGATTTAGCCTTTTTTCTATTAGAAAAATAACCCCACATGGCACACCCATGTGCACCTCCACACCACATGTGCATCTCTAAACTAGCAAAGCTAATATATAGAGATACAAGTCCTTTGGTCTAGCCGATGTGGGACTAAAATCACTTTGAAAAAGACCAAAACCCAATATTTGTAAATAGGGAGAGAAAGAAAGAAAAAAGTGCAAGAGTGAAAGAGAGGGAGAGAGAGCTGAGGAAGAACCAGAGCTCGAGAGATAGGTGGAGTGGAGGCTTACTACGGCAAGGTTGGCAGTTTGGTTTGGTAACCCAGGATTGAAGCTCAAGGAGCAAGGTATATAGTGATCGAGCTTTGACGAGTGCGAGCGTCGCTTGAGACCACGGAGATGGTAGCATTTCGCTGGATCTGACTGGAAGCAATCACCGTGGCTAGTGGCATGAATCGGCAGCTCGAACAATAGAAATAAAGTGGCGCACAGTACAGGCATGTGGCACACGAAGGCATCGCCAAGATCGACTAGATCTGGACGTCGGTGGTGTCGACGCGGAGATGCGTTGGATCTGAACTGGTGCGGAGGACTGGGGTTGGTGACGGCGTCGACCATGAAGGTGGCAAACTGGGTCGAGGGCGCTTGCCGACGAGCAACGTACTCAGATCTAGCTGTTATAGGAGAGATCTGCCTATGGTCGACGCCGATAGAGGACTTTATGGTCGATGGAGATTGGCGGTGGCGTGGCAAGGCTCGATGGAGATGGTGATATGGGTTTGTTACGGCCTTGCTTGTGGCTGTGGTTGTAGAGAAGTGGTGATTGTGGTTGGTTGTGATCGTCGAAGGAGTATATCTGACCATATCTGGATGGGACTCGGCGACGAAGTTGTCGATGACGGTGGATATGAGTTCGTGATGGTGGGGGTGGAAGTTACTGGTGATGGTGGTGGTGATCTAGAGGAGTAGCGCTGCATAATGATGCTATGCACTGTAGCCGATGGTAATTAGAGATGGTGTTGCTGGAGTAGGTGGTGGTGTTGGTCGCTGCTTGGCGGTCATGAGTGGTGGACATGATCGTGGTGGAGAGGGTGGTGACGCGGACAAGGTGGTGTTGAGAGGAACTGTGGAGGAGACAAAGGAGGGGGAGAAGAACATGGATGAGACGATGAGGTATTCCGGTGAGGTCGTCGTAGTCGGCCGGCGAAGCAAGGTGGACAACAAAGAAAACTAGGCTAGGAAGATTTAATTTAGAATTAATTATGATATAATAATAAAGAGTCTCCATTATTTTAAAAAGGATAACGTGGAGTGCTCCACAAGCCTTGATGGCACAAATGTAATATATAATAGATTATAATAGTTCTAGGGGCAATAGTGGAATGGAGTAGCTAACTACAACTAACCACTAAATGCTAACTTATCTAGTAGTTAGGACTAAAGAACAATTAGGCATTTCAAAACAATTGGCCCACAATCCATGCCCAAGGCTTGGTAGGCTCACAAGGATTAGTAAATATAATATTAAGCTAAATTGTGAGCCCTGAATTTTGGGTTGAATTTTTTCTTTATTTTTATTTTTTTTCTGATTGATTTAGTTTCAATAAATAAATTATTCTTTTATTTATCCTTAAGTGTACTTTCCAGTGCCATTGATATTTGGAGTGTTAGGAATGTTCATCTCTGGAAACTTTCTTCATGAGTTTTGTAGTGGACAGGATTACCTTCATGATGGTATATAGTGTCCCATCCAAACTTGTTCCTTTGTACTCTTTTTGCCTCACGCAACTTCGGGTCGAATTAGACCATTTGATCATTAATTAATTTTTCCACTCTTTTCCTTGATCATTATTAGCACGTTACCGTGACTTTTAATTTGGGAGCACAAGACCAGTCATTTTCTTGAAACCAACTTCTCATGCATGATCTACTCGAGACGCTCTTCACCCATGACCTTCGTGTCCCACTTAGACACACCATTTTGTGCTCCATTTGCTTCACACAACTTTTCTAACACGTGATCGAATTTTATTTCACCCCACGGTGTCACATTCATTTTCCAACTTGATTTGTGGGTACCCTGTCGACCAAAACCTGTCAACCCCAAATATGGACATGGCCCACATTGAGTCTACTACCCGCACGACACTTGTATCCCATTTATTGGAATCCCCATGTGTTACTTATTTACTCATGATCATCAACACCTATTTTAATTCGTTTATTTTGCCATGTCTGATTTTGACCCAATCCGGCTCCACCAAGTCCAGTCTAGCTTCATATTATCCTCTCTCATGACACCCTCACTTTCCTTGACCAAATAATATTAAATCCCTAGTCTATAATTTTTTTAATATTTAATATATGACCATGATTTAAATCTCTAGGAATGACCTATTTTTTCTATATTTAAATCCTAGCGTTGATCTTGTCTCCAACAATCCCAACCTCTCATTCCTAGCACACACTCACACACACCTCCTCCAATACTTGGCCGGCCCTAGTTTTTAGAGAATCCTATTTTCTCTCTCTACTTTATCCCCTCATAAATTCCCTCTCATTTATTATAATCTCTTCTCTCTCTCCAACTCATTTAATTCCCACAACACCAACAGCAACTACAACACCTGGGCGAGCTCCTCCCATCCCCCTGGCCGTCGGCCACCGGCCTCCTCTGCCGTGGTCTGACACGGCTGGCCGCATCACCACCAGCAGGCCAACTCCTCTCCTCACACATCACAACCAACCACTTCATTTACACCACCCCCATTCCTCCTTCCCGGCCACCCTCCGTCGCGGGCCGCGCCGCTGCCGGCCTCCTTCCTCGCCGTGGCCGTATGGGCGCCGCCCTTGCTGCGTCGCATCACCGTGTGTGGCCACCGCCGTGGTCGTGCCGCCGGGCCAGCGCACCCCGCAGCAGTTCAGCGGCAGCAACAGTGCTGGCACAGCTGGCCGTGCGCCGCCGTCGGCCGTCGTGCCTCCGGCAACCACCACGCGTGTGCTTCCCTCCCGGTGAGCACTCCCATGGCGGCCACCGTCCTCCAGGATGTGCCGTCGAGGCGATTCGTGCGTTTCGTACGAAGTTCCATCGTGACGCGCGCGGGATCGACCCAGAATTCGCGTTCCGTCGCAGCGACTTCGTGCACATTTTACCGATAATTCAACCGTTTGATCGGTGGTTTCTTTGCTCCGTCATAATCTCGGTATATCCACCTTCACCCCTGTCAATTTTCGTCCGTTAATTTTATCGTTTGATACATCAAAACCGGCCACCAAGTTGATCGTTTAAATTATATTAATTTTGGACAGTTTTGCAGAGCCAACTTCGTCAGCTTGTACCTCCTCCACCGCAGCTCCATTTGGCATGCTACCAGTTCCTGTGCGAAGCTGGTATAACCGTCTTACTACTCCTCCAGTCTTGTTTCATTGTGAGCTTGTTTGATTGGTTGAATTCGACGCCAAAGTTGGCCGTCCGAATTCGTAATTTCCAACTTGTAAAATTCCATTTTTGAACACGGGACTCCAGATTTTATTTGTGACACCACCAGTAGACTCGTGGCGACGTTCTGGCATGTTTTCATATAAAATTTGTTAGATTTGGAGGACGTGGGCCCTGGCATAATTTTCGGTACAAAGTGGGTTCCACAGTTCGGGTCAACGGGACTTTTGACGTCGGCTCATCGGAATCCAATTCTGGATATACCGTTGAGTTCGTATCATCATTCTGGACTCGTTGACATATAATTTGCTAGGTTTTTATGGAAATTGGATCCGGCACGCATTTCGGTGCAAGTCGAATACCAATATCTGGGTCAACAGGTTATTTTGAGATCGGCTAATCGGAATCCAATTCTGGAGATACCGTTGAGTTCATATCGTCATTCTGGACTCGTTGAAATGTAGTTTGCTGAGTTTTGAAAACATTGGCTCTGGCACGCATTTCCGTACAAATCAGAATTCCAAGTTCTGGTCAACGGACCAAATTGAGATCGGGTCAACGGAATCCAATTCTGGAGATACGTTGGGTTCGTATCGTCATTCTAATTTCGTGGACATATAATTTGTTATATTTTATAGACTTGTTTTCTTGCACATTTTTCGGTGCAAAGCATCTCCGACACGGATACCGTTTTTCACCCGAAATTACCTTTTTGCCCTTGTGTCCAAATTGGACCGATGGGTAGGCTATCCTAGCTAATTTGACCATTCTGGACACGATGGTGATGTTTATTTCATCGTTCGACAACGTTTGTTGATAATTTCTCTGTGTTTAAAATTTTTTATAATTAATTAATAATTAATTCTTATAATATTCTTATTTCGGGATTAGTACAACGGAACTGAGATCAGTCAATTCCAGTGATCTCACATCGTTGAAATTGGCAAGACGGACACGTGGATCACTATAATAAGATTATTAACTTTACCGTTAATCATCTTATCTCGATTTGCGTATCATAAATTTTGACGTACGAATAACGAAGTATACTTTATATCTTTAATAATTAGACTAGAATTAACCATGTTTGACCAGAGTTGACCAATTGACCAAAAGTCAACTGTAAGTCAACACTTGACCTAGTTTGACTAGATTGTTGACCGGAGTTGACCTAGAGTTGATTTGACTTAGAAGAACCTAGGATAATATAGATTGCTTGTAGAGATTCATTTATTACAACTTGAACACCTTGTAACCTGTGTTGCTTTAAATAGGACTCCGTGGCTTCAGTTGGACCCCTATACCTATCAGCTATTCAGGTTATCAGGCGAGTACATTCTCTGATCATTTCATATCTTGTTATAACTATTTTCCTGCTTTAGATTACTTTACTTGATGCTGTCACGTTGGTCACACGGATTAGTACTATATGGATCATTTCTTGAGATATTATCCCCTCAGGAAGCATCGAATACTACATGTTCTGTGCGTTTCACTTACATGGTGTATCACTATGCTTTATGGTTCATTGAATCACTTGTGACATGTACTCTCATGATCACAGAGTCTTCCTTGAATCACCCATTTATGGGCATTCCCAGAATCACCCATTTATGGGCCCTCCATATATCACCCCTTATGGGCCTTTGTATGAAATCATAACATAACCTGGCTGGATCCTTGTGTATTGATTGGAGGTATGGGGGTGTAGAAGTAGACATGTAAATAATATCCAAGTGGTGTAGTTCCCAGAATCACTCCATAGTATAGTTGCCAGAATCTCCTATGTCATTTACATGTTTATATTGTACTCTGACTCACTAGTCACTGTTAGTTCTCTACTTATAGTAGATAATTCTATTACAGTTCTCTCTCTCTGTTTACATATTATATTTCTTTTAGATCCTGTATCTTAATTTACTGCATGATTATATTTTCTAACCTGCTATGATTTGTTGAGATGTACTGTGCTCGCTCCTGTCCTGACTGGACATGTTGATAAATTTTACAGATAGCCTGGAGGTTGCCTGCTAGCCTAGAGGAGACACATTAGAGGTTGTTTAGATAGTTATTTCAGTTGTCTGGAGTTGTATTTACTTTATGGATTACTGTATTTGAGCTTTGAGATGTATTTCTGGGTTTGTGTATCTTAGACACTTAGACTTCTATCTGCTGTATCTCTTTTGGATTTCATATTTTATTTATCTTCCATTATGCTCTACCTTAGATGTGATTGAGTTTACATTCGGCTATATCACCCCCATTGGAGAGTATAAACTTCTTAGCCGTATAATGTTAGATGCATGAGACCTAGGACAGCGTTCTACCGCCGACACTGCCGGTCGTGACACATTTTTAGTGGTGGCCCATGCAGGTCGAGTTTGTGTAGTGGTATTCGAACTAGAGTATCACTACAGCCTGTAGTAGGATTAGGATGTATTTTTGATGGTACTCAATCACAGTTAGGATCCCTTGAGAGATTCCTGGGACGACCCTTGAGAATCTTATTTTGACATCGATTTGAAAACTCTTTTTTCCTTTGATTTGATTTATCTTTACTTTCTGTTGTTGAATTTGATTTTGATGGATTATTGTTGAATTTGAGTTTGTATTTATTGATTTTGATGGATGATTGTTGAATCTTGAATCTTGATGTTAGCTGTGGCATCCGAGTTTGTATTTATATGATTTGAAGGATTTTTGTTCTTTTTTTTTGAATCTTGATGTTCGTAGATAAATTTGATTTTTGGGTATTCATTGTTGATTTAATTTAATTTTTGTCAAAATGAAATTATATGGACAAGGTCATCTAAGTTTTGGAATCTAGTCTTCTATAGTCACATTAGCCAGCATGGTGAGGACATATAGTCTGATTTTTGGATATATTTCTCAGGTGTAGAAATTTAAGGTTTTTGCAGCCAAGCTAGCGGCATCGCGAAAATGTTAAATACCATGATTCTAGCGGTATGTGCCTAAGTCGAGGACTTTGTGATTATCTTAGCCTTGCTTACTAGTATGACGAGGATTTAGAGCACCATGATTTTGGATAGACGCATATAATTATCAGATTGTACCTTAAATGTTTTTGAACATGTTTTCTCTACTTTTGTTCCAGTCCTTCAAAATTTTTTTATTAATTGTTTATTTTGTTTTGTTTCTTATTATTTAACTTAGGAGTAGCTTTATCTATTTTTATAAACCTTGTGTAACTTCTTACTATGAATTTTTCTTAATACAATGAATCAATGATTTTACCAGACCTTATCTTGGATTTAATATTATAGCACTAGTTTCAAAATCGTTCTTTCTTTTAAACAGATAAGTAGAACAGATTCTATTATCATTTCTTTTTCTGCCAATATTTTTATTTCCATCAATCTTTGTCTTATATAACTGTCCTGATTACATCAATTTTGTCTCGTATCTAATTCTGTCAGCTATACCTTGAAACCCTCGAATCTTCATATCATTTTACCTGAGAAATGTTGAGGAAATAACGTAAATCATCTAGTTCGGAAATGACGTAATTGGTTATCATAGGATGATTTTGTAGGAATCAGAATGTTGGATGTCAAATATGAAAAATTTGAGAGGGAGATGTGGTAAAGGTTTTGAATGGAATCGAGTGATACATGTTATCAATTTAGAAACAATCGCAGAAAATTTTGGTTATGAGTAATTCATGGATGTATTTCAAAAAAAAAACTAATGAGGATATCAGAGGTCAACCTAATTTTGAGAACTTAGCAAGTCTTGGTTATTGATTCTTGGGAACTATTACAAGGCTATGTAGAAATTTAGAGATGGAAAGAAGAATTTAATTGTATTCAATGATTATACGAAATTGAACTAGATATTGTAAGAGGGTGACTAGAGACAGAGAAAACACAAGGATTTTAAGTTATAGAAATTTTTTTTAGATGATTGGAGAAAATTGTAGAATTCAAAAGGATAATATTTGAAGGTGAACGTTGAAGAAAATATGAAGGTTGATTTATAAACAAGAATAAATTGTATGACATTGTGGTATTAGAATTGAGAGAATACGAGACTTGACTTTAACAAGTACAAGGATTTCATAAACTGGATTTAGAGGTTTCGGATCTAATTTAGAACAAGGTGAAGGAATTTGAAAATTTGATTAAATGAATAAGTGTTGATACCTAATTAAGAGGGGTATGCTTCGTGGGAAATGTTTTAGAAGTTTGGAATTTTGTCTATGGTGATCATGGTAAATGTTTAGATGACTAAAGGTTATAACATTTTTGATGATAATCATATAAGGGTTGATTTTTTTTATATTGGGACTTGTGAGATAAAAATATGATTGGCCAATGATAAACTTGATGGTATTAGAGAGTGATGATTAACTTGACTTATTATGAAATCTTTCCTTGTTTTCCCTAAAAGGTTTTCAATATCATTGAATCATAGCTTCCTTGATCACGACCAAATCGACTTTGATCATCTTTTCTTATCATATTAATATCTTGGGTTCTACTCAATTGAATTAAATTTGATTGTGACCTGAATCTCCATCCTTGTATGCTCGTTCTCAGACTTGTTGAACCTGTCCTCCATATTGCCCAAATCTTAATTTTCCCAATTTGATCAACTTAGATCGTATCGAGACTAAATATTCTTAATATATATTGTGATTGGATTTCCATGTAATTGACTTTCATTCTTTAACTTCTGATTTTGATTTTTTTTGAATAGTACCCCTTTATAGATAATTGGTAGTTATTATTATTTTATTTTTTGATGAGTACCAGTTTTTTATATAGGATGGTAGACTGCCTTACAGTTTTGATAATTTTTTATTTATGTATCTTTTCTAGTTTAGCACCCTAGATTGCTTGTGTGTTTTGATACCCTATGACCGTTTCGGTTAGCATGACTAGTATACCTAGATGAGACATTCACTGCCACCATATGCCATGACCCTGTATGCCGTCCTTTTTGATGGTATGATTTGTTTAAGTTCTGGGACTTGATTGTGGGTGTTTGACCTAGAGGGAGTATGAACATTTTAATTTCGATGACAAAACTTTTATAAGGTGGGTAGGATGTGAGCACCCTGAATTTCGGGTTGAATTTTTTATTTATTTTTATTTTTATTTTCTGATTGATTTAGTTTCAATAAATAAATTATTTTGTTATTTATCCTTAAGTGTACTTTCCCGTGCCTTTGATATTTGGAGTGTCAGGAATGTTCATCTCTGGAAACTTTCTTCATGAGTTTTGTAGTGGACAGGATTACCTTCATGATGGTATATAGTGTCCCATCCAAACTTGTTCCCTTGTACTCTTTTTGCTTCGTGCAACTTCGGGTTGAATTAGACCATTTGATCATTAATTAATTTTTCCACTCTTTTTCTTGATCATTATTAGCACGTTACCGTGACTTTTAATTTGGGAGCACAAGACCAGTCATTTTTTTTAAACCAATTTCTCATACATGATCTACTCGGGACGCTCTTCACCCATGACCTTCGTGTCCCACTCAGACACACCATTTTGTGCTCCATTTTCTTCACACAACTTTTCTGACACGTGACCCGATTTTATTTCACCCCAGGGTGTCACATTCATTTTCCGACTTGATTTGTGGGTATCCTGCCGACCAAAACCTGTCAACCACAAATATGGACATGGCCCACATTGAGTCTACTACCCGCACGACACTTATGTCCCATTTATTGGAATCCCCATGTGCTACTTATTTACTCATGACATTCAACACCTATTTAAATTTATTTATTTTGCCATATCTGATTTTGACCCAATTCAGCTCCACCAAGTCCAGCCCAGCTTCATATTATCCTCTCTCATGACACCCTCACTTTCCTTGACCAAATAATATTAAATCCCTAGTCAACAATTTTTTTAATATTTAATATATGACCATGATTTAAATCCCTAGGAATGACCTATTTTTCCTATATTTAAATCCTAGCCTTTGATCTTGTCTCCAAAAATCCCAACCTCTCATTCCTAGCACACACTCAGACACACCCCCTCCAATACTTGGCCACCCCTAGTTTTTAGAGAATCCTATTTTCTCTCTCAACTTTATCCCCTCATAAATTCCCTCTCATTTATTATCATCTCTTCTCTCTCTCCAACTCATTTAATTCCCACAACACTAATAGCAACTACAACACCTTGCCGAGCTCCTCCCATCCTCCTGGCCGTCGGCCACCGGCCTCCTCCACCTTGGTCGGGCACGGCTAGCCGTACCACCACCAGCAGGCCAACTCCTCTCCTCCTCCATCACAACCAACCACTTCATTTACACCACCCCCATTCCTCTTTTCCGTCCACCCTCCGCCGCGGGCCGTACCGTCGCTGACCTTCTCCCTCACCGTGGACGCACGGGCGCCACCCTCGCCGCGTCGCATCATCGCGTGTGGCCATCGCCGTGGTCGCGCCACCGGGCCAGCGCACCCCGCAGTAGCGCAGCGGCAGCAACAGCGCTGGCAGCGCTGGCCGTGCGCCGCCATCGGCCGTCGTGCCTCCGGCGACCCCCACGCGTGTGCACCCCCATGGCGAGTACTTCCATGGCAGCCACCGTCCTCCGGGATGCGTCGTCGAGGCGATTCGTACGTTTCGCACGAAGTTCCGTCGTGACGCGCGCGGGATCGATCCAGAATTCGAGTTCCGTCGCAGCGACTTCACGCACATTTTCCCGAGAATTCGACCGTTGGATCGGCGATTCCTTTACTCCGTCACAATCTCAGTATATCCACCTTCACCCCTGTCAATTTTTGTCCGTTAATTTTATCGTTTGATACATCAAAACCGGCCACCAAGTTGACCGTTTAAATTGTATTAATTTTGGACAGTTTCGCGGAGCCAACTTCGTCAGCTTGTACCTCCTCCACCGCAGCTCCATTTGGCGTGCTACCAGTTCCTGTGCGAAGTTGGTATTACCCTCTTACTACCCCTCCAGTTTCGTTTCTTTGTGAGCTTGTTTGATTGGTTGAATTCGACGCCAAAGTTTGCCGTCCGAATTCGTAATTTCCAACTTATAAAATTCCATTTTTGAACACGACACTCCAGATTTCTTTTTTGACACCACCAGTAGACTCGTGGCGTCGTTCTGGCATGTTTTTATATAAAATTTGTTAGATTTGGATGACGTGGGCCCTGACACATTTTTCGCTGCAAAGTGGGTCCCATAGTTCGGGTCAACGGAACTTTTTGACTCCGGCTCATCGGAATCCAATTCCGAATATATCATTGAGTTCGTATCATCATTCTGGACTCGTTGACATATAATTTGCTTGGTTTTGGTGGACATTGGATCCGGCACGCATTTCGGTGCAAGTCGGATACCAATATCCGGGTCAACAGGTCATTTTGAGATCGGCTAATCGGAATCCAATTCTGGAGATACCATTGAGTTCGTATTGTCATTCTGGACTCGTTGACATGTAGTTTCCTGAGTTTTAAGAACATTTGCTCTAGCACGCGTTTCCGTGCAAACCGAAATTCCAAGTTCTGGTCAACGGACCAAATTGAGATCGGGTCAACGGAATCCAATTCTGGAGATACCGTTGGGTTCGTATCGTCATTATGGTTTCGTGGACATATAATTTGTTATATTTTATAGACTTATTTTCTTGCACATTTTTCGGTGCAAAGCGGCTCCGACACGGATGCCGTTTTTGACCCAAAATTACCTTTTTGCCTTTGTGTCCAAATTGGATCGATGGGTAGGCTATCCTAGCTAATTTGACCATTCTGGACACGTTGGTGATCAGTCAATTCCAGTGATCTCACATCGCTGAAATTGGTAAGATGGACACGTGGATCACTATAATAAGATTATTAATTTTACCGTTAATCATCTTATCTCGATTTGCGTGTCATAAGTTTCGACGTACGAATAATAAAGTATACTTTATATCTTTAATAATTAGACTAGAATTAATCATGTTTGACCGGTGTTGACCAGTTGACCAAAAGTCAACTGTAAGTCAACACTTGACCTAGTTTGACTAGATTGTTGACCGGAGTTGACCTAGAGTTGATTTGACCTAGAAGAACCTAGGATAATATAGATTGCTTGTAGAGATTCATTTATTACAACTTGAACACCTTGTAACCTGTGTTACTTTAAATAGGACTCTGTGGCTTCAGTTGGACCCCTATACCTATCAGTTGTTCAGGTTATCAGGCGAGTACATTCTCTGATCATTTCATATCTTGTTAGAATTATTTTCCTGCTTTAGATTACTTTACTTGATGTTGTCACGTTGGTCACACGGATTAGTACTATATGGATCATTTCTTGAGATGTTATCCCCTCAGGGAGCATCGAATACTACATGTTCTGCACGTTTCACTTACATTGTGTATCAATATGCTTCATGGTTCATTGAATCACTTGTGACATGTACTCTCATGATCAGAGAGTCTTCCTTGATTCACCCATTTATGGGCATTCCCAGAATCTGTCACGACCCGCACCCACTGTGAGGGTACGAGAACGTAACAACGCCCAGCCTACACCGCAGTGTCGGCAGTAGAACGCTGTCCTAGGTCAACATACATCTAGCAATATAATACTAAGCAGTTTATACTCCCCGAATGGGGGTGACATAGCAGTAAATGAACTCAATCACAACTAAGGAAGAAGAAAGCACGATATGATATAGAACTCAAGGAAATACAGAAGATAGAATAGTCTAAGATAATATCCCAGCAAATATCCAGAGTACATATCTCAGCTACTGAATATGAAAGAATATATACAACTCAACGTCTCTGAACAGAAGTAAAGACTAGCTAAACAGTCTCAAGACAACATAAAAATATGATAAGGCCTAACTAGACTAGTCTAGGCAGTAGGGTAAAGCCGTCAGCTAGAGCTGTCCTGCAGAAGGTATCCACACAGGCCTCCTCCTCGTCCTCTGTAATATTTTTAACAGGTCCAGTTAGGACCGGAACGAGCTCAGTACATCTCAACAGTTCATAGCAGGTTAGAAAATATAATCATGCAGTAAAGTAAGATATAGATACTGAAGAAATGCAGTATGTAAACAGAAAGAGAGAACTGTAATGGAAATATCTACTATAAGTAAAGAGCTACCAGTGACTAGTGATTTAAAGCACAAAGTCGACATGTGAACGGCTTGATTTGTATATGGCTATACTAAAGAGGTGTACATGGCTATTCTACTTTGTAATTGTTCACATGGCTATTTATACTCCCCCGTACCCCCAATTAATATACAAGGATCCAACCAGGTTATGTTATGATTCTATGTAACAGCCCCCGAAGGGTGGTAAGCCCCCAAAGGGTGATATGCCGCCAAAGGGTGATAAGCCCCCAAAGGGTGATATGCCCCCAAAGGGTGATAAGCCCCCAAAGGATGGTACATAGTAGTCCCATAAATGGGGATTCTGATAGACCCAATAAATGGGATAGGGATTCAAAGAAGACTCTGTGATATGAGAATACATATCACAAGTGATCAAAGAACCAAAGAAGCATAGTGGTACACCATGTAAGTGAAACGCACAGAACATAGAGTACCCCGATGCTCCCTGAAGGGATAACATCTCAAGAAGGGATCCATATAGTACTAATCCGTGTGACCAACGTGACAGTATCAAGTAAAGTAATTTAATACAGGAAATAATTCTAAGCAGGATATGAAATGATCGGAGAATGTACTCGCCTGTATCTGAGTGTCCGAATGAAATGTACTGTCCGAGGAGAGGTGTCTGGCTCCTAATTAGAACAGCAGAGGTCACAACAAGTCTAAAATGATATAATAAAGTCCTACTATGCATTCTATATGATTCTAGGTCAATCTAGACCAAAGTCAACTCTGGTCAGCCTTAAAGTCAAACATAGGTCAACTATGGTCAACTAGGTCTAACCAAGCTACACAAGTCTAATCTAGACTCCAACTAGGCATATCATGCCCTGACCAACCTACAATTACACACACACAATGTTAATTCATATATTTGATTTAATACCCATATTGATATATTACATAATATAATATAAATACACATATTTAACATATAGGCTCCCATGTGCATCACACATACAAACATATACATATATCTAATATATATATAATGGTAGGCACTCACATATATAAAAATATATGGGGCATATATATAATACCTATATATATAGTTATCCCACTATATATATGTATAGAGAAGGGGAAACACATGGTGTTCAAGTGTCATGTGTGTGTTATACATGAGAGAAAGTAGAGTGTGTGTGAGACCTTGGTGTGTAAATAGAAACAGGAACTGTGTGTGTACAGGAAATGTAATATGGTGGGGGTGTCAAGAGAGACTTAAACATGTGTGTGTCTTGAGGGTGTGAGGGTTAGTGTTCATGAGAGTGTGGTGTCACATGAGAGGGTGATGTGTGTGAGTGCATAGACTAACAGTGAGTGAGAGTGTACTGAAATCAGTGATGTGCTAGTGAGACATGGGAGTACATGACAGTTAAAAGATATCACCACTCACATCCATTTTTTAGTTCAGCCAAACAATGGGAATTCAGGGAAATCAGTGAAATGATCATAAAAACAGTAAGCACATGATAATGTGAAAATAAATCAGGGAAGTATATTGTATAGTAGTGTCTACAGAAAATAGAGAATATATGTGTGGGAATTTTCTGAATCAGTGAAAGGAAAAAAAAACAGAAATCAATTCTCAGTTTTAAGGATTCCTGTGACAGTTCATTTATAAACCATTCAACATTCAAAACTGAGTTGATATTCAATATAGGAACCGACCCTGAACTCAGGTTCTACCTATTAAATCAGTGAATCAAAAACTCAGGAATTAGTGTTGTAAAATCTCAGGAAAACAGGATGACATTGTGTGTATAAGTACATTAAAACCTGTGTGTGTGTGTAGTGTTAGAGAGACAATGTGTGACAAGGAGTGTGTCATATACAGGACATTGACAATATGAAGGAAACGATTATAAGGAAATCAGTCCACACAAAACTAATTTAATTCATTATCAGTCCATATCAATCCACCCAGAAATCAGTCCCAATCATACACAAATTCAAACCAAACTCATCATATAGTTAGAAATCATGTAGGTGCATCATCTTAAACATGGAAATTTGTGCATTAACAGGTTAATTTAAACTGCCAAGTTTGAATCATTAGAACTGGAAAAAAAATACAGAATTAGCATGGTTTCAGGATTTCAAAACAGTGATTGTGTGTGTAGGAAAATAAAATCAGTAGGTAGCAGTTCATCATGTGTAATCATGTGTGTGTACATGTCAGTTCTCAGTTAAACCTTTCAGTTAATTCCCAAATAAGCTAACATATGTCGAAACCTTAAAACCAAGCTGATTGTAAACTCAGTTTTCCATTCAAAACAGTTTTATAAAGGGGAATGCAAACTCAGGTTCTGTCAGTTCAAAGAATCACCTTGACAGTCTAAATATGAATTAAACATTCAATTGATCTCAGCTATAGGAATCAGAAACTCAGGTATTTAACATGAGCTCAGTATTCAGTAAAATCCCATTCACAAAATTCAACAAAACTCAGTTCGTAAAAACACATTCAGTCCAACATACTCAGGTATTGACAGTTTCAGTATTTCGAAATCAACCCAAGGCCTAATTCCTCATTCATGAACCAAAGCCTAATCTCAAAACCATAAGACCAATCGAATGTGACATGAGCTAACATATGATCAACCATATGTGGGAGTGATTAGCAGTGAACATTACTAAAACTGAGATTAATTAGTTAGGAAATTTGATGAGAAACACAAGGTATCCGAATCTATCAGCTATTCTGAACTTTAACCAATTTCGAACCCAAAATCACATTAAAACTCAAACCAACATATAAAACTAATTAACCATAGATAATATATCATATTTAGAATCTAAACAACAATTAAAACACAATTAAAAGCATTCAAATCAAAATAAAACAGAAAACACAAACTGACACACTGAACCGCACAGTGCACGCGCAGTGCACACGTTCGTACGTGTCCGACACGACACGAGAGTGTCTCAAACTTTGAGGACCTCGTGTCAGTGTCTGCCCCTAGGGCTGTGTCAAATCTTAGGTGTCCACGTGTCGTGTACAGGGAGTAATTGCCCCCGAGAAGCAGGGCAATATGCACCGTGTCAGAACAGCGTGTTCGTGTCCAGATCTCGACACGACACGACACAATGGCCACTTCATTCCAACAAAAATTGATAAGCGACAACAAACCCTAAATTTTTATTCAAAAAGTTTTCTAAAATCAGGTCGAAATGTCCTTTGGGACATTTCATCAAACTAGGCTGATACGTGTCCATTTAGGACACGAAATGGACACAAAACCTAGGTCTAGGCATACCTACACAACCAGGACACCTAGGGCTAGGTCTACATGTAAAGAAACTAGAATTTTAATGGTGTTTACATTGATTTACCTATTGGTGTCAAAATACAAGAAAAGCCTCAAATGTGGGGGTTCCTCTTGCTAGCAAACTTCTCCAAATTACCCCAAAGCTGAGGTCTAACACCACAAACAGCAAGAAAACTAAAATTAGGATCTAATGCAATTGATTGGAGGGAAAAAGGAGATAAAATGGAATTACTATGGATTTATGAAGATGGAGGCTCACCTCTTCCAAAACTTGAGAAATTCTAAGGAGGCTAGCCCTAATGGAGGAGATTATTTATAGGGGGATTCCCAAGGCTAGTGTTGGCTGGACACTAATGGATTAGGGTCAGGTTAGGGCCAAAGGATTGGGCTTAGTCATTAATCAATGGTTCAAATCACAAGTCATGACTTGTGTCTAAATGCCTTCTATTCTAACTTGGGTTTAAATGATTAAACCATAGGTTAACTCTAGTCTAACTAGGGTTACATAACCTAACCAAGTCCAAACTCAACTAGGGTTAGCTCCTAGGTTGGTCTACCATGGTCATTGCTAGTCAAAGTCAACCTAGTCAACCCTCATTCAAACAATTCCAAAATAAATTCTAAAAATTCCCATAAATTCAAATAAATTATAGTAAATTCAAATAACTCTAATAATGTCAAAAATACCCTAATTATATGGCTAGGCTCTAGGGTAGGCAGTCTCTACTGTCCACTAGCAAAATACCAAAAATCACAAGTCATGAATTTAAATAGTTTAAACATAATTAAAAATCACTAAATATCACTAAAAATCATAATATGAAATAAATATCATTAAATAATTATTATAATTACAAAATTTTAAAATTACCCTCTTCTGGAAAACTGGGTGTTACAGAATCACCCATTTATGGGCCGTCCATGTATCACCCCTTGTGGGTCTTTGCATGGAATCATAACATAACCTGGCTGGATCCTTGTGTATTGATTGGAGGTACGGGGGAGTAGAAGTAGACATGTGAATAATATCCAAGTAGTGTAGTTCCCAGAATCACTCCATAGTATAGTTCCCAGAATCTCCTATGTCATTCACATGTTTATATTGTACTCTGACTCACTAGCCACTGTTAGTTCTCTACTTATAGTAGATATTTCTATTACAGTTCTCTCTTTCTGTTTACATACTGTATTTCTTTCAGATCCTGTATCTTACTTTACTACATGAATATATTTTCTAACCTGCTATGATTTGTTGAGATGTATTGTGCTCGCTCCTGTCCTGACTGGACCTGTTGATAAATTTTACAGATAGCCTGGAGGTTGCCTGCTATCCTAGAGGAGACACATTAGAGGTTGTTTAGATAGTTATTTTAGTTGTCTGGAGTTGTATTTACTTTATGGATTACTGTATTTGAGCTTTGAGATGTATTTCTGGATTTGTGTATCTTAGACACTTAGACTTCTATCTGCTGTATCGCTTTTGGATTTCATGTTTTATCTATCTTCCATTATGCTCTACCTTAGATGTGATTGAGTTTACATTCTGCTACGTCACCCCCATTCGGGAGTATAAACTGCTTAGCCATACACTGTTAGATGCATGAGACCTAGGACAGCGTTCTACCGTCGACACTGCGGCGTAGGCTGGACGTACCCACTTCTCGTGCCCTTACTCTAGGGTGCGGGTCGTGACATAAATGATTTTAAAGATTAACTATTTAGTAAGTAATTATCAAAGCTAATAAAATTATAAATGAATTTTAAAGAGCAAAATTTTATAGCTTTAAAAAATTATTAGCACAAAATTTAAAAATATCAATCAAAAGTCTATGTAGTTAAATAATAGTGATGTCATTTTTACAAGAAAAAGAAAAAAAATACATGTACATAACAAACACTCAGCCCTCCAAATATGATGTATACTTGCTGGCTAAGATAAGATATTACCTAAAGCATGAAGTGCAAGTGGTGGTGGCCTCAGTTATTATTATGATTATATGGAGGATAGTGGTGAATTGAATTGAATAAAATGAATGTCTGAATTGAATTAATTTGAATTCAATTCATTTCAATATATATTAGTTGTTAGTACTGCAACAACAACATACATGTATGCATCATACGTCAGCTTACTCAAAGTAAGTAGCTGGTTGCCAGCAGCTATAAGCTTCACCATGCATGTCTCACTTTGCTATAGTCATATATATGGCCAACCATGTAGAGCCATTTACACAAGCTATTGACCATGATCAATGAAATAAAAACCCATGAATGGAAGAACAAACTATATGTGTATGCACTGAACTGAATTAAAATAAAATTTATATCATCCCTACGCCCCCAATCTTGGCCTCCATTGATACCCGGTCAGGCCCATATATTAGATCATGTACGACTTGGCATGGCCCGACCCGAAGCCCACGGTGCCGTGGGTCACGTATTGGGCTGGCACAAGAGGGCCGAGCCGAGCCTAGCCCGGCCCACCAAAATTTTGTGCCAGGCCGACCCGGCTCAGCCCATTTGGCAGCTCTATCCCTCACCGAGGCTAGTAAAGCCTACGAAGACCCGTAAGGTCTAGGTGGCCAAGGCCGCTTTGCCACCGTGAAGAAGACGGATGATGCACTCCCTGTTTTTGTTAATGAAACTGTGCATTCTCTTGTGTATCCTATCTCTGCTCATATCTTCGTGTCATAGAAGGATAGGGCCCAACAACCAGGTTCCAAAAATAACACTATGATGCTGGGAACCTAAGGGCTAATGTCCCTTCCAAACCCATACGATTACACGACCTAGAGAGGACCAATGTCAACACTCGGATCCCATGCCAACATCAAAGGCACAAGGGCACGCTGTGTCAAAATTAAGGCATACGAAGCTTCAAGTGGACAGTGATGCCCAAGAAGCTACACCCGTGCTCCTCGACGAAAGAGCACACAAAAAGAGAAAAAGAAGTCTGTCTTCAATAGAATCTCCCACAACCAACCCCTTGGGCATGGTATGGACTCCCTTTACTGCGTTAGTGAGCGTTGGTCCAAAGAAGTCTGGGATAGTATGAGCCAGACGTACTCCAGCAACCTCCTCCCTGTGGACTGCCAACACGTGCAATTGATAGTGACATACGCTTCTAACAGGAAACTGTAAAAGGCGTTTCTCGTCTACGGCGTTTCTCGTCTACGGCGTTTCTCGTCTACGGCCTTCAATTCCTGTAGTCGGCGATGGTGGTTTTCGTCTGTCGTCAACTGATGTGTGAGGGCGACGCGGAGTGATGGAATCTGAGTCTCTAATGGGAGGACTGCCTCACTCCCGTACACCAGGGAAAATAGTGTATTACCGGTGGCTGTTCGAACTGTGGTGTGATACGCCCATAAGCATTCGCCGAGCTTCTCGTTCCAGTCGCGCTTGTTAGAGGACACAAATTTCTTTAGTAGCTTGATTATGATTTTGTTGAATGCTTCTGCTAACTCGTTGGCTGCTGGGTTGTAGGGTGTCGAAGCAATATTCTGAATTCGGTACTTGTCACAGAACCGATAAAATACGTGGCTTGCGAACTGTGGCCCATTATCGTGAATGATCCTTTGGGGCAGTCAAAAGCGGTAGATGATATGATGCTTAAGGAAGCTGATCACGTTTGAAGTTTTCACCTCTGCCAATGGGATGGCTTTCGCCTATTTGGAGAAATAATCGGTGATTGCGAGTATGAATCGGTGTCCTCTAGACGAAGATGGGGTGATTGGGCCGACGATGTCCATACCCCATACTTTGAATGGCCAGGTGGCCACAGTCGGATATAGGAATTCAGATGGCTGGTGGATGAAGTCGGCCTAGATTTGGCAGGCTTTACACTTTCGTGCATAATCTATTGCGTCTGCAACCATCGTGGGCCAGTAATAGCCCATTCGACGAAGGAGGTCTTGCAGTTTCGGGCCAGGTTAATGGGCTCCGCAGACACCATCATGGGCTTCGCGTACGGCTTCTTTGGCTTCTGTATTTGATAAACACCGAAGTAGTAAACCATCATAGGATCGGCAATATAGCATTTTCGTCTCCGTATCATAGAAAAATCTAAAAGAACGTCTTCTGATAGAAGTAGCTTCCTTCGGATTCTTTGGCAAGATGTCGTATACTACGAAGTCGATGAACGGCTGTCTCCAGTCCGTTGCTTCGTCGACTGAAAGGGCGGAGTAGCTTTCAATGCATCGAACGTTGTCCTTAGGACAGACCAGTTCACGGCCTATTATGTTGACCTAATGATGAGCGTAATTTGGCACAGCTAGGGAAGCGGCCAAACCAGCTAGGGCATCAGCCTCAATGTTCTGGAGTCTGGGAACATGTTCTATGAAGAACCCTCCCAGAGACGAGATGATGTCGATTGCTATTTGATGATACGGGATCATGTCTTCGTGGCGGACCTCGTACGAACCCCGAATCTGATTGACGATTAACTGCGAGTCGCCGTATGCTTCAAGATACTCTACCCCCAGTTCCTTTGTAAGCCGGAGACCAATGACCAAGGCATTGTACTCGGCCACATTATTTGAACAGGGCTCTGTGAGTGAGTAGGCCCGATTTATCACCAAGCCGGAGGGAGAAATCAGCACCACTCCGACGCCAGCGACGATGTTGCCTTTGGGTCCAGTTCTTGAAGCGCCGTAGAAGAACATTCGCCAGATGGCATCATGGAAGACTGCATTTAAACTGGTGACCTCGTCCGGTATTTCTTCATATACCCTAGTCGTCTCCAAACCTGGATGGGCTGCTAGAAAGTCTTCCAGAGCCTGGCCTTTAACAGCCTTTTGCGGGACGAAGATCATGTGGTATGGTGATAGTAATATCGCCCAGGTAGCAAGGCGAGAGCTATGTGCCCCAGGTTTGGTCATGAGGACCGTGAGGGGGTTGATCCACGATATCACATGGATGGTTTGTCCCGATTGTTGGAGGGGTTATCCCCAATGTCGTTGTTGGTGTTAAGACGCTTGCCCTTGTTCTCTCCTTCCGAGATGTGTATTCCCAGTTGGCGAGCCTTCTTCAATCGTTCTTCGGCACTAGTGGCGCTGATGATGAACGTCTTCCAATCCCTGAACTTACTTTCTCCCATCCAGAGGCTGGTTGTGGGAAGCAACCTCTTTTGGCAAATTTCAATTAGGGAGGAATCAGGGTTGCCGAAAGGCAGTTTTATCGCGGTTTAGTGAAACCGCTCAATATAATTTCTTGTGAGCTCCTTCTCTCCCTGAACAACGTCCATGAGGGTAGACATTGTGACATCTTGTCCTACCTCGTAGAATCTCTCCAGGAACATGCATTTGAAGCAAGCGAATGAGCGGATGCAGTTGTCTGGCAGGTTGCGATACCAGTCGAAGGCGACTCCTTCCAATGCCCCGATGAATAATCGTGTAAGGATGGCATCGTCATGAGGCAGATGGTCCGTGGTGACTTCGAAGTAGGTGATGTATCTGCTTGCCGATGTCTTTCCATCGTATGGATTAATGTTGAATGGTTTATATCTCGGTGGAAAGGGAACTTCTCTCCATATAGCAGGGTATGGTTGACGTATCCTGAGGTCCTGGCAAGTTTCTCGGGCATCGAACATGGTCCGGAGCTCTTGAACCTCTCGTCTCACTTCTCTGGCCTCGTCTGTAGCGGTAGGAACTGATATTTCGGAAGGATTATCGCCCGAATTTGGTGCAGCCGAGTTCGAATCCGTATTGATTGTGGGCCCTATGTTTGTTTGGCCCTGTGTTCTTCTTTGCAGACTTAGAAGTGCTGCCTTGATCTCATCCACAGATTTGACCAAGGTGAGAAGTATGGCCTCTAGAGCATCGATGCGTTGGCGATCACTGGAACATTCTTGATTATTATCCGTCATGAATACCGTCTTCACGCGATGAGAGATGGAAGGGAAGGTGGAGGATGTGTCCTCGGAGTCACGCCCCTGCGTTGAGAAGTCGTCCGGGTATGTGGGGATGTTCTCCTCTGGTTCAGATTCAGAAGGAATGGTACCCCCAGATTCTGAGTTTGCTTCGTCCTGATAATTGTGGACGTCCCTGGGGACGTCGGAACTTTTTGTGTCTGTTGGGGGCACCGTTTCTCTTGAATTATCATCTTGGAACATTGGATTATCGTGGATGTTTGGGGGAGTACTACCCCCGGCTTCGATGTTCCTTAATGAACCCCCAAGCGCTGCAGATTTTGCCTTTGAGCGAGTGCCTTGGAAGACTCCTCCAGAAGCGGTGGTAGCCAACTGCTTAGCAGAGAGTTTCTTGCTTGTGACCTTCGGACCAGATGTACTTGTCTTCTTTCCCTTTCCGTTTCCAAGGATTTTTAGAACAGAGTTGCAGGAAGCGACGAGAAAGGCCTCCCTTTTGGAATTTGGGTGCTGTAACCGCTGGAAGACGGACCGCCGATCCTCTTGCAATGCTGTCTTGTTGCAACAACAATTGACGATAACTTGGGTGCATTGATGTTTATTTTCAGATCCTCTGCACACTGAGCTTTCGTCTCTTTCCTTGAGTTTGTGGAGGATCACATCACGCAAGTCACTTGCTTTGTTGGCTCGGGAATTCTGAGCACGCGAGTGTGTAGGCCTCCCGCCTGCTCCCTGATTCGAAGGTAGCACGTATACTTGCCTTCGTTCGTTATTGGGAGATGCTTGATGACTATCCCGCCCATTGGTCGTAGAGGGCAGGGTTCAAGTTGCTTTATACAACTTTCCATTAGAGGCCCGCGTGATAATCAGCGGGATGCCCCGATAGTCAGAGGTTAGGGCAGCTGACTGGGCTTGATGAGCCTGCGCTGCCCTAGACTTCTTCCTTTTAGCACTTGCGGGTGCGTAATAGAAAGAGTCCAAGTTGAATACTACAGAGTCTGGCTTATCATCCAGAGAACCATCAGGGTCAGGACCACATGAGAGACGATCGAAGACTGATCGAGAGAAGCGTGGAATAGACGCTATATGGCTAGGATTGGAAACCGTACAGGCTGTCTGCATGCGGCTGTCTTTAACTGCCGGATGAGTTGTTCTTGTGCGACTAGGAGTCACGACCGTGCAGGCTGGCCGCATACGGTTGGCAATTGTGGCCGCATGGGTTTTCTGTAAGCGATTGACTTCAGTAACCGCATAAGTTTCATCCATGAGGTTGGCAACTGTAGCCGTATAAGCTATGCGGCTGACAGATGTGGCCGCATGAGTTTTCTTCATGCTGCTGGCGGATGTAGCTGCATGAGCTTTCTTCATGCGGCTAGTACCCTTATGCGGCTCGGATCGCATAGTGTTCCTCTTTGCCCCTGTAAGTCCAACATCATAATATTTTCTTCTACCGGACTTGGGGACAGCAGAGTCGTCTATGGTCTGAAGTGGGGCCGCAGGAGAGTCTTCCTCGCCGTTCTGAGCAACAAAGGGTATATCTGTAAGAGCTTCAGTAGGAACGAATGATCTGGGTCTCCACTCCTTGCGGGCCTTCTTTGTGCGGGCTCGCTTCTGGACCGGACCAGCGCTCTTGTCGGAGAGCATTTCTTCAAACGCCTGTTGGTCGAACAGGGCGACCAGCATCTGTTGTGTGGAGCCAAGTTTGGCTGCATCCGATTGCGTCACCAACTCCTCAGCCGTGGAGAAGTTCGTCCCTAGCAGAGTCGTCATCGTGTTTGTCTTGAAATATAAAAGAGCAGAACAGTTTTATGGGAGGACTGGACTTTTACTTCACGTTACAAACTCGTTTGTACAAAGAAAGCCTAGGGACGAAAACCTAGGTACAGCAATCTAAGTACAATTGTTTATTTTTGATTTTGGGGGATGACGGTAGAGGCTCAGGAAAGCGACGACAGCTCTGTTTTACTCCTTGGACGATCGGACGTAGCCTTGGCTACTGTGACGAGATGCTTGGTGTTGATGAAGAAATGCTCTTCTTGCTCTCCTCGTATTGCTCTTCTGGCTTCTCTCTCTCTGGATTAATCTCTGTGTATTTTTCACTCTGATTATTGGGGGAGCGTCCTTTTGCAAGGAAATGACACCTTGCTATTTATAATAGTGAGGGGCATCATTAGGGCTTGCAATGATTGCCCATTCTCTTAGTGGCGGCGGCCTGGTAAATGATCAATCTGGGCCATTAATCTTGAGCGTGAAGGATCTGGGCCCTTAATGAGGATTATGCCATATCATGTCAGTAATTAATGTTGATTGCAATAAATCCCCATCATGATGATTTGCTGATGTCCGTAAATCTAAATGAATCAATTTAATTCATTCTCTTGCCACGTGTTCCAAATTATTGGGATCTGACCCAAAATTTGATTATCTTTAGGACACGTGTCCTATCATCATTGTTGAGCCGCATGAGGAGCGTTCATATTTGGGCCGCATGAAGGTCGTCATGACCGAGCCGCATGAAAGATTTCATGATCGAGCCGCATGAATAGTCTCTATACTCGAACCGCATAAAGGTTGTCATGACCGAGCCGCATGAATATGTTCATGATCGAGCCGCATGGGGGTCTTCATGGCCGAGCCGCATGAGAGTCTTCGTGGCCGAGCCGCATGGGTTTCTTCATGGCCGCGTGAACTCGTTTAGTCTGGCCGCATAAACTTGCCTCGAAGCTGCAAAGATTTTCTCCAGTTCCCTAGGAAGATAGTGATCTTGTGTCAGTCATCATGACTACTTTACGTCAGGGCTGTCAGCTGTCAGCCTTCAGAGCATTAATTATATTTGAATGACGCTGGGTACAGCTATTCTGAAAAGACACGTGGCTTCCCTCTGCGGGCTGCATGGAGTCCACTCGAGCTGCCTATGTATTTGAGCCGCATAGGACTCCTGAGCCGCATGCGGCTCCTTGGCGCATGGATCATTTTTCTCTTCTTTTTCATGCTTCTATAATGGTACATGCCAGCAATACTTAACTAATGGGCTAAACCACATAACAAGCCCATTAGCAAAATGCTTAAGCTGTAAATCATGCTAAGAATCCAGATTATAACACATCACAAGTACACAGCTAATTTTATCCACACAGAATAATTGGACACAAAATATTAAGTCCAAATAAATAATACTGATAAAAGACCTGTCCAACAGTAAAGAAAATAATAACTATGCCGGAAGACATCGCGAAACCACAGTAAAAGGAATAAGTAATCATCAACTACAAGTCTACTAAAATAAAAGTATATTGGGTAGCAAGTGTAAAATAAATAGACATGCCTTAAGAGAAATCCTGCTGCACTATCTCGTCTTCCTGCGAAGGTACGTCTCATATCTTGACTCCAGAACCGCAGACCTCTAGGTAGTTCTTCTCTCTAACTAAGCCTGGAGAGATCACTAGGTCCTCAAGAGACTAGCAAGATAATAAAACATGCCAAAATGTAACAATATAACATATGCAGAGAAGTGGTAATAATCGAAAAATCAACTAAGGCACAATGGACTAAGACACCAAGATCTAAGACACAAGTAACCAAAGGCACTGGTATGCCATACTAGTCGTTGCTAACAGGTCAAATCTATAGACTGTAGTCAAGGCAAGCACTCCCAATCAAGATTGGTAGCCATTCCTAGTATCAAAGTAGAATAATCATATATATAGTAGTCAAGGTAAGCACTCACAATCTACAGAATGTCACAAGTCAAGTCCTACTCAAGTCAAGTCATATGAAGTCAAGGAAACATTGGGGTAGGACTAGACAACTATATCAAAGGACACACGAGAATACGTTAGCAGTATGACAGATAATGAACTTATAACAGAATTTAAGAACATGATGTAATCTAGAAATAAGGTATATGTAAAACTATAAACAAGATAAGCGAAACTAGACATGGGATAAAGAAAACATGAATATGAGGAAATTAATAACAGAGAAGTAATAAACATGTATATAGAATATACTGTACAAGCTGGCAAGATATACTTGCCTGGTGTCGTGCATAGAACCAACAATATCCAACCACTCCGTAGGCCACAAAAGTCAAACTCCTACAAATTTCTCAGGATGCTGAAATAGACATCACTAATGTATTTTACGTAAGAAAAATATCTAAGTTTGACTACCCATAAATCGAACTCTAGACACAAATGCAAAACACTAATTTTAGGTTGAAATAGTATATGTCGTTGTACCTGCTTTGCATCAAAAAATGTGTTAGAATATATGGTCTCTAAAGTCGACAAATTAGATACCTACGAGTCCATTTTTTCGATACGAACCCAGTGGTACGTCCATATTGGATTTCGATGGCTCGTGCACAAATTGCCCGTTGAGTTGGGCCGTTGGCCCGACAAAATAATATTCTGGTCGGCATTCTAATAATCGGATCAAACTTGGCTCATAAGACAGGAGAAGTGATATGAGTCTAGTGGTGTAAGTTTTATAGAATGTGATGCACATGCACAAAGTAATTAATTTTTTTACAAAAGGGGCCGATATGGTGTACCTTGATCGATACGTCTCAAATTTGCCATACACATGCAACCAATTCGAGTTTCCTCATAGTCCACACGTCCGTAACATCCATACGCACCTTTCGATGCATACGGGTTGTGACGAAGTCGCCCAGTTTGTCAGAACGGATGCCGTATCGGAAAAAGTTTTCAAATTTTCAAAACAGTATCCTCAATTTTTTCTTCATTTTTAATAAAACTTTTCTCTCTGATCAAATAACTAAAAATAAAAATAAAAACATGTTTTTGACGTTGTTTAGGTTGTCTTCAAACCTATTTAAGTGGTTTTCTAAATTGGCCAACGGATTGACAACTATTTGCCTTTCAAAATTGGAGTGTTGGAACTTAAAACTGTCAATGCAGCAGATATTTTTTTTCTGGATTTTTTCTTATTGATAAAACTTTATCTAGCAATCTATGGTTTTAAAAATAAATCTACTTGAAGTATGTCAAAGTAGGTCAGGTAGGCTATATGTAGGATTTTATGGATTCAAAAATGAATGAGGAATTGTATAGAAATTTTGCCGAAAATATGGGTACATTAAAGTCGAGGTAGCTAACAAGGCCTCTATCTTGCGTGGTCAGTCGTCGTCCTGCTGCACTCTGGTTCCTCGTGCGACGATGTAGGCAATGTCGAGATGTCGGAGTGGGGTCGTAGGGGTTGGCGAAGGATTTTTCTAGGGTTTCGATTCACCCCCTCTCTCTCGATATATATATATATATATATATATATATATATTTTTTTTTTATATATATATATATATAAAAATATATATATATATATATATATATATATATTTTTATATATTTAAATAATAAGGTATCTATTTATGTACTAACATAATAATAGGTATAGAAACTGGCATATATATATATATATATATATATATATATATATATATATATATATATATATATATATATATATATATAAATATATATATATATATATATATATATATATATATATATATATATATATATATATATATATATATGTGTAGTATATAGTATATAGAAAATATATATATATACATATTTATATATATATATATATATATATATTTTTATATATATATATATATATATATATATATATATATATATATATATATATATATATATATATATATATATATATATATATATATATATATAACCTATATTTGGCATACCTATTAAATAATATTTCTATATAATAAATACAAGTAACACTCATTGGAAATATTCTAATAAGTGTATAAAATTGTCATAGCATATAATTATAATAACTGTGAGTTACAGGAAAAATATATATCAAGCTTCATAAATAATAAGTTACCTATTTATGTACTAACATAATAATAGGTATAGAAACTGGCATATATATATATATATATATATATATATATATATATATATCTATATATATATATATATATATATATATATATATATATATATATATATATAAAATATATATATATATATATATATATATATATATATTTTATATATATATATATATATAGATATATATATATATATATATATATATATATATATATATATATATATATATATATATATATTATTGCTGGATTGAACATCCCCTGATTCCCCTCGACCCGAGACATATTCTGCTACACCTATCCTCCGACCTGGACCACATGACAGTATGGTCTAAAGGAACCGAGAGGATCAACTCCCACTAAATAAAGATAATCAAATGGTCAGCCAACTTTAACACCAAAGAAGACTCCACAACTGTTGCTGCCTGGGTCACACTACCCATTCTCCTCCTCATTTGCATCGTTCCGGTGGCTCTTAAGTGAATAGCCAACTCCTTCAGGACTTACGTGGCCACCGCAGAAGAAACAAGCAACCTAACCAAAGCTTACTACGCTAAGATATGTGTGGAACTCGACCTCTCCTCAGATCCCCCAAACCACATTCTCTTAGAACTTGGCAACCAAACTCACACTCAGTAAATCATCTACGATAATCACATAATCTTCTGCACTAACTGCCATCTGCAAGGCCACTTATCGAAGCATTGCTTCTGCCTACATTCGGAGCTTCGGAACAAACCAGAGAAAACAGAACCCAATCCCACAGGGAACCAGCATCGAAAAAATGACCAACCACCCCTGCTTCCTCTATCGAACTCCCACACCTGATTCTACTCCAGCGAAGGTAAATCCAGTATAACCAACTCAGCTGTTAAAGCTGTAATCCCATACCAGCCACCTAATCCCCCACTTTCCAACCAATTCTCCGCCCTCGCGTCAGCGGACATTGACTCCACCATGGATTTGGTTATCCAAACAGACCTCGCCAAGGCTCCAAGAACGAATGCGATTCTCAGCATCCCATCCCCTGAGGACGCAGAAGGCTCCTTCCTCCCCCCTTCGGATGCTTCTCACCCTCCAACATCGCAAGCCAATTCTGTCGTTGAGGTGCTAGCCATCCTTGGGCCGGGGCAAGCTCTTAGAGGTCTTCAGGTCCTCGCCACCGAATTTCCTCTCCAGGAGGAAGGCGACCTCATCGGAATCACTGATGACTCCCTCATCATCCCGTCGAAGCAACACGACCTCGATTCAGCCGGAGAAACAGTCGCACCAACAAATCGCCCTAAGGACTCTTCCATCGGCACAACCTCCAGGAAGGCGGGAGAAGCTTCGACCCCCCAAGAAATCGAGAAAAAAGGACCATTAAGTCTTCTCCCCCGTCAATGCACACTAGGTCCGCCGCAAAGCGGTCCAACCAACCCCACCCGGACCTCCATTAATGCTGAACATTCTCTCCTAGAATATTCGAGGTCTAGCGAACAAACCTACTATGAGAAGAATTACCAGCCTTAAGTAAACCCATAAGATCGATATCTTGATCATCCTAGAACCGAAACTCTCTTATAATAGGCTCAAATCCATTCAACTGCAGTTTAGATTTCTATTGGCCTTTGCCGGTAGTCATGACATATGAATGCTCTGTTCCAAGTCCATCAAATCCGGAGTCATCTACGATTCCAGGTAGGCCCTTTCTTACTGGATTGAACATCCCCTGATTCCTAAACGTGCCATCCTTTCGATGGTCCACGACAGCTGTGACATTGCAAAGCGCAGAAAGCTTTGGACCGACCTCTTGGACACCAACCACCACAACCAACACCTACCTTGGCTTTGTATAGGGGACTTCAATGCTATTACTTACAGAGAAGAGAAGCTTGAAGGCCAGCCTCCCCCTCTCTGCCATGGAAGACTTCAACGACTTCATTTTCAACTCTCACCATACTCCCCTTCCATTCACCGGTAACGCCTTCACCTGGTATAACATGCAGGACGGTCATCGCCGGCAGTTCTTCCGCCTCGTTAGGGGATTAACAAACGCCCACTGGCTGGGTATGGGAACCTCTTCCAAGCTTTCTCCCCTTAATGCCACCGAATCCGATCACGCCCCCTGATGGTTGGTATCACTAGCATTACCAACCAGGTCAGAAAGAGCTTTCGTTTCCAGGACTTTTGGAGCAACCACCCCCAATTCTTGGAGGTAGTCTTGAATGCTTGAAACAGCGCCGACTCTCTTGACTCCCTCCAACGGATTGCCTACAAGCTCCAGGCTACGAGGAAAGCTCTATCCGCTTGGAGAAAACAAGCTTATGGAGATATCTTTTAAGCATTCGTCAGGCGGAGGATGATGTGACCCGGACCGAAGCTAGATACATGACCGACTATTCGTGTCACTACAACATTTCTAGTGTGAGGGTATTTTTGTCATTTTTGGGATAATTTAAATTTATTAGAATTTATTAGAATTTTTGGGAATTTTTAGGAATTATTTTGGAATTGTTTGGACTAGATTGATTTTGGCTAGTTTGGACCCATGTAGACCAACCTAGGAGCTAACCCTAGTTAGTATGGACTTGGTTAGGTTATGTGACTCTAGTATAACCTAGCCTAATCTATGGTTTGGTCATTAGAACCTATTTAGCTATAGAAATTAGATAAGTCATAAGTCAAGACTTATGGTTTTAACCATTTAATAAAACAACTTAGCCATAGCCTATGTGACTTGGCCCAAAGCCCAAAAAATTAGCAAAACCCTAACCCTACCTGACTTGGCCAGCCACCTAAAGCTTTGGGAACCACACCCCTATAAGTACTCTCTTAGTTTAGGGCTAGCCTCTTTAGGAAAGAACAAGTTGAGAAGAAAGGTATTTTCAAATCTTTAGAAATTCATTATAAATCCATTTTAAATCATTTTCTGCCAAAACCAATTCCATTAGGACCTAAATTCATTATTCTTACTGTTGGTATTGATAATTTACAGGAAAGAAATAATTTGTGGGATTTTGGTGGCTTGAGGAATCATTCTATTTGGGGATTTTTTTTCACCCATTGTTCTTCAATAGGTAACTTTCTCTACACTCCATGGATTTTTGTTTTGTCTTCATCATTAGGGAGCCCTAGACCTAACCTAATAGTAGGAATAGGAAACCCTAAGTTTTCGTGTTATTTTATGTCCAATCTGGATACGTATCAGTATCCTGTGCATGGTGTTTGTGAAAATACCATAGTGAAACTTTTCCTGTTATTTTTGATTTGTGTTTGAATGAAAAATCATGTTTTGGTGTCGCTTATCTATTTCTGTAGCTCTGAGGTGATTTCGTGCTTGTGTCGTGTCGTTTGGACACTCGTGCACACGTACTCGGACACACGCGTGCACAGCTACAGTGCTCCCCTGCCTATCGGGGTCCCTACTGGACACGACACGAACTTTTTGGACACGAGTTTTTGTGGGTAGTTAGGGGCATCATCTGTCATCACTCTCCCCAAGTTTTACGAGATTTCGTGGTCGGGTTGGGGAGATATCAATCGTGAACGGAGAATACACTGTACCGTGCACACTGTGTGATTGGCCACTGATACGGCTTTGGTTCACGGACACGACGACACGAGGACACGTTTCAGGCACTTAGACACAAGCACCTATACTTAGTCTAGTTGGGGACACGAGCACGAGGCCTGAGATGGCCTGTGTCGGGTGCACGACACGCGTGCACACCCGTACGACGCTGTCCAGTGTGTGTACCCAGTTTACCCAATTTTGGGTTTAATTGTACTGGACACGTTTGTGTCCATCTTGGTGGACACGAACAGGTTGTAGGACACATATATGTGTGTTTATACGCTAACAACCTATGTTTTTGTATTTTATATTGTTTTGACTTGTGAATTCTCGAAATGCCCATTTTCCTGATACATTCAAAACCTGAGAATTTCCAGTTATAAATGTTGAACTTTGCCATCAATTTTTGACCTATTTAATATTGTTACATATTAGTTTTAGCTCCTAAATCATTTCTCCTATATGTAGTCTAGCTATGGTATGAATTTGGGGTGAATTGTATTGAGGATTGGGATCGAAATGTGGTTGTGAATGATTGGGACCAAACTGTCAATAACAGAATTATTTCCTGCATTTCCAGTTTCATGGGATGAACTTTGGCAACTTTTTAAACCCTAAATTATACTGTTAGTTATAGGTTTTAGTCTCTAAATTAGTTCTTCTATATGTAGTCTAACTATGTGTATGATTATGGGATTGTTTGATTGTTATTTGAAGTCTAAATGGGGTTTGGAGTAGGGACTGAAAACTGAGTTTCTTGATAGAGAAATCTGAGAAAGGTTCAAATTTCAGGAATGTGGTTTGGCCTATGTCTGAAACTGAGATTTAATAGGGTGTTGATGGTTGCCATGTGTTAGCTGAATTTTTGTGTTTTCCTTTGGGCTTGAACTCTCAATTCTACACTATATAACTGCTGCCACTACCTTCCAGGTTTCACACAGCTGCACACCTATGTCACTCACTGATTTCCCTATATTTCAGTGACATACTCATACACACAGGTTCCATAGGCCCACACCACTGCTAACACACACTTTGCCTTCATGTGTACACATCACACACCACTCCACTCTTAACACACACATACACATTGTATTGTCCACTCCATCACACACACACACAAGTCCTTGCATTGACACACACAGCCTTCATGATTCACACACAACATTACCTACTCCTTGACAGTTTACTTGTATACTCTCCCTCTCTCTATATATATTCCATAGCCTTCATATAGTTATGTATATAGTATGTATACATATATAATATATGTAATATTACCTATACATATATTGGTTAAACTATATATATGTGTATAATATATGTAATGTTCCTATTAATTGCCTATAACCTATGTATGAGCTTGTATAGGTATTATGTAGGTTGCCCTATAACTTGTGTAATTGGTCTAGATAGCCTAGTAGTGTTGTGTGCTAGCTAGTATAGGTTGAGTGACCAAGATATGACTTGTTAGACCTAGAATAGACTAAATTAGACTAGTTTGACTTAGGTTTGACTTGGTTGACCTAGTTTAACTTCTAGGGTTGACCAGAGTTGACCAAGAGTTGACTTTGGCCTAGATTGACCCAGAATCATGTAGAATGCATAGTAGGACTTTATTTTACTATTCTGGACTTGTTGTGACTTGTGCTGTTCTGATTAGGAGCCAGACACCACTCCTCGGACAGTACCTTTCATATTGGACACTCAAATACAGACGAGTACATTCTCTGATCATTTCATATCCTGCTTAGAACTATTTTCTGCAGTAGATTACTTTACTTGTACTGTCACATTGGTCACATGGATTGATACTATATGGATCCCTTCTTGAGATGTTATCCTTAGGGAGCATCGGGTACTCTATGTTCTGTGCGTTTCATTTACATAGCGTATCACTATGCTTCGTTGATTCTTCGATTACTTGTGACATATACTTTTATGATCATAGAGTCTTCCTGGAATCCTTATCCCATTTATGGGTCTACTATGTACCACCCTTCAGGGGCTTATCACCTTTCGGAGGCTTATCACCCTTCGGGGGCTGTACATAGAATCATAACATAACCTGGTTGGATCCTTGTGTATTGATTGGGGGTACGGGGGAGTAGAAGTGGACATGTGAATAATACACCAGTAGTATCTTATCATAATCATTCCGTAGTGTCTTATCAGAATCATCCCATGCCATTTACATGTCCATGTTGTACTCTGACTTACTAGCCACATGTTAGCTCTTTATTTATAGTAGATATTTCTATTACAGTTTTCTCTCTCTGTTTACATACTGCACTTTTTTCAGTACTTGTATCTTACTTTACTGCATGATTATATCTTCTAACCTGCTATAAACTGTTGAGATGTACTGTACTCGCTCATGTCCTGACTGGACCTGTTGAAAATATTACAGAGGACGAGGATGAGGCTTGCCTGGATACTTACGACGGGGCAGCCTTAGATGACACCTGCGAGCTAGACCTTCAGGAGGACCCAGCTCTAGCTGAGGATATCACCCCGATTGTCTAGTTTAGATTAGTTAGGCTTATCTTCCTTTATGTAGTCATGAGACATGTTTTAGCTAGACTTTATTTGGAGTTTCAGAGTTGTATATATTCTTTTATTCTGTATCTGAGACCATGTACTTCTGGATATTGCTGGGATTCTCTTAGACTACTTTTTATCTATTTATTTCCTTGAGATCTATTTCATATCGTGCTATCTCTTCCTTAGTTGTGATTGAGTTTTACTACTATGTCACCTCCATTCGGGGAGTATAAACTATTTAGAGATATATTGCTAGTTGATTGTTGACCTAGGACAGCGTTCTACCGTCGACACTGCGGCGTAGGCTGGGCGTTGTTACGTTCTCGTACCCTCACAGTGGGTGTGGGTCGTGATACGTTTTTAGTGGTAGCCCATGCAGGTCTAGACTAGAAGTGTAGTGGTATTCGAATTAGAGTATCACTACAGCCTGCAGTAGGATATAGGACATTAATTTTAAGGCACTCAATCACTTTAGGAAAAATTCTTTTATTGCCATCTAAATCCTTATTGTCAGCTGATCCTTTAAATTTTTAACTGTCCGCCTTTGTTATATCGTTTTTTTTTCAGAAATTGATGTTCTTGTTTGGTCTATCTTCAGGATGGTAGAGACTTGTCAACAGTATACCATTCATGGAGATGCTACAGAGGGATCTACTACCTCTCAACCAGTTCAGCAGAGACAGAAGACTGCAGCTCTTCCTACCTCTGTTCGTATTGAGGCTCCAGCAGCAGCAGGGGGTATGCCTCCACCAGCTCGGAGGCAGAACCCGGTCATTCCAGAGGATCCTTTCCAGCAGCCACCTGTAGGGACAGTGGACGCAGTGCAGCTGCTAGCCTTCTTTCGGCAGTACATGGAGGGTCAGTAGACCCAGCAGCATAGGCATACAGCGGAGCTCACTCGAGGCATTGAGCTGGCAGTGACTGCAGTAGAGAGAGTCATTGCTCAGCCAGCGGTAGTCTCGCAGCCGCACCAGCCACGGGAGAAGGGCATCCAGGACTTCCAGAAGATGCACCCTAGAGACTTCCGGGGGACAGAGGGGATCTTGTATGTCGATGAGTGGATAGAGCATATGGAGGAGATCTTCAGGCTGGCTGAGATTTCAACGAGGCTCCAGATAGAGGCAGCGGCCAGCATGATGCAGGATCTGGCCCGTACATGGTACCAGACCAACCCGAGGGTCGGCACAGCAGGACAGACTTGGGCAGCATTCAAGAAGCTATTCAAGGGGAAGTTATTTCCAGATGCCGTGCTGGGAGCCCTCGAGACCCAGTTCGAGGCCCTAGTCCAGGGGAGCCGGTCCGTGGAGGAGTACGCAGGAGAGTTCTGCCGCCTAAGCAGATTTATGGAGGACTTGTCAGAGACGACGAAGGCCCGGAGGTTCCGGAAGGGCTTGGTAAAGGAGGTCAAGTCCTATACCAAGAACGCCCGTAATGCTACATTTGAGGAGATCCTGGTGGATGCACTAGCTGCAGAGGATGATCTTGAGCTTAGGCTCAAGAGGGGGCGAGACCCAGTTGGGGGCAGCAGCAGCAGCGGAGGCCAGGCCAAGAGGCCCCACTTTCAGTTCCAGCAGCCGAGGCAGTTTCAGCCGCAGCCGATTCAGCAGAGGCCAGTCCATCAGCAGCAGCCGAGGCAGCACCAGCAGGGTCAGAGGTAGAGTATTACTTGTGCCTACTGCAAAAAGCCCGGGCATGTCGCCAATGAGTGTCGAAAGAGGCTGGGACAGTGCCTGGTGTGTGGTTCAGCAGACCACCAGATGAGGGAGTGCCGTATAGCACGAGCAGCTCCGGGAGGTAGAGCCAGGGCTCCAGCCGGCCAACAGAGGGAGCCAGCCCTGTAGACGCAGCAGCAGAGGTTCGTCCAGCACCAGCAGCAGGCCAGGGGAGGCCAGCAGGGGCGAGGATTCGCCATGGCAGTTGAGGATGCGAAGGTCATCGGAGAGCTGATTGCAGGTTCGATTCTACTCGACTCCAGTCCAGCATTTATATTATTTGATTCCGGTGCTTCGCATAGCTTCATATCAGTATCTTTTGCGATTAGACACGGTATCATAGCTGAATCGTTGCCTAGAACTTACAAGATCACGACCGGGGGTGGCATTATCCTCGTGAGTGATATTTGTAAGGGTCAGAGAGTAGTTCTGGAAGGCCGTGAGTTGGAGGTGAGCCTACTCGTAATGCCATTGCCGAACTATGATATAGTACTAGGCATGGATTGGTTGAGCAGGCACCACGCCAGCATTGATTGCAGAGGGGGTAGAGTTCTCTTCAGAGCACCGGGGGAGCCAGAGTTCGAGTACTCCAGACGTCAGGCAGAGCAGAGCAGTAGAGTTTTCTGTGGAGTCTCGATCGAGGAGCAGACGATTCCACACCCCTTGATAGCAGATTTTATGGATGTTTTTCCAGAGGAGTTGTCGGGATTGCCACCAGACAGAGACATAGAGTTTTTGATAGACTTGGTTCCTGGAGCGGAGCCCATCTTTCAGCCTGTCTATCGGGTGAACAACAGCGAGCTGGTAGAGCTGAAGAAGCAAGTGGATGAGCTACAGGACAAGGGTTTTATCCGCTCGAGTTTGTCGCCATGGGGTGCACCAGTGTTGTTCGTACCGAAAAAGGATGGATCAGTATGCATGTGTATTGACTATAGGGCACTCAACAACCTCACGATCAAGAATAAATACCCACTGTCGCGGATCGACGATCTATTTGACCAGTTGAGCGGAGCCTGGGTATTTTCCATGATTGATTTGAGGTCGAGATATCACCAGGTGAAGGTGAAGAGGGAGGATATTCCCAAGACCCCTTTCAGGACGCGGTACGGGCAGTTCGAGTTTTTGGTTATGCCGTTTGGGCTAACCAATGCACCAGCAGTGTTTATGAACCTTATGAACAAGGTGTTCCACCAGTATCTGGATCAGTTTGTGGTGGTGTTTATTGACGACATCTTGGTATATTCTAAGACTGAGGAGGAGCACGAGGAGCATTTGAGGATCGTACTAGAGACTCTCAGAAAGGAGCAGCTTTACGGGAAGCTCTCCAAGTGTGAGTTCTTCTTGGATCGGGTGGATTTCTTGGGGCATGTGGTGACTGGAGATGGAATCTCAGTTGACCCCAAGAAGATTGTAGCAGTTGAGGCATGGACAACGCCGACTTTAGTTGCAGAGATCAGGAGTTTCCTGGGGCTGGCAGGGTATTATCGGAGATTTGTGCAGGATTTCTCCCGGGTTACAGAGCCGTTGACTCGGTTGACCCGGAAGGATACTGAGTATCTGTGGTCAGAGGAGTGTCAGGCAGCTTTTGATGAGTTGAAGAAGCGGCTGACGATACCTCCAATTTTTGACATTGCCTTCAGGATCAGGTGGTTTCACTATTTATAGTGATGCTTCAGGGAAGGGGCTGGGTTGCGTCTTGCAGCAGCATGGGAAGGTGATTGCCTATGCTTCCAGGCAATTATGTTCCCATGAGAAGAACTACCCTACCCACGACCTGGAGCTGGCAGCAGTGATATTTGCTCTGAAGCTGCGAAAGCATTATCTGTATGATGAGAGGGTGGAGATCTTTACAGATCACAAGAGCTTAAAGTATGTGTTCACTCAGAAGGAGTTAAACATGAGACAGCATAGATGGCTAGAGTTGATGAAGGATTTTGATATCCTACTTCAGTATCACCCAGGGAAGGCCAACGTGGTTGCCGATGCCTTGAGTAGGTATCCAACAGCCATGTGTTTGACCATGGATCGGCATTTGCTTGCCGACTTGGAGAGCCTTGGGATTGAGGTGATCGTGCCTGGAGTGCAGATGCAGCTATGGGGGATGCAGATTCAGTCAGACTTGGTAGAGAGGATCAAGTCGGCACACTTTGAGGACGTTGCTCTACGGTGTCTCCAGGAGCAGGTTCGAGCAGGATTGCTGGAGGGCGAGTTTTCTCTTGCAGAGGATGGTGCCTTGAGGCACGGTTCCAGATTATGTATGCCCAACGGAGAGCTCAGGGAGCAGGTTATGCAGGAGGCCCACAGATCTCAGTACTTTAGACACCCGGGTGCCAATAAGATGTACCGAGATCTGCGGGAGCAAGTATGGTGGTCAGGAATGAAGCGGGAGGTGGCTCACTTCGTGGCTAGGTGTCTGGTCTGTCAGCAGGTCAAGGCAGAGAAACAGAGGCCCGGTGGATTTTTGCAGCCGCTGCCCATTCCCGAGTGGAAATAGGAGCATATCACTATGGACTTCGTATCAGGATTGCCGCATACACCAGGAAAAAAGGACGCAATTTGGGTCATCGTTGACAGGTTGACCAAATCGGCCCACTTCTTGCCATTCAAGGTGGGTACGTCTACAGAGAGGCTGGCGGAGATGTATATACGGCAGATAGTCAGGATCCACGGAGTTCCGGTCAGCATCGTCTCAGATCGGGATAGCCGTTTTACTTCCCATTTCTGGAGGAGTCTGTAGACCAGCTTGGGCACTCAGCTCAAGTTTAGTACTGCATACCACCCCCAAATGGACGGATAGTCAGAGCGGACTATTCAGACCCTTGAGGATATGCTGCGGACGTGCGTCCTGGACTTTGGAGGTTCCTGGAAGGATCATCTTCATTTTGTGGAGTTTGCTTACAATAATAGTTTCCAGGCCAGCATTGAGATATCACCTTTCGAGGCTCTGTACGGGCGTAGGTGCCGTACACCCTTATCCTGGGATGATGTTGGTGAGCGAGCTTTACTGGGGACAGAGATGGTTGTTGATGTGGCCGAGAAGGTGAAGCTCATCAGGGACAGACTTCGCATGGCACAGGACAGACATCGGCACTGGGCCAATAGCCACCGGAGGCCCTTGGAGTTTGAGGTACAGATTAGAGTAGGATTAGATTTAGGTTTCCTTGTTTATGATTTTTGATCATGTTGATTATTATAATTAATTAAGACCTTGCTTGTGATTAGGTCGAAGACCAGGTTTTCTTGAGGATATCTCCGACTCGTGGTACGATACGTTTCGGTGGAGGCGGGAAGCTTAGCCCGCACTTCATCGGCCCTTTCGTTATCAGCGGGAGAGTCGGTGACGTTGCATACAGGCTAGACTTGCCGCCTATACTAGTGGGGATCCAAAACGTATTTTATGTATCATAGTTGAGACGGTACGTGGCTGACCCTAGCCATGTGCTCGATCATTCGGAGATAGAGGTTGGGCCTTCTCTCAGCTATCCAAAGCAGCCAGTGGAGATTCTGGATCGACGGGAGAAGGTTCTGAGGAACCAGGTGATACCCTTGGTATGCGTCGCATGGAGACATCATTCTCCAGGAGAGTCTACCTGGGAGCGGGAGGATGAGATGCGCGAGTGCTACCCTTATCTTTTTGGACCGTGAGGTATGCTTTCTATCCTTCTCATCAGTTGTATTTCGCCTTTCAATTTCGAGGACGAAATTCTTTTAAGAAGGGTAGATTTGTCACTACCATATTTCTAGTGTAAGAGTATTTTTTTTTCAATTTTGGGGTAATTTAAATTTATTAGAATTTTTGGGAATTTTTAGGAATTATTTTGGAATTGTTTGGACTAGATTGATTTTGGCTAGTTTGGACCCATGTAGACCAACCTAGGAGCTAACCCTAGTTAGTATGGACTTGGTTAGGTTATGTGACTCTAGTCTAACCTAGCCTAATCTATGGTTTGGTCATTAGAACCTATTTAGCTATAGAAATTAGATAAGTCATAAGTCATGACTTATGGTTTTAACCATTTAATAAAACAACTTAGCCATAGCCTATGTGACTTGGCCCAAAGCCCAAAAAATTAGCAAAACCCTAACCCTACCTGACTTGGCCAGCCACCTAAAGCTTTGGAAACCACACCCCTATAAGTACTCTCTTAGTTTAGGGCTAGCCTCTTTAGGAAAGAACAAGTTGAGAAGAAAGGTATTTTCAAATCTTTAGAAATTTATTATAAATCCATTTTAAATCCTTTTTCCCCCAAACCAATTCCATTAGGACCTAAATTCATTGTTCTTGCTGTTGGTATTGATTATTTACAGGAAGGAAACAATTTGTGAGATTTTGGTGGCTTGAGGAATCATTCCATTTGGGGATTTTTTTTTATCCATTGTTCTTCAATAGGTAACTTTCTCTACACTCCATGGATTTTCATTTTGTCTTCATCATTAGGGAGCCCTAGACCTAGCCTAATAGTAGGAATAGGAAACCCTAAGTTTTCATGTCGTTTTGTGTCCAATCTGGACACGTATCAGTGTCCTGTGCATGGTGTTTGTGGAAATGCCACAGTGAAACTTTTCATATTATTTTTTATTTGTATTTAAATGAAAAATCATGTTTTGGTGTAGCTTATCCATTTCTGTAGCTCTGAGGTGATTTCGTGCTTGTGTCGTATCGTTTGGACAGTCGTGCACATGCACTCGGACACGCGCACGCACAGCTACAGTGCTCCCCTGCCTATCGGGGTCCCTACTGGACACGATACGAACTTTTTGGACACGAGTTTTTGTGGGTAGTTAGGGGCATCATCTGTCATCACTATTCCCAAGTTTCATAATTTTTCGTGTTCGCTTTGGGGAGATATCAATCATGTACGGAGAATACACTGTACCGTGCACACTGTATGATTGGCCACAGATACGGCTTTGGTTCACGGACACGGCGACACGAGAACACGTTTCAGGCACTTAGACAGGAGCACCTATACCTAGTCTACTTGGGGACACGAGCATGAGGCCTGAGATGGCCTGTGTCGGGTGCACGACACGCGTGCACACCCGCACGACGCTGTCCAGTGTCTGTACCCAGTTTACCCGATTTTGGGTTTAATTGTACTGGACACGTTTGTGTCCATCTTGGTGGACACGAACAGGTTGTGGGACACATATATGATGTGTTTATACACTACCAACCTCTGTTTTTGTATTTTATATTGTTTTGACTTGTGAATTCTCGAAATGCCCATTTTTCTGATACATTCAAAACCTGAGAATTTCCAGTTATAAATGTTGAACTTTGCCATCAATTTTTGACCTATTTAATACTGTTACATATTGGTTTTAGCTCCTAAATCATTTCTTCTATATGTAGTCTAGCTATGGTATGAATTTGGGGTGAATTGCATTGAGGATTGGGATCGAAATGTGGTTGTGAATGATTGGGACCAAACTGTCAATAACAGAATTATTTCCTGCATTTCCAGTTTCTTGGGATGAACTTTGGCAACTTTTTAAACCCTAAATTATACTGTTAGTTATAGGTTTTAGTCTCCAAATTAGTTCTTCTATATGTTGTCTAACTATGTGTATGATTATGGGATTGTTTGATTGTTATTTGAAGTCTAAATGGGGTTTGGAGTAGGGACTGAAAACTGAGTTTCTTGATAGAGAAATCTGAGAAAGGTTCAAATTTCAGGAATGTGGTTTGGCCTATGTCTGAAACTGAGATTTAATAGGGTGTTGATGGTTGCCACGTGTTAGCTGAATTTTTGTGTTTTCCTTTGGGTTTGAACTCTCAATTCTACACTATATAACTGCTGCCACTACCTTCCAGGTTTCACACAGCTGCACACCTATGTCACTCACTGATTTCCCCATGTTTCAGTGACACACTTATACACACAGGTTCCATAGGCCCACACCACTGCTAACACACACTTTGCCTTCATGTGTACACATCACACACCACTCCACTCTTAACACACACATACACATTGTATTGTCCACTCCATCACACACACACACAAGTCCTTACATTGACACACACAGCCTTCATGATTCACACACAACATTACCTACTCCTTGACAGTTTACTTGTACACTCTCCCTCTCTATATATATATTCCATAGCCTTCATATAGTTATGTATATAGTATGTGTACATATATAATATATGTAATGTTACCTATACATATATTGGTTAAACTATATATATGTGTATAATATATGTGATGTTCCTATTAATTGCCTATAACCTATGAATGAGCTTGTATAGGTATTATGTAGGTTGCCCTATAACTTGCGTAATTGGTCTAGATAGCCTAGTGTGTTCTGTGCTAGCTAGTATAGGTTGAGTGACCTAGATATGACTTGTTAGACCTAGAATAGACTAAATTTGACTAGTTTGACTTAGGTTTGACTTGGTTGACCTAGTTTGACTTCTAGGGTTGACCAGAGTTGACCAAGAGTTGACTTTGGCCTAGATTGACCGAGAATCATGTAGAATGCATAGTAGGACTTCATTTTACTATTCTTGACTTGTTTTGACTTGTGCTGTTCTAATTAGGAGCCAGACACCACTCATCGGACAGTACATTTCATATTGGACACTTAGATACAGGCGTGTACATTCTCTGATCATTTCATATCCTGCTTAGAACTATTTCCTGCAGTAGATTACTTTACTTGTACTGTCACGTTGGTCACACGGATTGGTACTATATGGATCCCTTCTTGAGATGTTATCCTTAGGGAGCATCGGGTACTCTATGTTCTGTGCGTTTCACTTACATAGCGTATCACTATGCTTCGTTGATTCTTCGATTACTTGTGACATATACTCTTATGATCACAGAGTCTTCCTGGAATCCTTATCCCATTTATGGGTCTACTATGTACCACCCTTCGGGGGCTTATCACCTTTCAGAGGCTTATCACCCTTCGGGGGCTGTACATGGAATCATAACATAACCTGGTTGGATCCTTGTATATTGATTGGGGGTACGGGAGAGTAGAAGTGGACATATGAATAATACACCAGTAGTATCTTATCAGAATCATTCCGTAGTGTCTTATCAGAATCATCCCGTGCCATTTACATGTCCATGTTGTACTCTGACTCACTAGCCACATGTTAGCTCTTTATTTATAGTAGATATTTCTATTACAGTTTTTTCTCTCTGTTTACATACTGCACTTCTTTCAGTACTTGTATCTTACTTTATTGCATGATTATATCCTCTAACCTGCTATGAACTGTTGAGATGTACTGTACTCGCTCTTGTCCTGACTGGACCTGTTGAAAATATTACAGAGGACGAGGAGGAGGCTTGCCTGGATACTTACTACGGGGCTGCCTTAGATGACACCTGCGAGATGGACCTTCAGGAGGTCCCAGCTCTAGCTGAGGATATCACCCCGATTGCCTAGTTTCGATTAGTTAGGCTTATCTTCCTTTATGTAGTCATGAGACATGTTTTAGCTAGACTTTATTTTGAGTTTCAGAGTTGTATATATTCTTTCATTCTGTATCTGAGACCATGTACTTCTGGATATTGCTGGGATTATCTTAGACTACTTTTCATCTATTTATTTCCTTGAGATCTATTTCATATCGTGCTATCTCTTCCTTAGTTGTGATTGAGTTTTACTGCTATGTCACCCCCATTCGGGGAGTATAAACTGTTTAGAGATATATTGCTAGTTGATTGTTGACCTAGGACAGCGTTCTACCGCCGACACTGCGGTGTAGGCTGGGCGTTGTTACGTTTTCGTACCCTCACAGTGGGTGCGGGTCGTGACAATTCGCCAGATTCCAAACAGGCTCTTAATCTCACCAAAGCCATCCTCAAATTCAGGCTAAAAATTGAGACCGAATTCTGGAAGCAGAAACCTAGGATCCGATGGGTTAGCGAAGGAGACAAAAACTCGAGCTTCTTCCAAGCCTGTGTGAATGGGCACAGACAAAATTTCACTATCCATCAAATTGCCACTGGCAATGGTAGCACCATCTGCGATAAAAAGGGCATTCAAACGGAGGCAGTGAAGTTTTATTCCAAACTTTTTTCCTAGGAAACGGTCCTCAAGACACCACTTTCCTGGGCGAGGCCCCCGCATCATCAGCGACACGGACAACCTTCAGCTCGACCAGCCCCCTTCTGAAGAGGAGATGAAAGAAGCCATTTGGGCCCTCGACGCACACAGTGTGCCTGGGCCAGACGGATTTTCAGGGGCTTTCTTTCACACATGCTGGGACATCATCAAGGTTGACATCCACAATATGGTCATCGCCTTCATTCAAGAAGCCACTTATCCCAGAGCCATCTCGAGTACGAACCTAATCCTCATACCGAAGAAATACAACCCGGAGACCTTTCGCAAATTTCGCCCAATTAGTCTTTGCACCTTCACCAACAAGATCATATCCAAGGTCATAGCCTCCCGCATGGTAGGCCTTCTTTCCTAGATTATATTAGAGAAGCAGAGTGGTTTTATTAGGGGAAGAAATATCCAAGACAACATCATGTTGGCCCAAGAGTTAGTCACCTGCTTGCAGCTCCATGCAGGAGGGGGCAACATAGCTATCAAATTGGACATAGAGAAACCTATGACAGACTGGACTGGCAATTTATGATATTAGTATTTAGAGCCTTCGGTTTCTCCGAAACCTGGACCAACGTCGTGTGGAGATCGATCAGTAACTCGTGGTTCTCATGGTTATTAATGGTCAAGCAGACGGATTCTTCAAATCCAGAAGGGGTTAGGCAAGGTGATCATCTTTCGTCCACCATCTTCATCATTAAGGCGGATGTGTTGAGCAGAAACCTTAATAAGATGGCGAAAGCCTCCAACTTCTAGCACTACCATATGGCTAATGGCTGTCCCATCATCACCCATCTGGCCTTCGCGGACGATATCCTTATATTCTCCTCTAGAGACGCCGGATCGGTAGAAGTCGTCCACAACACACTCTTCGGATACGAAGGATGTTTCGGGCAGAAGATCAACCAGGATAAAAGTGCCATCTATACCCACCATAATATTAAGAGAGAGCAAATGTCTAGCACATCAACCACCACCTCATTCCCAATCAACTACCCTCCATTCTACTACCTCGGGTGCCCCCTCGTGTACGACAGATCTAACATCGGGATATTCGAATCCCTGATCAATCGCATCAGAAAAAAGATCGAGGGTTGGCACAACGCTACTCTATCCCCGGGAGGTAAGATCATCCTCGTCAACCACATCCTCACTTCCATTCCCATCTACACTCTCGTCGCATGCTCCCCCCAAGAAAGTCCTATCCTATTTTGAGAGTATCTTCAGCAACTTTCTTTGGGGTCACAACAAGCACCATTGGGCCAGTTGGGACACCATGGCTCGCCCCATCGGGAGGGAGGATAGGCTTCACCAAACTTTTCCAGATCGTCATCGCTTTCTCTATGAAATTATGGTGGTCGTTGCATACGAGCCAGAACTTATGGGCCAGGCTCATGAAGGCCCAATACTTCAAGCACATTCACCCGTCTACGGCCATCACTAATAGTATATCATCCGTGGCCTGGAGGCGCATTCTCATCAGCCGGTCCCTAGTCAAACCTGCAATTCGCCTTAAGGTTGGAATTGGTGAGGCGTCGCCATTTTGGGAGCGCTGGGCTGGCGATACCTTGCTTTCCAACAATTCTGCAGCTCTTAGGAACAACTCTATCAAGGACATGTGGGACCCTCCTAATAATACCTGGAATTGGGACAAAGTTCGGTTATGGGATGGCCCATAGGCTGTCGATTACATTGTCGTAACAATTTGAGAATCGGGCAGGACGCAGACATGCTTGAGTGGACGCCCGATCATAGCAGCGCATTCTCGGTCAAATCAGCCAGAAGAGTCATCATTGGCACCGCGAACCCGTCTCCTACCATCGCTCCTTTCTGGCAGAATTATATCCCTAAGAAGTGGTCCTTCGTTATCTGGCGTACCCTTCGTAATATCATCCCCACCGACGACACGCTCAGCACAATCGGCTTCAGCCTCGCTTCAGCATGCACATGCTGCTCAGACCGTCAAGAAGAAACAATCAACCACATCCTCAGACAAGGGGACCTATCGGTCCAGGTCTGGAGAACTCTTTTCCAGTGATACAGACTGCCTACTAGGGGCGATAACTTCCACCAGCTCATGACGATCTGGGGATCCGTATCCTATGGCCACCAAATCGTCGCGGCAGCCGCCACTTGGGTGTTATGGAAAAAATAGAACAAGGCCAGATACGAAGGCTACCATTACAACGCCAAGCAACTATTTTGGGAGACCATACGTTAGTGCCGCAAACGTAGAGCCCTCTGTAAGCACGGGCAGACAGTTCTCTGGACCTCCATCCTTTCCTCGATTTAGCCATTTTGTTTAGCTTTTGCCGTTTCTTTTGCCTCTTCGTCAGTATACGTGTATAGGCATCGACATTTTGCGCCTTCTGGTATACTTGTAAAGATTCGGCCTTTTCGACCTTCATGAATAAATTGGATGGTTTTTAAAAAAATGTATATATATATATATATATATATATATATATATATTCCAATTAGGCCTTTATTGAAATTATAAGAGTTCATACAAAGCAAAAAGAAACAAAACGCAGCATCATGTTGGACGACATTGAGAACAGGCCACCGTTGCCTTGTCAATTTGTCTTTGTACTTCATGGCAGAGTTGTTGCTCGGAGTAGGTGTACTGCTCATATTGCCAGTTATTTATGTTCTTCCATAGGACCCAACATATAGCTCCAACAGTGATCTTCTTGTAATGTTTGTTTGCTTTTTCCACTAGTTTGAGAGTCTAGACTCGAAACTGGATATCCTCCCTCGAATTCGAAGCTCCTACTGAAAATAAGACCAAACAAACTTCGCGAGCTCCCCTTCATGAATAATATAAGCAACTGACTCCATCTCTGGGTTGAGGCAGTAATGACAGTGAGATGCCAGATGGAAGCCAAGCTTTTATACATTGTTGTCCATAGGGATTTTATTAAAGAGTACTCGTCATTGGAGTATTGACCATTTGGATGGGATACAGCTATTCCACATGTGTTTGAATCTTGCTTCTTCAGGATACTTGGTTCTAATGGAGTCCCACACAGAGGATACAGAGAAGTTGGGCACAAGCAGCCAGCACAACCTATCTCCTTTACCTTCATCAATAGTGCCTCCATCCTGTTGATCTAGTGTTCCTATCAGGTTCTCGGCTAGACCTCTTCCTCTCAAAAGTCTTTGCCAAATTTGTGACGCATTTAAATTTGCTGCCGCCAGTGATGGCTCCATTCTAGGGAGATACTTAGCACGAATGAATTGCATCCATAGAGAGTTTTAGGTTCTAATCTTTCACCATAACTTAACTGGGCATTCGTCCAGGACTTCTCTGAGTCTTCTGAACCCTAGACCACCCTCATGTCGTGGTCTAGCCACTTTGTCCTACTCTAGCCATGATCGTTTTTGACACCCTTCCTTAGCTCCCTAGTAAAATTCATTAAACATTACTTCGATTTGATTTAGGACACATAGATGAGGATTACTAGCCGCCAGGCAATACACAGGAATATATGAGGGTACCGCAGAAAGCAATATGAGTTTACCACCAGGTAATAAAGTTTTATTGTGCCATCCCTCTATTTTATGATGGACTCTAGCCTTCAGCTCTTCATACATTGATGTATTTCGCTTTCCTGTGACAAAAGGACATCCAAGGTAAATTATATGGGGGTTTTTAAGTACAAAACTTGTATAGGCACAAAGAGCTTCTCTACGAGTAGTAGAGAAGGACTCATCCACACATATTACAGATTTGTGGGCATTAATACGCTGTCTAGATACAGCCTCGTAGCTTCTAAGGACAACCATAAGCATCTGTATAGATCTTTTATCCCTACCCGAGAAAATTAGAAGATCATCGGCATACGCCAAGTATGTTATCCTTGGACACCCGGTAGGTGAGTAATATGGGGTGAATCCTCTCCTTCATCCCGGTTTCTGTAAATTGCAATTGAGAACTTCAGCTGCCAATACAAATAGGGATGGCGAGATTGGGTCCCTTTGGCGTAATCCGTAGAATGCTTGGAAGAATCCCGATAGGAAGCCATTGATGAGGGTAGAGAACCAGACATTATCAATGAGGTAGAGAATCATGTTAAGACAAGCTTAAAAAAATCTGAATCTTCTCAGGATCTGCAGGAGGCATCTTCAATTAACATGGTCATAAGCCTTACTCATGTCGAGCTTCAGAGCTGTATTTCCTCCGCAAAAATCATGCCCAATCATGTTAATCATCTCTTATGCTAGAACGATGTTGTCAACTATCTCCCGCCCTTTGACGAAGCTACTTTGTTCCTGTGAGATAAGCCGAGGCAGAAGTGGTGATAATCTGTTAGACAATAGTTTAGAGAAGATCTTGTTCACTTAGTTGCATAGTCTAATAGGTCGATATTCTACTATATATGAGGGATTCTTTGCTTTAGGAATAAGGATCAGATGAGTGATCGTGATCGACTTAGGCAGCGCAAACACTTCAAAGAACAAATAGACTTCCTCCAAAATGTCATTAGAGATAATGTCCCAATATTTTATGAAGAAGAGACCTGTGAACCCATCGGGTCCTGGAGCACTATTACGATCGAGGCTCTTGACAGTTGCCTACAGTTCTTCCATTGATGGGTAGGTCATCATTATCATCTTCTCGTCATCCGATATGAAGTGGGGAATTACTGACATAAATTCATCGTCTTCAGTTGTTACCTCGGGGAGAAAGAGCTGAGCATAGTGGTCATTTGCAAAGAAGAAGGTATTGGCCAAAGTATAAAAGTTTACGTATGTATATAACATATGTGGCCTATCCCAAGAGTAGCATTGGGCATTAAAAAAGTAGCTTTGGTGCCCCTGGTGCCAAAATACCTCCATCCTCTGGCATCATCGATCAAATAACCAGAAGCTTTCAAATAGTTGCTCTCTCAATAGAACATGGTGTTCGTCCAACAGAAGGCCGTAAAAGGCCCAACATTAGCTGACTTCTTGGCGGCACACCTAATATTGGAAATATCAAAACTATATGATGACATCCTGGATGAAGTATTGGATTCTAACGCAACTACGACTCAGCCTGTGTGGCAAATATTCTTTGATGGTGCATCAATGACAGGACCGACGACATGATTGTTACCGGAGTCGGGGTGGTGCTTATTTCCCATAATGATTTTGTTATTAATCGTGCATACTCTCTTATGGAACCATATTCCAACAACGTGGCATGATACAATGCTCTTATCATCGGACTTCAGTTGGCTAAACAGTTGGGGGCAGATTATCTAGAAGCCTATGGAAATAGCTGATGGTATGCCAGTTTCGAGGATAATACAAGATCTGGCATAAAGATCTGGTGCCCTAATACCATGCAACAATTGACACGATCTCGACCTTTACTACGTTCTTAATAGAACATGTGACTAATTTGCAAAATATCGAAGACGATGCCCTTGCTGAGGTTGCAGCTTCCCTAGCTGATTCTGTCAAGCCCTGACTCTCAATCACAGTGACTGACAGAGAGCTGATATACACCAAGAACAACTTACACATATGTCGTCACTACTCTGCAGAAACATATGTCGACATCAAAGGCTGAAGGTTCACCTCATAAACTATATGGTCAATTGGATTCTTTTGGACGACCCGAAGGAAGCCACTTTCGTTAGAAGACGCTTCCTCCGATTCTATTAAGACACGGCCACCAAAATATTATATCTCTGCTAGTACGACGGGATCCTAGTCAAATGCTTATTGGACGCAAAAGCTAACCAGTTACTGCACGAGGCGTATAATGGTACATGCAGTACATATCAACGAGCTCCTATGCTACAAGACTGCCTCTGCTGCATGAGTTACTATTGGCCCATGATGGTCGTGGATGCCATGGATTACGCAATAAGATATAAAATATGCCAGATATTTATTGATTTTCTTACAGGCCTTCGGTGTTCTTGCATCCATAGTCGCATCTTGTCCATTCAAAGCATGGGGCATGTGTTAGAGTTATATACTAAATGCATCACTTCTGTAATAACTATATTTCCTTATCTTTTTTTGAATGAGAATTATATGGAAAAATATTTATATATTATATTTGTTAATACTATTAGTTCAAGTGTATGATATTCTATATTATAGATAATATGGTGTTTGGTGTCACACAGAAGATCATATTATCAATTTTTGGTAGAATATACAAATGGTTCACAACCTAGATGGATTTGGACAAACCATTGGTTAGTTTGTAGTATAATCTGGCATTAGTCTATCTTCACTATAGGTTGACACTAGTGCACTTTATATGTATTAAATAAGACCACTTGTGGTTTTTCTTTTTGTACTAATTACATAATTGAACAAATGCGTCAGTTATTATGGATGCTTGTGCTCTTAATCCTGATATAATAACAAACATGTATATGAAGTGTGTATTACTTTGACTCATAATAGAGTGGGATTCATTACGGGTCAATAAGCTCTACGAATTGGGTAATGGAATTGTGTGTATGGTGGGTTATTGATTATAGAAGGAATCCATGTCAGATATATTGGGTTGATGATGTCCCCTTAAGGAGCACAAAAGAATTATCATGTAAATCCTGCAGGTAGATCAAATTCGATGACAAATAAAATTGAGTGGTACAACTTAAGAATAAAAGATGTCAATAAATATAGTTGTTATTAACTTAATTTGATCGAGGAACATTCAATATCTTAACATGGGTAGACAAATATGCATATAATAAGAAGGATCTCATAAACATAATTTTGGGATTAGGAAGGTAGTACAATAACAGATATTTTCTGGACCGAGGTATGGTTAGCGGGCCTGGGTTGCGTGTCTGAGATAAACACGGTATACCTAGATCCTTTAGGATACATAACCGTAATTTTTTCTCATGGTCCGTGCTATATCCTATATATATCCTCTATTCTTTGGCCTTCATATGCATCAAAAAAGAGAAACTTTGTCTTAATTCAATTTTTACGTAAGGAGGGAAATAGAGGTCAGCCAAGGAGAAAAAATGGTTAGGAGATCGTCGCCTATACGATGTCCAACCGAGGAAGGAATACAACAGAAGATCTTGAGGTTACTGATTGATCGAGTTCATTGAAAACTATCATTTACTTATCATTGCTTCAGGTATAATTCACGAACTCTAGTTTCTGCCATTAAAGGGATAGATTACATGTTAAACCTGCTTATGCTTTAACGATCAATATGCGCACAATTTTGTGGTCATGTGGATCCCTAATTCCATGAATTAGTATCGGAGCGGTATTGGATCTGCTTATCGATTAGTAAATCCATGTTGTCCAATAAAACTTGTAACAATAAATAGTTGATAGATATAGATCTTTTCTGACTTGGTTTTGCAGGTATCTTAGATCCAACTATTATGGTCCGATTGTATGTTTTTATTTTTAGGATTTAACCCACGGGTTGTTGTGGCTATTTTTCTTCATGGATGTAATTGAAATCACCAGTGTTGATCGTGCTTATTTATTTAACTTTCTTCAATATAGATTACGTGTAAACTCCTTTGGGAGTCAAAATTGATTTAATTTTTAAAAAATTTGGTCTATCTTGATGGCGGTGGTGGTTTTTTTTAATGCGAGACAAGATGCTGTGCTTCAGTAGTCCGAAGGTAGTTGAATGATTTTCGATGAAGGAATTGACATCCAAAACCTAAAAAAAAAATTGAGGTGCTATCCAAAACCCCAAAATCTGAATAACTCTAAGCAGCACAACGTTTTGGATCCAGCACAGTTGAGGAAGAAGCAGTATATATGGACATAATAGTTAGATTTTTGTTTCTCTTTTATTGTTATATTTGCTTATTCTGTTATGCATGTTTGTTGTTTGTGGATGTTTACTATAAACTTAACCCACATTAAAAATAGACAGCATGGACATAAATCAACTAGTAGAAAAATCCTCATCATTAAGTAACTAAGTGGGAGAGGGAGTTAGACTAAATCCCATGGTCTCCATTACTAGTATGTAGTTGAGGTAATTATACTTGTATATTGGCTCTAGTGCCTTCCTCCATCTCGGATGAGTCTAGTTACGGATCAATAATACATACTTCCTCTGGAATTGTTATAGAAAGTTACCTAGTGTGTGTTCACTTCTCCATCGGAAGGAACTCATTACGAAGTAATGGTCTTAGTATTAAGTAATGTGTACACCTAGATACAAATAATGGTATCCTCCCCATCAGAGTTACTGCTATTATTTGTACGACCAAAGAAAGACTGACAAATTAATTTTATTTGTCATAAAGTTTGGTTGACATGATAGTAAAATAAGTAAGAAAAGTATCCTTAGACAAATATTAATTTGTATGCGCCCACACTTTTGTGGCATACTAAATTCATGGCATTTAAGGTATTGGTAGAATTTTATTATTGTTTGAGGGAATCAATATTATTTAATTCAAAAAGTTTTTGCCCTGTATATAGTTATTTATGTGATTTCTCAGGATTACAAAAAATAGGTTCTTTCAGTCCACTTGTGGTGATTCTTAAAGAAAACAAACTTACTGGCCCTAATTATATTGACTGAAAATGTAACATGCATATTGTCTTAACTACTGAAGAGTACAAATTTGAACTCAATGAGGAATGCTATCTAAGTCAGATGCTAATTCTGATAAAGAGGCCAAAGAGGCTTATAAGAAGTAGATAAAGGCAAATGAGGTGGTGTGGTATTACTGTCACCCTTATTTCCCATATTTTTCCCGTATTTCGTGTTTTTACTCGTATCTGGATTTTGGCATGTATTTTATTTTTTTCTCAACTTGTGGAATTTTGGTATTTCTCGTATTTTGGTTTTGGCATGGCTCGGTTTTATTGGGGATGGTTCGGTTTGGTTCGATTTTATGTGTTGGAGCACCCTAGCCCTATGTTACACCCTCAACCCACCACAACTCCACCCTCTTTATAATCCCCACCTACCACTCTCTCTCTTCATTACCACCACCATTAATTTTCTTCTTATTCTCCTTCCTCTACACAACTCTCCCAACCCTAGGCAAGTGCATCTTGCCACTACATGAGAACCCTCTTTTATTTATCCATTGGCTAGATTAGGACATGGTGATCAACATTAGTTCTTGGCCTTTTGTGATTTGGAGTCTCCATTGTTCTAGATCTAAGTCTTTCTATTTTCGGATTTTTGTATGTTTTGATCTATTTTAGTTCGTTTTCTATGAGTTTTGATGCTTCCATGTGGAAGAGCATTCAGTTTCATCCAAGTTGGAGCTTTGGAAATCTGGATTTGGAGTTCGGATGGCCAAGTTGTGAGCTTTTGAAGCTTTGGGTTCAGCCATGGTGTTCTTGCTGCCTGGAGAAGACAGTGAGCAGTATGTGCAGAGCTGTTTAGCTTACGCACCCTGAGCTACGTGCGCTGTTTAGCGCTGTGTACGCAGACTTGAGTACGCTTCCTGTTGGAAGCGTGACTCCTTGAGCGTGCGTGACTTTTTACCTACGCTGCTCTCTCTCAGCGTGTGTGACTTTTTACCTACGCTGCTCTCTGTAGCGTGCGTGACTTTTCACCCACGCTGCTCTCTGTAGCGTGCGTGACTTTTCACCCACGCTGCTCTCTCAGCGTGCGTGACTTTTCACCCACGCTGCTCTCTCAGCGTGCGTGACTTTTCATCCACGCTGCTCTTTGTAGCGTACGTGACTTTTCACCTACGCTGCTCTCTCTCAGCGTGCGTGACTTTTCACCTACGCTGCTCTCTGTAGCGTGCATGACTTTTCACCCACGCTGCTCTCTCAGCGTGCGTGACTTTTCACCCACGCAGCTCTCTGTAGCGTGCGTGACTTTCACCCACGCAGCTCTCTGGCGTGCGTGACTTTTCACGTACGCAGCTCTTCAGCGTGCGTGACTTTTCGTACGCTGCTCCCCTGACCCTTGCTTAACCCATTGGCTCTTGGAGTTTTGGTCTTATTTCTTTAAGCTTGGCTCTTCTATAAGCCCTAAATATTGATATTTTATTAGATATTTTATGCCCATTTTATATCCTTACGCCTTTTTTTGAACTTGATTTTACTTAATATGTTTGGAATGACTATTGTACATGGCATGGTATGACAAGGAGCTAGTATAACATGACAGTGACCCGTATTGGTGCACTCTCGACATGACCAACCTGACATCATAGTGGCCCGTGGTGGCGCACTCCTGACAAGTACCCTGACCTGATTTATCTTGATAACTTAATGCTGTTGCGACGGCTAACTTAGCTTGACTTGCCTTGACACCGTAGGTGGTTCTTTCTTGCTTGCTTGTTAATCCACTTGTCCAGTCTTGCATCATGTCTAGGATGGGACTCCTGAGTACCACGGTCAGGAGTACCTACTAAAATGGATTAAGGTTAATAACTAGAATAATATAGTAGTCATGAAGAGATGACACAGCTATAGGCAATCCCGTTACCTGGGCGCTCTTTGGATCTGTAGCCTGCCATCGAGTAGGACACATTTCCAGCACACCGTCGCGTGTTGCACCCTCTAAGTCACCTAAGGGTACATGTGTCTCCTGGACAATGTACCCACCTGAATTCAACTCTAATCTTTCGTCCTGGGTAGCCTGGATGGTCTGCAGGGCTTGTGGCTGTGGAACAATCTCACTGCATCTTGTTAGTAATTAGGCCTGTGATAACCCTAGTTAGTTAAAGTAGTAAGCCGTAGGATCTGCTTGGCCGTGATTGATTGAATGAGGTATAACCAGTCTAGCCATGTCTTGATCCAGTATAAGATTGCTTTCTGTCTTGATTACTTACATTACTTATCTTGCCGATAAATGGTGGGAAACCAAGCTCTGTTCAGATGAAGGGTTACAACCCCGGTCCTTGTTTGGTTTACGGGTTGTAACCTGGCTATCGGAATAGTTCCATGGTTATCTCGTCGTATATCATCCTGACATGTTTTCGTAATTTTAGTTTTAATATTAGATTTTCTGTGCTGATTGCTGGCTTTTGTTCTTATTTCGTGGCCCCTTGTGGCACTTGCTCTTTCTGGGGTTGACCCAGCTGGTTTTGTGTGGCCAGATTTCGGAGCAGCTCCCGAGGATCTACCAAGCTTCCAGCCCAATGGTGGCGACTAGAAGGAACCCGGGCTACGAGTGGATTTTCTATTTTGTTTCGCTCACTCTATTGTAAAGTTATTTTTTTGAGGCATTTAGCCGACGAGCACCTGTTAGCTCGATGCACTTTACTTACTGTCTGCCTACGAGCTGTAAACGTGATTAACAAATCCTAGGGTTGATCATGTATGACTTAAACTCTTGCTAGTCCTCGTATTTTGTACGACTAGCTTCATGATCAGCTGATATGTAATACTTGGGACGCCTTTTATTGTATATCTGGTGGTCAAACATCTTGTAATTATATTACTTGCTTGAGATTGAGACATTAGGCTTGTTCACGACTATAAGAGACTGTTGGCTTGTAGTAAACCCTCATGTTTCTAGACAGCCGTGACCGTATATCGAGGTGGTCTTCCATTTCAATATACGTAGCTGGCTATATCTGCCCCCACTCTCCAGTATTCTGGTTCTGGGGCGTGATAATTACATTTTGGCATCTATGTCAAATGTACTGCAACATCAGCATAAGGCTATGGCCACAACTTATGACATGATATATAACATCATGGAACTCTTCGGACATTAGAGTAGTGCATCTAGGCAGCTTTCTATCAAGACTTTGATGAATACGACCATGGCTGAAGGGACACCAGTATGGGATCATGTTCTCAAGATGATAGATCATCTAAATGTGATGGAGATCCTTGGAGATAAAATCGATGGGAAAACCCAGATCGATATCATTCTCAGAACTCTGTCTAAATTTTTTGACTCATTTTGTCTAAATTACAACGTGAACAAAAGGTTGAATAGTTTGGTGTAACTTGTGAAACAACTATCACTACCCGTACCCAGATATTTAGGCACAAGCATGTGGGGCATGCCCAGCCTATGCCATAGTATCGACGGTAGAATACTGTCAAGTACCCAATAAAATGTCAATAATTTATAAGATCCACTAAAATCAACATGTACTTAAATCATATACAGCTAAGAAAGATATGAAATAAAGATAACAATAACAACTAAATCATCCAGAATCGATAAACGATCATATTTATCAAGAAACGTATCTGAGGCATATCCGATGAGCATAAAAAAGTCTGGATAAGGAATATGTCCTAGAGCTCTCCAGATGTAAATCACGATCAAAGGAACATCGAGGTTTGTCATCATGAAGTCCAAGGTGTGGGGCATAACATTACCTAAAAAATAGTTATCCATTCAGTATTGAAGTGAAGTATATCTCAATAACAGTTCCAGTAAATGATAAAGACTATATAACAGTAAATAGAGAGAATATACAAGATAAAATGATATGTACATGAACCTAACAGAAATGGAAATACGGTAAGTAAACAGGAGAACAAGAATCAATATGTACAATAATCAGGAAGTAACTATCTATGTGAGTGAGTACTAGTTTCAATATGTACTGATCGAATTAGAAACTTACACAAAAATTTATGGCCAGGTTCATCATACGTGCGATGTATGATTAACACTCACGAGAAAACAATATCATACTAAGGAAGGGTATGACCACATATCTACACTACTACTCCCTGTTCCCGGTTGGAACAGTAGATCCAATCATGGTACGTTATGACACGGGATACCTTGAGAAGGTCGCAAGCCTTCATAGGAATCAGTGTCTATATAATGTACAAGAATAATAAAGGGGCTTGCACAGGGTATACTAAGGCATACGAAAATAATATCTTATGACGGTATCCAGAATACCAATCCGTGTAACCAATGTGTCAAGAAATCAAGGATATCTACACTAAATACAAGAAACATAGAAGGTACCCTAAACGGGAAATTATCAAAGAATGTACTTTCCTCACTTTAGTTGGAATCGATGTGCACTACATGAACATGTCGACTAGGAATAGGTTCCGCTGCTATGCTCCACAATATGGTCCTATATGACGATACATGTTGTTCTAACGAGTCCAAATAGCCTAGATTGATATATAGAAGGCTAGAATCAGAGTTTGACACAATAATCGAGGTCGAAGGAAATCTATGATCAAGGAATAAAAAATGACTATATTAGTCTTGGCTTATGATTTGAAGGAAAACATAACTAAATACATACAACTATCTTTGAAAAAATTTCATAACATTTCGAAAATATATTTTTGTTAATCACAATATATTAGATAGATATTTCAAAATGTAGAAAATTATTTATAATATTTGAAAGCAAGGTTTTATTTACCCAAAATATTTAGAAATAACATTTTAAAATTTTACTAGAATATTATTTGGTAAATACTACTTTAGGTAAAATATATTAATAATTTTAAACAATATAATTACCCAATTATTGCCACTACCTTTATAATAGTATAAAATACCTATGTATGTATATACTATATATACATATAGCATCCTAATATTATTTATACAACATGCTCTACGTTTATATATAAATATGAAAATCTATATATTTATAAATAAAAATTTACATAGATATACATACCCAGCCAAAATAATCAAATTGATTTAGTAGTTGAATGGGCTCAAACCCAAATCATACCTGAGCCCAAATAGTTAAAACCTTAACCCTTAACCATAATATTAATACTAAGGGTTATTAGCAAATAATGACATTAATTATTCTTCAAATAGATATATATTAGATAGGGGGGTCTTGCTGACCTAAATTCTAAGTTAATAATTTAGGAGTTTGTATTAGTAATTAGTTAGAATTACTATTAGTTAGAAATTAATTACAAGAATTTTAATCTTAGATATTGATTTGGAAATTTCTAGAAGTTTTAGGATTATTTTCTATATTAGAATCCAATTTCTTCTGAATAATTTGCATATGGCGATTTAGAGACGATTGCGATCTTTCGGAAAAAGGCAAGTATATATTTCTCAACTTTATTTAGCAATATTGCATTTCACGTCTTATACTTGTGTTTGTTGATCGTGTCATGTCGGAAGAACCCTCATGTGGCATTTTGGGGCACAGCAGACGCGGCTCTCGGGTGGGTGCTGCTGAGCGGTACAACCATGTGGGGCTGCTCGTTGGCGGACGGTGCACAGGTGGTGCGTAGTGGAGGCACCGATGGGGGAGTCAACCGACGAGGGAGGCACACGACGGATACCGCGAAGGCGGAGGGCGCTTACGGAGAAGGGGTTTGTTGACTGTTAGGGAACATGTGAGAGAATGGGAGAAGAGAATGACATGTAGAGCCGTTGGAGGATGCTCGATTATGGTGAAGACGTGCGACTTCTCTCGCAAGAAAGAAGGAAACTGTAACATGTAATTTACTGTGCGTAAGGTTATAGGTCAGTAGTTTGTTGGGTATTAGGATCTAATGAATTCATGTAAAATATGATTATTGGGTTTGCTTGAGTTGAGTGTGAGTTTGGGTTTGCTCGTTGGATTATGGGTTATAGTTTATATGAATTGTGGATATACACATATATACATTCTTATATGAAAAAAAATATATACTACACCTCTATATATAAACACACGCATATATGAAAGTATAATTACTTATGCTTACATAGTTTTATTTATATACATATATATAAACTATTTAGGTTATAATTATCCATATTTGATTTTTAATATAATATATTTATTTCTTAGGAGAAGTGGTTTACATTCTGCCCAACTTATAGGAATTTTGCCTCAAAATTAAGCTAAAGCATAATATTAAAAGATAAGAGAATTAATCTTTGAAAGAAGTCTAACACGACTAGTCATATTGACTTTCTCCAAGGGAAAACGAAGGGAACACGGATATCCATGGGATCCTAGTTGACGTCATGTGCTAAAGTTAGGATACAATTAGGTCGAGTCCCTATCCAACTTATACAAATTAAGTCGGCAGCAGAATTACTAATCGTAATCCTATTTGCAAGGTAGATGGGAAGGTCTAATTCGAAAGGGAGATACAAAATATTAGATACATATGACGGTAGTGTAACCACCAATTTTCTAAAATAAGAGTAATTTTAAACTTTTATAAAATTGATTATTTAATAATAGTTAAACTGATTTATTGTAATTTTGATCATTTTCGTATTATAATATTTTGGGAATTTTTATATTTTAATATTGATTTTACGGGATTTATTTAGTCGGGTTTGAGTTTTATTTCGTTCCGACTTGTGTTAGTGACCCGGGTAGCTTAGACTCTATACGGGACCCCAAGATTAGTTAGTCATGGCCCACAAATCCCACTAACTAAGTTAGTAAGTTTAGACTAATTCCACTTGCTTAGAATGGTTAAATTAGAGACTTAAACTTGACCTTTTTGACCACAAACCTTGTCATGACTTAAGTTGACCCAAAGGAGACTTGTAGGGGCATCTTGGACATTTCACATAGGCCCATTAGGGCATTATGGACAGCCACCTATAATGGGAGAGTGTCTCTCTCTTTCATTTCATACTTGCCTCTCTTTTTTCCCCAAATTTGTTCTTTTCCAAACTTGAGAGCTTCCCTCTTGATTTTGATCTCCAAATCCCTCCATTCTTTTTCCAATCTTCCATCATTTCTTCTCATTCAACCAAGGAGGAGGTGTTAGCAAGGATTGGGAGCAAGGAGCAAGGAACGATGTCCATTTTGGAGGAGCTTTCGTGTCGAAACCGTGTCCTTTGAGTGTATCATTGGGATCCTACTTCCAATAGGTATAACCATCTCTCAATTTCAATTTCCCTTATATTTTAGTTAGATTTAAATCCATAGGATCCACCCCCATGCATATACAACCATTAGATTTTGATTTGAGGCTCTTTGGTGTCCTCTTTAGAAAGTTTGAATAGGTTTGGTGTCCTATTTGTAGAGTTTCCAATATAGGACACCCCATGTGTTTGTGTTTATGCAAATAGGCTATTTTGTGGTTTAATTTCAGTTTTAGGATGGTTAGAGAGTGGATTGATCTTAACTAGGATGGTTACAATAAGTTTTATTTAGATAATTATGTTGGTATCCAAGTATCTTGGCCTACATGTGTTTCTTTTGTTCAAAACAACCCAAATTCGTCATAATTTTTATCCACGTTTTTAGTAGCTAGAGCAACTTAGAAATATCATAACTCCTACCTCAAGACTCCAATTTATCTCCTATTTTTTAAAAGAAGCTATCGAAGTTAGCTTTCCAAATAAATATATTAATAGGCCAAATTCGTTCTAGAACTTTCTGTAGAATTGTTTGAGTGTCAGTTGTACGAAAGACGAATGCGTTTCGATATTTTTACGATTCCGCAAGCTTTCGGAGACGAAAATACGATCTGTTTGAAGTTTCGAAAAGCTAACACGAAGAGCTATAACATACTTTAATCCTAGAATTTAGTGAAGTTCTAATTAGTACAATATTGGTTTTAAGTAGAAGAGTGACTATACGACATAGGTATTTTGTGTAACCTATGAGCCTAGTATGGATATCATGTGAATGTAGGTATCATAGGTTGTCAAGAATATGTATGATATAGCACATATATGTATATATATATACATATATATATATATTATTAGGTAATATATATTAGTATAGTGTGTGTGTTTGAATGAGATAAGGATGTGTGTGGTTAGTAGAGAGAAGTAAGATTGATAGAGGATATGTGTAAGTGTGTGTTTGATGTTGTATAGATGGTAGTATAGTGTGTGTGTGTTGTGAAGGTGAGAGAGTTGGGAAGATCATGCCATCCTATTTGACTTGAGGCTAGTGTGGTTTGTTGAGTGATTTATGTTTTGGTTGAGTGGTAGTATGTTTGTATATAGATGTGTGTGGGTGTGTTAGAAGATAGGGGGTGGATTTGGTATATGTGTTTATGTGTGTATTAGTATTGGGTTGGAGAGGAATTTAAATGTTGTATGTATCGATATGTTAGTATGTTAGTGGTTATGTTAGAATCTATGTAGAGGTTAGAGATATCTTAGAAGTTAGATAGTGATATCATGTATAAGTTAGATAATTAGTGTGTTAGTCTATGTTATTGTTAGTTAGAGATGACATATGTTAGTTGGTTAGAGTTAGAGATGGATATATATACATGTATATTATGGTTAGATATTAGTTAGTGGATGTTAGTTGTGTTAGGTTTCTAAGTTATAATAGATGGTTAGAAGTTATATGTTAGAGTTGGTTAGTATCTTGTATTAGAGATATAAGTTAGGATATAGAGTGATATCTTGAGATACCATAGTGGTATCTTAGGATATTTTAGATATTTACCTATTACCTTAAGGTAATGTATTTACCTACAAGGTAAAGGGGACTTACCTACAAGGTAGAGGGGGTTTACTTTATACTAAGGTATTAGATACTAAGGTATTGTCTATCTAATATTTTAGTATGGATGGTTAGAGACTATATATTTAAAGTATTAGTATTAGAGGTTAAGGTATTAGTTTCGAACCACGGTAATGGTTTATCTTACCTTACGGTAATGGGTTTACATCATTACAAGGTAAGGTATTGGGTTTACCTAGGTAACTAAGGTTAGATATCTAAGTTATTGGTTAGCTAGTAGCTTAGGATAGATATTAGATATTTAAGATTGGTATCTTGGTAGTTAAGGTATTTATACCTAGACTAAGGTATTGGGTTTTCAACTAAGGTATTGGTATTAGGATATCAACAGGACTAAGGTATATGGTATCTTGGGGTAAGATATAGGTTGGTATCTTACTAGTATCTGGTATCTACGTTAGGGTCTTAGGATATAGATGAGTGGGTATCCTAAGATACAAATCAGTATCTTAGAGGGTAAATTAGTAGGCTAAGGTAATATCTAAGGTATTGACAAGGTAATGAGGATTACCTATAGTCTAAGGGTAAGGTATTGGTAGGATATTGAGATAGATGGTTAGATACTAGTCTAAAGTATTAGTAGGATCTACTAGCCTAGGTTAGTGTTATCTACTAACCTAAGGTAATATATATTACTAAGGTAAGGGTATTACCTACTATCTAAGATATTGGATTATCTTGGTAGGTAACGGTTAGAAGTGAGTTATCTTGGTAGGTAATGGTTAGAAGTGAGTTATCTTGGTAGGTAAAGGTTAGGAATAGGAAACTTGACTTAGATTTTACCCTATTTGACTAAGGTTGACTGTTTTGACTCAAAGTCAACTACAAGTTAACATTGGACCTAGACTGTATTATAAGTTGACTAGAGATGATCAGTTAACCAAAAGTCAACTATAGGTCAACCCTTGACCTAGTATGATCTAGATTGACTTGGTTTGACCTTATTTGACTTAGTTTGACTTTGTTAGACCAAGTATGACTTAGTGTGACTTAGTTTGATTTAGTTTGATTTAGTTTGACTTAGTTAACTTGGTGTGACCTAGTTTGACTGAGTTTGACCTAGATTTGCATAGCATATACTAGAAATCATGTCATACACTGTTAAATCCTAATTTACTCATAATATCTCATCTTTAGGTCTGTGACATCACTCTGAGCATCTGTTCACCTTATCAGCTCAGGACCACAGGCGAGTACATTCATCGATAGTTTTTATTGTCTTGATATCTGCTATATCCGATTCAGTTGTAGTGTCTTACTTGATTCCTGACACGATGGTTCACAGACTATTATATGTCGGATCCTGTCATGAGATGTTGTTTCTGGATTACTTGGTATATTGGTATATTACTCGACTTGTTACTTGTAATTGTATAGACATGGACTTGGGAGTGGGCTGGGCTCCTGCTCTTGAGTCCCGTATCATGACATGTAATATCCGGATCTAATATACTATTAGGGGATGGGGAGTTATTAGTGGTTGTGTGATCAAATCCCTACTTGTTCTTCACACTTGTACTTGTTACTTGTTCGTAGCTATACCCTCGTCTCATGATGGGTAAAGCCTGACCCTACTTGTTCATAGCTTTCCATGGTGGCCGGCCTGATCCTGCTCCGTTATACACTTGTTCATAGCTGATCAGATAGAAATCCTGATCCTGATTCCCAAGCCGATCACATAATGCACTAATAATTTATGGCACATTTTATATTTATTTTATTACATCATATGTCCTACTCAGTTCTACATTCAGTAATTTTCTCACCATATTATGATATTCAATACTCACATGTTCTACATGATCTTATGCTAAACCTTGATTGGAGGCTAAGTTCTGTTCGGGAGAAGGGTTACAACCCCGGTCCTTGTTTGGTTTACGGGTTGTAATTCGACTTCCGAATAGATCCCAAGCATCCTATATCGTTGTCTTATATTTCATTATAATTGTCTCTTATAGAATTTGTCAATTCATATGGAACTGCTGTAAGTGTTTGTACTTGCTTATTTTCTTGACAGGATACCGTTGATATATTACAAATAATTTCGAGGCAGACTGCTCGACCTACTATGAGATCGGGACAGATGGAGACTTAGGCCAGGACTGTGACCTAGCAGTTGAGCCACTAGACTTTGCACATCTGGACTAATATAGCTTAGTTAAGCTTGCCTGGATTGTGATCCAGCTAGTGCTTTCATACTTAGTATACTATATTATGTTTTGAGTTTATGTGATGTGTTTATATCTTTGAGCTTGTGTTGGATCTTGAACTCTTTTCCAGTTTTCCCTTCTATCATATTTCTATTTCATGCTATTCATCCTAGTTTGTCTTGTAATTGAGTTATGCCATATTATACCTCCGTGCGGAGATGACAGGTACCCTTATATTTTGTCTAGTTGTAGTATTTATAGACGACCTATACAGCGTTCTACCGTCGATTCTGCGGTGTAGGCTGGACGTAACCACGTACTCGTGCCCCTCCCTTAGGTGCGGGTCGTGACAGGTAGTCATAGTCTTTCAAAGAAAATCTCGGTGCTATTATAATGCTAATCGTCAAAGCTCTTTATAAATAAAAGTTTTTACCAATACTATACCACTTCCCAATTGAACATACCTTCAACAAGGCAATAGAATGACTCGGTCAGAATATCTAAGATGAGGTGTATACATAAAATTTCGGTTATCGCATAACACTGTGGATAGGAAGGCAAGATCGAAGAAATAATAAAAAATTTGCAGATCAACCTAAGAGAAAAATTCTAGTAAGTTCAAAGAATAATTTCACATGATCGAATTTCAGAGATAAGGCACGATTAGGAAGTTATATAGGAAATTTAGGTCATAGCGAGTAGGCCAGGAAAAATTGGAATGTAAAGGAAATAGTTCCTATAGGGATACGAATATTAAGAACAATGAGTTCTATATAAATCAAAGGATTTGATTTCTAAAATTTTGGCTCAATTAATGAAGGAATACTATCTTCTCATTCGTACAACATAGGATATGTAATCATAAAGACATGATAGGGGTACGGTCTATAGCAAAAATATACCTTCTGGTTAGTAGAAGAATAGTGGGTTCAGGATATCCAAACAAGATGAAGAAATTCCACACCAACTCGGACTATGGTATAACCTATATATCCTGATTTCCTAGGATAATATTGGAGTCCTAAGGATGTGAATAGCAAAATATAAGCGACAATTTAACTTGTATCATTTTATAATCCATATACCTTTTCTTCTTTCCAAAGATTTCACTCAATCTTATGACCTAGTTTTCGCAAACGATACTTCCAACACCATTGTATTTTAGCCATCCTCGATCCTTAAAAACTATCATAGCTTTATATTCTTGCCCTTTTATTTGTTTATAAAACTTCATTTTCAATCATTTCTTCATTCATATTTCAGAACTCAACACCGGTACAATCATCGCTCTATTTAAGAATATCCAACTTCCATTTTATTTCCATATTCAAGTCTTGATATTTTTTCTTATCTAAATGTCATTTCACTGCTTGTTTGATTCCTGAAAATCTTCTAACATAATCGTAATCCGGAGTCTTCAAATAATCCATGGTAATATTTCCTCTGTTACTTTATCAACATACTTATTGGGTATAATAATTTCCTTTATTTCTCTATTTTATTATAAAACTTCTACTATATTTCTTCAATCTAAGCTTCTTATCCTTTCCCTGAGTCTTAATCGTAAAATTGAATTTATAGACCATGACCTACTTAAGTCATGCACTTTCTATAATCCTTATTTACGTCGTCATGGATGATTATTGTTATAATCCTCGCCTCAATTTACTTATAATTGCTTTAGTCATAATCCTTTGGGGATCCCTAGTTAATCTATATCGATCAAAGGATACTCATAACTATGGTTACTAGTCAATTCTAGGTAAGTTCCCTATCTCAAATCTCGAATTCTTATTTATGACTACTCATAGAAGATAGAGATGTCGCGATAGATCCTTAAACCCTATATTACACTCACACAAGTTATATCCTAAATATCCTTATTTGTACGATTGAAAATCTACCAATACTAGCTACCGATAATCACTATACAATCCTTATATGCACGTCGAATCCTTCTTATGCTAATCTTATTCGGTGAGGGTCGAGGTTAAGTTAGTCAGGTATCTAGATCCAATACCCCGGACATTTACTATTGGGTAATCGTCAAATCAAGGTTTTGGTTGGTCCTTCCAATACTAGTCTAATCCTTCGATTTGAATGTCTATCTAGCTCTAATACAACTTATCTCTTCTAACACATATTCCTTCGTATTTTTCCTTCTTCGTCTCTGCTATCATAATATAAAATTCTTACATGATCATCTAATATGTATCTTCCTCGGGTGAGTTCTTTTGACTAAAATACTATCATATTCCAATTTTACTTCCTTTAAGCACAATATTATGATCATATACTCAAAGTAATATTTCCCAACTCATTTCGATGATAGAATTCCATACCGATTTTTGTCTAGTCCTAAGTATAAGGCTTAGGGATCCATTCTATCCATATAAATCTCAAGTTGTACATTCTAAGTCTTAAATATCATAACATTCTATTCTTATATGATCATCCAATATATTGTGATAGTCTTCTTGGCTTAGTCTACTACTGAATTCTATTTTCTTTTTCACAAGAATAAATTCATGATTATCTCTTTCAAGCAAAAATTTTGCAAGCAAGCTTAGGTTTAATCTTTATTACAATCCTCATCGATTCATTCTATCCTCAAGTCATATTTTCTGAAAGCCTTTTGTATAGGTGGTCATATTTTTTTTGTTTTGTTTAGAGAGCTACGACTAATCCCAAGGTTGACTATATATACTACCAAATTATCACCCTAATCATTTCGATCATCATAAAAATCTATTCTATCTTCCAACCAATCTTCACGATTGTATAACTTCTAAATCAACTCTATCTTCTCTAGTAGATAACATGAGCTATACCTATTGGTAAAAAGGACTTTTTTTTTACTAGGGCTAAACCCTATAAATAAAATCTAAACTACCACTTCGTTCTAATCGTCTATCTAGTAGAGGCATCTACACATACCATGTCAACTTAGTCAACCACCCATATTTAATCAACCTTGCTTCTAAATATGACAATATATATCCAAGGATGTTAATCAAACACGCGTGTTCGTCTTTCTGAAATAGGCAAAGACGAGAATCAATAACAAGGACTTTAAAGAGGCACAATTGGATATAGACAGGAGGTTCAAAGACGATAGTTAATTCAAGGGAAGTTTAACAGTAATTATGGATTGAGATCCTAATACATTTATCCTAATGCAGGCTCGTTCGGTACAGTAATGTAACCGAAACGATATAATCTGGACGAGCATGGACCACTACAAAAATATATCACACCCCAGTTCCATAATACATTGGAATGTAGGACAAAACGATGCCAACTGATACGGTCTGAAATAAGTTCCCAAACTAATAGACTTATCCAGATGTACTACGTTGTAAAATATACTAAGCATGAACAACATGCAATATAGTTGGCCGCCCTATAATGCATGTGTTCAAAAAAACTTACGGATGAGTGAGTTTGTAAAACTAGACTATAGCAGGTAATACATAATAGAAGGATAACAACTGAGCAATGAAATATAAACCTCTAATTACAATATATCTTAATACCCATTGACACTTATCCTCAGCTATAGCAAGTCGCCATATCCACCAATCAACAATTTGGCAGGGAACCGGGTCCTCAAAGGGACATAGCAAGATATGAAAAAAAAACATGCCATAAAGTAAATATGATTAAACACGAAGGTGAAAACCACCTATGTGAATGAACTTGTGCATAACTTTGGAACGTAAGGGTAGGACATCTCAATAGTAATCTCTGGCATAGCCTCCAGCTATATGTCATATATACACACTAGCTCATGGTTAACGACCATCGCCTGATATAGCGACATCATATATCATCCTACGATAATGAATATAACATCATCTAGCCACTCGAAACATGTAATCAAAACTCTCTAGTTTTATCGAAAGACTACGATAGACTAATTTGGCTGTACAATAAGCCTACTAATGATCCTCTCCACCCAAATGCCAATGCAAAAGTCGTCATTATGAATAGTCCATCTTGTACTATATGCCAAGTCATAAATAAACTAGAACTTTCAATTAATTTGCATTAACATCACACGGTTCCTTGCACAGATAGTGCACAAGCCTGTGTCCAACATGAACTCATCATCACTCTCAGTGTTGAGTAATGATACGTGTTAAGGTCTGGGAGATATAAAAAATAACTCGTCAACCTTAGATGGGTCCCCTAGTACTAAGTCAACACAACTCATATCGACGTATTCATCGACTACACTCGAGGCATTCTCAGACGTGACCTTTACACTATTTCTAATACATATATACATAGAATTATTCATGAATAGTCTAATACGGTAAAAAAATAAGAAAAGGTATACTTGCTTGGATCTTGAACGGTGAGATGGCGACATTCGGGCTACGAACACGCTAAGTCCAAACAGTAGAAAAATATTTTGATGTCACAAACTTCTCTGGATGTTGAAACAAATATCACCAATGTTCTCAGAATGGGTGAGAATGCTAGAATAATCTATCCATAAGTACAATTGGGACACAGGGGCAAAAACGTTGTTTTCAGTCAAAGCGATCCATCATTGGACCCGCATTGCATCGAAAGCGTGCCTGAATAGAAGTTATCTAAACCTAGAAAACTATATGTCTACAGGACCAGAATGATGATAGGAACTCAATGGTATGTCCAAGATTGGATTTTGATTAGCCGATCTTAAAATCATCCGACAAACAAGATCGTGGGCCTGATTTGCACCGAAATGTTTGTCGAAATTGCCAAAATCTAGCAAATTATATATCATTTTTGACCAGAATGACACCACGAGTCTATTTGTGGTTTCAGAATTGGAATATGAATCCCGAATCCAAAATTGGAAATTTATAAGTCATGAATTAACAATTTGGACAGGCAACTTTGGCATTGAATTTAACCAATCAAACAACGTAATAATGGGATAAAATTTTTATCACAAGAAGAGGGTCATACACGCTTTGCACTTGAATTGGTGGCTCATTGAACTGAACTACAACGAGGAATAATAATTTTACAAAATTAGCTCGACGAAAATGTCACAAATAAACGTAATTTATTTAACTAATATGCGACCAGTTTAAAAATAACAAACGATCAAATTAATGACTAAAAATTTAGGAGATAATAGAGCTATAGACTGAGATCGCGATGGAAGAACATTTCTATGATCCGACGACTGGATCTCCGAGAATTCATGAGCAAAATTGGCCTCATAAAACTGTTTCCTGAAATACCATTATATCAGTTTAATGAGTAAACTTTGGCTCTGATTTTGAGTGACCAACAAATACCATAATGAATAAAAATTTGGGAAGTGATAGTAGGTCTTACCAAGATTACAATCGATCAATTAGATTGCCAAAAAATGAATATGTAGTGAGTTCCAATTGCCCAAAATAGAGCCCATGATTAAATTTTCTGCTGAGCATAAAATTTTATTTGATTAGCCCAATTTGATTCTCAATCGATCAATCAAAACTAGTCCAATTGAGATAGAATTTATCTAGGTATTAGACAAATACGTTGCCTACAAACATGATCAATTGAATCTAAAAATTGATAAAAGAGGGAAAAGTTATATACCTACAAAGTTGGGAACAAATCTGTGGCGACTCGCTCATCACAGCGAATTTTGAATCAAAATTTTCAAACAGCGGATGAGGCTGCGCATGGTGATCAGCGTTTGTTATGATTTGCTCCCACTTTTAGGATACGAGTACGTAGCCAAGTCCAGCCTACGTCGCAACATCGACGGTAGTACACTATCTAGACCTCAATATCAAAGACAACAAAATTTTATCTATTTTCTCATTCACAATGATTATTTTATTTACAAATTCAATAATACATCAAAAATAATATTCGAAAACAAACCCGCTAAATGTTTAAATAAAAGAACTATCTAATCTAGAATCTAAGGTCAGCCTCCAAGATGCTCTACCTCTCCAGAAATGTCCAAAGTACATAAGACAGCAAGCATGGCAAGTCACCTACAATGATTCAATCAGAAAAGGAGCAAAGTACAATCGTATTACAATAATGTAACTTAATACAAATATGGTCATAACAAATTTCTTCGGATGATGAGATTGGTCCCTCGTAGGCGTCGATGATGAGATTGGTCTTATTAAGTTACATTATTGTATCTCTACTTGTCTTATTCATACGTCCCTCGTAGGCGTCGATGATGAGATTGGTCCATAAATTTCTTCGGAAATTTGGTTTTTTCGATTACGGGTTTGGCTCCGGAAATTTTCGAAACCTTTGTTGCTCTGCAGTTTTTAGTATTCTGATGTTTAGGGATTTTTCCGGGAAACTTTCGGAAAAGTTTCCAACGGTTGGAATTATTTTGAAATTTTCGAATTTTATCAGAAATATTTTGTAATGGTTTTCGGGAGTTCTGAAATGGTTCGGGTTCTCCGAATAAATATCGGATATGATTTATGGATGTGTTTATATATAAATTTGGGTTTCCCTGGTTTGGGATTATTTGCAGGAAATCATAGCACACTTTTCCAGTTTTTGGGTTGACTGAAAATAGAGAAAGTGCTGCCGGATTTTTCTATAGTATCTAATTATGATTTTAGAAATGATTTTCGAAATAAAAATATTATTTGGGCGATGACCGTATTGGTCAATGGGCCCTGGCTAAGTGCAAACGAAACCGTTTTCGCCCGGACGTTGAGGCATTAGCTAATTCTGACGATTGGACCAATATCTGAGACTCACTAATAAAAGTTATTTTATTATTTTATTTTGTAAGTTAAAATTGTAGGATAATTTTCAGGACTAACCAAACTTTCATTCTTATTTAAATTTATATAATTGGCCTGTAAGGGCATAAGCCCATTTATTTATTCTGGTTGTGAGAAATTGTAATAGCTTAGAATTTTGTTTTGTTTTTCTAGTTAACATTATGTCGTGAGAACGTAGTAAGATAATAGTTATTTATTAAAAGAAAATGAATGTTTTATCACATAGAAATTTGAGTTGTAGATAATGATTCACGTATTTCTCACTTAAAGAAAAGTTTTAGTTTTATATTTATATTTATAAATACGAAAATATAAAGTTTTGTCAATAAACTGGTAAACACAAAGTTCTTCTCAAAAATTAGTTACAGAGTTATCTTTCTTAATTAATTGCAACTCACTAGATAAATTGTGTTGTTTGTGATAACGTAATCAAAGATTAAAATTGACTAGGACAAAACCTAGAGATTGCAACTAGTGTAGTAACATTGGCGACTTTGGTTTTCTGAGACAAGTTTCCCGAATGTAGGATTTTAAGGAAGAACCTGATTTCCCATCCCGACGTATCGACCCGTCCAGTCCAATCAATTTGAGGCAAGTACATTTTATGGTAGATTACAATTAGTTAATAATTGTTTTAATGCAAGTTTAAACCACGATACAACACTGAACTCTTCTTGAGAGCATTGACTGTAACAACTGTAACTATTGGGGACTGGGGGAGTAGTGTAGTGGATATGACCACATCCAATTAATATAACTGAATGTATTATCTTACCCCTCATACACACGGGGATAAGCCATACCATATCACTAGGATATTACGGTAACAAACCCAATCCGGTCATATTCATTGCCTATTTCATAGCACACTGTTTTTAACTGCTGGAAAACTATTTACTTCAAATTGTTTAAAAGTGCATATTTTCATTATTAATTTCAATTGTTAAAATATCATGAATTGTACTTTGCTCCCTCCTGACTGGAGACTATATTTTTAGGTCCTTTTGAGGATGCAGAGCTACTGATTAGTAGCTACTATGACCCTGAGCTATACCCTGCAGTGCTTTCTGAGGATGGCGTACTTGATGATGATGTTGCTTCTCTTTAGATATTATTTTCTAGTTTGATAGTTTGTCTAAAAACAATGTTATTTCAGTTGGTGGTTTATGAATGTACTTTGTATTGAACAAGTTTTAAATTTATCGAATAATAAAGATTGTGGTAAATTAGATTGAGTTGTTGATTACCTGCATATGGAAGATACAGCTTACTGCCGCCGTCTCATCAACGGTGCAGGCTGGGCATGATCCGATTCGACCCAAGTAATTGGGACCGGGTCGTGACAAATATATATATATATATATATATATATATATATATATATATATATGTGTGTGTGTGTGTGTGTGTGTGTGTCTCCAAGCACTAAGTAAGAAGTGGACACTCTAAAGAAAATGTGTGTGCATATATATATATATATATATATATATATATATATATATATATATATATATATTTTCTTTAGAGTGTCCACTTCTTACTTAGTGCTTGGAGACATATATATATATATATATATATATATATATATATATATATATATATATATATATATATATATATATATATATATATAACAATTTTAAATTATATTTTGATAAGACTATAAATAAGAAGTAATATTTTACGTGCAACGCACCAAGATAATTTGGATGATAAGAAACTAACTTTCGATAACAAAATAACTTTTTTGTTATTATATTTGGATGATAAAAGATGTGGTATTATCTATTTATTAATTTTTTTTATTTGATACCATAATTTTATGGATGCATCCCTAGGAAATAGATAATACCACATCTTTTACTGTTAATAAATATATGGGATGCATCCATAAAATTATGGTATCAAATAAAAAAAATTAATAAATAGATAATACCACATCTTTTATCATCCAAATATAATAACAAAAAAGTTAATTTGTTATCGAAAGTTAGTTTCTTATCATCCAAATTATCTTGGTGCGTTGCACGTAAAATATTACTTCTTATTTATAGTCTTATCAAAATATAATTTAAAATTGTTATATATATATATATATATATATATATATATATTTAAAATATATATATATATATATATATATATATATATATATATATATATATATTTGTCACGACCCGGTCCCAATTACTTGGGTCGAATCGGATCATGCCCAGCCTGCACCGTTGATGAGACGGCGGCAGTAGGCTGTATCTTCCATATGCAGGTAATCAACAACTCAATCTAATTTGCCACAATCTTTATTATTCGATAAATTTAAAACTTGTTCAATACAAAGTACATTCATAAACCACCAACTGAAATAACATTGTTTTTAGACAAACTATCAAACTAGAAAATAATATCTAAAGAGAAGCAACATCATCATCAAGTACGCTATCCTCAGAAAGCACTGCAGGGTATAGCTCAGGGTCATAGTAGCTACTAATCAGTAGCTCTGCATCCTCAAAAGGACCTAAAAATATAGTCTCCAGTCAGGAGGGAGCAAAGTACAATTCATGGTATTTTAACAATTGAAATTAATAATGAAAATATGCACTTTTAAACAATTTGAAGTAAATAGTTTTCCAGCAGTTAAAAACAGTGTGCTATGAAATAGGCAATGAATATGACCGGATTGGGTTTGTTACCGTAATATCCTAGTGATATGGTATGGCTTATCCCCGTGTGTATGAGGGGTAAGATAATACATTCAGTTATATTAATTGGATGTGGTCATATCCACTACACTACTCCCCCAGTCCCCAATAGTTACAGTTGTTACAGTCAATGCTCTCAAGAAGAGTTCAGTGTTGTATCGTGGTTTAAACTTGCATTAAAACAATTATTAACTAATTGTAATCTACCATAAAATGTACTTGCCTCAAATTGATTGGACTGGACGGGTCGATACGTCGGGATGGGAAATCAGGTTCTTCCTTGAAATCCTACATTCGGGAAACTTGTCTCAGAAAACCAAAGTCGCCAATGTTACTACACTAGTTGCAATCTCTAGGTTTTGCCCTAGTCAATTTTAATCTTTTGATTACGTTATCACAAACAACACAATTTATCTAGTGAGTTGCAATTAATTAAGAAAGATAACTCTGTAACTAATTTTTGGGAAAAACTTTGTGTTTACCAGTTTATTGACAAAACTTTATATTTTCGTATTTATAAATATAAATATAAAACTAAAACTTTTCTTTAAGTGAGAAATACGTGAATCATTATCTACAACTCAAATTTCTATGTGATAAAACATTCATTTCTTTTAATAAATAACTATTATCTTACTATGTTCTCACGACATAATGTTAACCAGAAAAACAAAACAAAATTCTAAGCTATTACAATTTCTCACAACCAGAATAAATAAATGGGCTTATGCCCTTACAGGCCAATTATATAAATTTAAATAAGAATGAAAGTTTGGTTAGTCCTGAAAATTATCCTACAATTTTAACTTACAAAATAAAATAATAAAATAACTTTTATTAGTGAGTCTCAGATATTGGTCCAATCGTCAGAATTAGCTAATGCCTCAACGTTCGGGCGAAAACGGTTTCGTTTGCACTTAGCCAGGGCCCATTGACCAATACGGTCATCGCCCAAATAATATTTTTATTTCGAAAATCATTTCTAAAATCATAATTAGATACTATAGAAAAATCCGGCAGCACTTTCTCTATTTTCAGTCAACCCAAAAACTGGAAAAGTGTGCCATGATTTCCTGCAAATAATCCCAAACCAGGGAAACCCAAATTTATATATAAACACATCCATAAATCATATCCGATATTTATTCGGAGAACCCGAACCATTTCAGAACTCCCGAAAACCATTCCAAAATATTTCCGATAAAATTCGAAAATTTCAAAATAATTCCAACCGTTGGAAACTTTTCCGAAAGTTTCCCAGAAAAATCCCTAAACATCAGAATACTAAAAACCGCAGAGCAACAAAGGTTTCGAAAATTTCCGGAGCCAAACCCGTAATCGAAAAAACCAAATTTCCGAAGAAATTTGTGGACCAATCTCATCATCGACGCCTACAAGGGACGTATGAATAAGGCAAGTAGAGATACAATAATGTAACTTAATACAAATATGGCCATAAATCATATCCGATATTTATTCGTATTACAATAAGCTAGACAAGTAGAGATACAATAAAGAATAAAGGAAACATATATATGAATTGGAAATAATAATCATGTATAAGAACTACTGGCAAGAACACGTATGAATAAGACAACTACAAATAAACATGTATAAATAAAATGGCAGTGCGTTTGAAATATCTTTCGACATATGAACGGCTGGACTAATACGGTACATAATAGATGACTATCCATAATAAAAAGGTACGGCTAACCCATAAATGAGTTGTAAGACTTAGCTATCTACAATAACAATAATTGGGTTTGTTCACATACCTACTAAGCATTTCTATTCTGACTCATTAAACAGTCAATAAACGAACAATAATACAACAAGTCCTATCATGTCACAATCATCTCTCAACTGGATACTCAATGAAACACAATAAAGAATAGTATTATAATATAATAAGAACATAAAGCAATAGTGTACTTGCCTAAAGTTTAGTTGCAATTGACTTGTAACTTGATCATGTTGGCACAAAATAGTCTCAGATGTCAAAACTATGCAAGATGACCTCAAATTACGTAACAAACTTATACATTGAGTCCAGAATGGTCCAATTAGCCTAGGGTCGTATAACGAAGTCAGGATTCGCAAGGATTGATTAATCAAAGATGGGATTGATAATCGAGGGGAATTTTATATAAATAAACACTTATAGCTCTTTTTAGAAAATAGTTTTGATATTTTAAAACTATAAAATTGTTTGCCTTCTATCAAGGACCAAAAGCCCATTACTACTAATGGAAGCCCAAAACTAATTGAAAGAAATACTTATTTTCCCAAAATAGATTTTAACCCACAATATTCATTTCTACAAGACCTTTAGTTAAGCCCCAAATATTGAATTTACAAAAATTAGTTATATACATATATTAGACTAAAGAAACCATATATATATACTAAAGAATATATATATATATATATATATATATATATATATATATATATATATATATATATTTTATATATATATATATATATATATATATATATATATATATATATATATATATATATATATATATTCTTATAAGAATTTATTAAATCCCAAATGATTTATTATATAACTCTTAGACCCAATAACCCATTATTCCAAAGTCCAAATATATTATAAGCCCAAGACATAAACAAAAGCCCAAAATATTGTATATTTAATATTATAATAAATACCAATGGTATTTATAATAGCAATACTACAAAAATACATAGCCATATACAAACATAATAATAGTATAAAATATTGTTACCCATACTTTAGAAATAGATACTACTAATTTAGCAATCCTTTTGAAAGTATGGCCCATGGCCCGTTGGGCCTATAAACCCAGCCTATGGTCTGTTGGCTTGGCCCAAGTATCAAACTCAAACTCAATAATAATAGTAATAATAATAATAATAATAATAACAATAATAATAGTAATAACAACAACAATAACAACAATATTAAAGCTGTTGTTCCCCAAATTTAATGGATAGAGAGTGAGAGAGACAGAAAAAGAAGAGAAAAGAGAAAGGGAGTGGAGAGTCAGAGAAATCGAGAGATAGAGATGAAAGAGAGAGCAACAGGGAAGAACAGGGAGGAGCTCACCGGCGTTGGGGCGCCCACGGCTGTAGAGGGAACAAGCGTGCAGAGAGGCACGGTTCTGGCTAGGAGGACGATTTTAGCGGTGGCTAGGGTTCTTGATAACGGTGGCACGGGGTTTGGGATGACGGTGGAGCTCCGATAATGAACCGGGTGCCACTTAGCCATGGTGCACCGCGTACGGAGGCGGGCTTTGGATGATTCACCGATGGGTGGGGATGGCTACGAGTAGCAGTGGCCCTAGGTGCTTGAAGGGGCAACGACGCTCTCTCGGTTGATGATGGGTGGCGCTGGCATGAAGGTAGGTAAGAAAGATGAAAGAGGCTGCGGTGGTCAATCGCTCGGGGTAGATGGCTGTAGTCGCTCGGGGGGGGGGGGGGAACAAGGGTGGTGGGAGGTTGGTCGAGCACGGGGAGGATGGTGAGGGTTTCGAAGTCAGATCTAGGTCGTAGCTAGGGATTTTCTTGAAGAAGGAGGGCTCGGCTTTGGCCACATACAGGCGACGCTGGAGGCACGACCAGTTCTGGCTCCTCGTGGAGGCTCGACGACATTAGAAAAATGGTTGTGGCCAGTAATGACGACTCTAGGGTTTGGCGACGAAACATATACTATAGGAAAAATACCCTTTTATAATGCTTGAAAAAACATTTTTATAACTTTTTCTAAAGAAGTGTTACAAAGATTCATGAACAATTCTATATTCGGACGTTATAAAAGGTCCAAAAAAATTGTTCCTTGTCTCAACCCGCTCACTTTTTTGGTTGTGCTCAAAAACCATCCCACTCAAACACATATGATCCCCTCTCTCTCTCGTCTTTATCTTTCGTGAGATAACCCCAAATCCCTTTCGGCCTTCTTTTTCCAAATCCCAAAACCTTACCCAAATCCTTCTTATTTTCAAATCCCAACCCCGAAACCGCTACCAAATCCTAACCCTAACCCTAGAAAGTATTTTTCTAACCACTAGAGGATGAGAAGCGATCGACTCCTCTATCAGTGGCTCTATGGTCATCAACGCCACCGGTGATGCCTAGAACAACCGTCATCGTCGACGGGACCCTCATCCTTCTCTTGGAAAGATCGAGTTAGTGCTCAGCTCGATCTTCTGTAGAGACAATAGCTGGCCGAGGGAGAACGTGTCCTGGCCATCGAGTTTGTTCCAACTGAGGTCGAGTATCGTCAGCCTGGCCAGGCTATCGTATCATTCGAGGATGGTGCTGAATAGACGGATGTGGCTCAGGTTGAGCTGCTACAGCTCTTCCAACTTGCTGATGTCTGTCAGCAACCCTCCATAGAGGTCGTTCAGTGAGGGGCTGAGCACTCTAAGATTCTTGGCTAGAGAGACGGTTGAAGGAATGGTTCCGGTTAGGACTGGATTGGAGATGAGCACAAGCTTCTCAAGAGGAGAGTCATTGTTGAAGGGAGAGGGAGGGAGCGAGATGGAGGTGGTTTTGCTCAGGAAACAGCCGGAGAGGGAGGGGTCTTGAGTAAAGGAAAGCCACGAAGGGAACGGGGAGGTGCTTCGCATCAGGCCTACAGTATGCAGAGGTTCCTTGGCTAATTCATTATCTGATTGTTTGTGCTTCCAAGGTTTGGTAATATCTCCTTTATACTTGGTAACTGCAGTGAGAATATTAGAAATTAGATCTGACCCTGATGCAATGTAAGAAGAAACGGAAAAAGATCCTATATTGATATATATTTAGGTCAAATATACTAATATGCAGTGATTGTTTATTGCTAAGAGAAAAGATTAATTCCAGACTCCAAATCTTGTAGTGGTCTATAATAGTTAAAGACTATGTTGAATAGACACAAGGCACAAAGAGGACATGAGATGGACATTGTAACAAGGATATCACCTTCTTTTCCATTTTGTGGGTGGTCAGTTATTCAAGTATATTAAATAAATTGGCTGACATCTAGAATTTAAAGGTTCTTCATAAGGATCTTGCCATTTTGAAGTTGTCAATCAACCAGGATTGCCCATGCAAAATTTAAAAATGTATTTGTCTACCTTAGATAAAAGAATATATAACCATTTGTGATGAGTATCTCCTTTTGTTCTTAGCGCATATGTATTACATTAATGCATGTTTAAGCTTATGTTATGCATACATATGTGGACAAGCATCTATATTTATTTTATTGCCAATATATTTTTATTTTTCATGTGGTGTTGAATAGTTAAAATTTTATCAATGAATTTCTTACTTTGAAGTTTCTTGTTATTATATTAAACGAAAGAGAACCACTGAGGTGAAGACAAAAAATAGTATACTCATCTTGTTCTATATTATTTAGCTAGTAAATTGGTTTTAGAAAGAAATGAATTACATTTGCCTACTCATGTATTTTTACCACTTAGAAATTGAATGTCTGAACATGATGTTTAAAGTGTGTTCCACATGAAAATGTCATGGCTTCTTTGGAAACAAATCTTTTGAGAAAAGAATATAACATTGTCAAATCAAGACAATGGTTTATTAATCTTGCCAACAACAAAAAGAACTACCCAAGAAGCCTTACCATGTGTGCTTTGATCCTGTATGTTAGTGATGTGATTTTCATACTCAAATTTGTAATAATTGTTTTTGTTTGCAGTTTCTTAACATTTTGATGTTAAGAGAGTATCAAGATAGGACATAGTTGATCTACCTTGTAAGATTGACTTTGAGAGAATTGTTGATGACTTCATATTTATGAGTTTCTCAAGCAGCACTGACTTTCTTCCATGCATGCCTTCTCTCGAGATACATGAGGTCTAAATGTTCTACCCAATTAAGTTATTTACATGTTTACATTATGTCTTGTTATTCACTTGGAATATACTAAACTGCACTTTCAATACCTTAACTTTAGGCAATATAATCTCTCTTTTTTGAAAAAATAACTACTGGGGGAATAGATTTACTTATATATGTATACAAATAGATCTTTACAAAGATGGGCGTAGTTCATTTAAAACCATTTTTGCATTAGTCTTGTTTTCAGTTGCATACTTTTTTGTAGTTGGTCAAAGTACTCATTCCTCAAGTGCTTATTGGCATTTGATATCCAATATCACCATGCTATTTGTTTCTACTATCCATTAAGCTTTAACCTCGTCGAAACATCTATTTGCAAGTTCACTTCTAAAAATTTTGCTTGCGTGTATCCCATTATCATGACTGCGCAAATTATACTAAACACAAGAAGGCTACATTTCCTGTAATGTCTAAATTTACACCCCAAAAACTTTAGATTCCCTGGAATATGATCGCTAGATAGAACACTCCAGGGAATGTGATTCAGTGTACCACAGCCAACTATCTTTTAATGTCTACTTATATGGCAAACCTTTATTTGATACCTTTACTGTATATACCTATATATTTACTTATATATTGATGTTCAACAAAGGCAAGATCTCTAGGATGACTGTTGAGATTGTGTTCACTGGAATGATGTTCATCAAATCATTCCTAAGTCAAACACTTAATAGGTCCAAATATGATAATTTTTAGATAATAGGATAGTGTACGTGATGAAATGGTCATATTATACATGAAAACATATTTAGATACATACTCTATGCTTAAATCTTAATACAATTCCTACTTCCATTACTGGGTGCTTTCATGGACTTAGACGTGTACAAACACATGCATATTCATGATTAAGCTGCTCCATACACCTCAGCACTACAATATGGTATTAAAGAGGACTTCGAGTTACTTTAAAATTTTACATCTTCAAAACATACCTGATCTTATTTATAATATGTTAATTGTTTGCAATACCTTATTATGTTGAAGAGAAAAGAGCTGAAGAAAACAATTGGAGCTACTACTTACATCGAATTATTTCAAAGACACAGAAGGTAGGGCTACAATTGAGCCAAGTCATTCGCGAGCTGCTCGACTCGATAAAAGCTCGTTTGAGCTCGGTTCGTTTAGTAAACAAGTTAAGCTCAAGCTTTACTTTCCTCGTTTAATAAACGAGCCAAGCTGAGGCATATAAGTACTCTGCTCATTTGAGCTTGCAAGCTGGCTCATTTATGAGCTTGCAAGCTGGCTCGTTTATGAGCTTACAAGCTGGCTCGTTTAGAAGCTCGTTTAGGAACTCATTTAGGAGCTTGTTTAGAAGTTATCTGTTCTTTGTTGAATTTTAATTTTATATATGTTTGTATAATAATATGGTTGTGTGCATTATATACTTATATATCCCTAACAATTGATATTAATGAACTTTTTTAAATAAATTTTGATAAATAAATTGTTAATATTACAGGTACTTGAATTCAAACATAACTAGCTTGAAATCGATCTCGTTAAGCTTGAAATCAAGCTTAATGAGCTTGAAATAAAGTTAAGCAAGCTTGAAATCAAGCTTAATGAGCTTGATTTTGATCTTATCGAGATTGTTTACCAAGCTTGAATCAAGCTTCCTTATCAAGCCAACCTCGAGCTTAAACCATCCAAGCTCAAGCTTAATATAAACTAGTTCGAGCCAAGCTCGAGCTCTAAAATAAAAAGACATATCAAGCTCGAGCTCGATTAATTTTAGTCCAGACAAGCTCAAGCTTACGAAAGCTTGGCTCGGCTTGGCTCGTTTACAGCCCTAACAGTAGGTATGATGTTCTTTTCATTCAATTTAACTGCATATAATGTTGTACGTCGAATGCAGTTCAAAGACACGCGATATAAATTATAATTTATTTCCTTAAGTGTATATACAATATAGTATTTTGAATAACATAATAGGGAATATTTTGTTACTTACAGGAAGACTGAGAGTATTATTTGCTCTGGATCAAAGACTATATTTCATGGTTTTTCTTTAAGAAACATTAGCGTTTGTTTGCACATCTATGCTTTTATTGCTAATTTCTAGATTGTCCTAAATAATTTCATGAACTTGTTGTCTTTTGTTTTGTCATCCAGGGTGTAGGAAACAATAACCAAAAAGTCCTTGTTCATGTGGCTACAAGTATTCCATATGCTCTTGATAAGGTTCTTTTATCTTGGCCCTATGAAACTTGGAGTTTATGTGTAAGACTCGTCTTTCGATATCGGTATTTATATATGAATATGTATTTTTGTACTGTATTTTGTATTTTCTTGGTTCTCGGAATGCTTTAAGATTTTCCCAACTTATAGATTTTTTCCTTGACCGGCATATCGCCAGTATACCAGTATATACTGACGACATACCTCTCGGGCATATTTTCCACATTCTAGATATTTTTTATTTTAGATATTTTCATAAATAGTATTTTCAATATTTTTGTAAATAAAGTTTTAGATATTTTCATGAATAGTATTTTCGATATTCAGCGTCATTGGGCCGATTATCATCGGCATCCTCTTGAGTTTTCTATCGGCGACCACGTATTCCTTAGGATCTCACCTACCCGTGGTGTCATTCGATTCGGCGTACGGGGAAAGCTTAGTCCTAGGTATATAGGTGCGTATGATATCCTCAAACGAATAGATGAAGAGTCCTATCGTCTCGCTCTTCCGCCATCATTACGTAAGGTAGACGACATTTTCCATGTATCCCAATTGCGATGGTATATCCCGGATCTGAGCCATATCCTTGATCATTCGGAATTGGTTGTTGGTACCAACCTTTCATATAAGAAATGACCGTATCCATATTGGACCGAAGAGAGAAGGTACTCAAGAATAAGACTATTAAGTTAGTTCATATTGCTTGGGGTCATCACTCTTTGGGTGAGTAAACATGGGAATGTGAGGATGTTATCCGATCGCGTTATCCATCCCTATTTGACTCATGAGGTATAATGGCTTCCTTATGCCTTATGCTCTTAACTCCTTGCTTGCATGAATGATTGCTTGATTAATTGCTAGTCATAGATTGTCTGTGGTTAGTGTAGCTTGCCCCGACATCTCTAGCCTCTTGATTAAATTTTGAGGACGGGATTCTTTTAAGGTGGGTAGAGTTGTCACTCCCGTTTTCCATTATACGTATTTTCATTATACATGTACGAATTTCTGACATTTGTCAGGTGGAACGTAGTTAGACTTGTCTTGCTTAGCATAGTCTTGGTTTAATCTTGCCTTGGTTTATTTGGTTTGGTTCAACATGACTTGGCTTGGCTTGGTTTGGTTCGAGATGATAAGGGGTTGATATATAAGTCAACTTCTCTCTCTCTCTCTCTCCTCCATAACTTTCATTTACTTATTCATCTTCTTCATTTACTCCTCCCACCTACACCTAAGCCCTAGGCAAGTGCAACTTGCTTCATGATGGATCTCAAATTTTACTTTTCCATTGTCTTTCTTACTTGATTCTAAGCCTATTTAGAACTTGTCATTTTTGGTTTTGATGGATGGATTTTTGCAGATCTAAGTTTTGAACTTTTCTCATTCTTTTTAGTTTTGATCTACTAAAACATGGCATTTTCAAAAACTAGTTGCTTCATGTTATAGGAAATTTCGTTCTACCCAATTTTGACCTTTGAAAAGTTAGATTTCGATTTATTTTGAGGGAATTATGGACTTTTGAAGTTCATGGGTCCAACCAAGTATTTTTATGCTGGTTGGAGAAGATGAACAGTAGTTGTGCACACTTTTTAGTGCCGCACCATCAGATTGTGCGGGTTCTGGCGCAAGCTAGCGTGCACAAGCTGGCTTGGCACAACCTGAGTCAGGCGCAACCTGAGTCAGGCGCAACCCGATCTCGCGCAGCTCAGTCTGGCGCAACCTAGCCCAGCGCCGCCTTTGGCCCTAGCGCAACCTAGCCCAGCGCCCACTTGGGCCCTGGCGTAACCTGACATGGCACACCGCAGTCAGATGCAACCTGACCTGGCGTACCCCAGTCAGGTGCAACCTGACCTGGCACACCCCAGTGCCTGGCGCACCGCAGTATGGCGCAACCTGACTTAGGCGCCCCTTGTCCCCCTTGGCGCCACCTGTTATTTCACTGGCTCCACTTGACCAGCGCCACTTGTTGCCATGATACCCCTTGCCCTTTTCCCTATGTATGTTATTCTAGTTCTCGTTGTATATGCATATGATCTTGCATGTGACTTGTACTTGACCTATCTTGTGACGACCCGACTCGATAACTTGTTGAGCATAGCATGACTTGCCAGTATTGATGTTGGCATGAACGCGACATAAAAATCTTGGTAGTGGCCCGTCGAGGCACTCCGGACAAGCAATCTTGACAAGTAACAGGTTACCTAACATGATAATCTTGAACGCTGTCACGATAGCTACCCTGACTTGCCAAGTAACTCTTGTCTTGACACCGTAGTTGATTTTCTTGATTGTGCCTGTATAAGCTACCTGTCTCATCTTGCATCATGTCTAGGACATGGATTCCTGGTTACCACGGTCAGGAATTCATAATGAATCTGACTAGGTTATTGACTAGATTGATCAAGTAGTTCATAGAGATTTTCCCAGTTACAGCGATCCCGTTATCCCGGCCACACCAGAAGGACTTGTAGCCTGCCGACGAGTAGGGCACATTTTTAGCTCACTGTCATGTAGGGCACTTCTTGAAAACATAAGTACTGAAAGTACACCAGTAAGCTTGATAACTCTTGTAACTCTAATAAATCTCCTCGCCTGGATAATCTGGATAGTCTGCAGGGCTTGTGACTGCAAAAACATCTCAATTGCATTTTGTTAGTAACTAAGCTTTTGATAATCCTAGTTAGCTAACAATAGCAAGCGGTAGGACTTGATTAGCCATGCTTCAATGAATTATCTCATGATTAACATGGGAATTATATTCCACCTCTTGTTCCTCCTACGGCAGCTAATATTTTATGTTAACTCAGTCCCTCATGTTATTGAACTATACTCTTTTATCAGTTCTTCTTTCATTATATGCTAGTTTTTGTTCCTAAGTGAAGCCTCCCTTGTGGCACTTGCTCTTTCTGGGGTCTGACCCAGCTGGTTTTGTATGGCCAGATTTCAGAGTGACAGCCAAGGATCTTCCTCCTTATCCGCCAGATGGTGAACACCAGACGTAATCTTGGCAACGAGTGGGTTTCTTATTTTGCCATTCCACTCTATTGTAAATTATTCTTTTGAGGCATTTAGCCGCCGAGCAAGTGTTAGCTCGTGTTGAAACTTAATTTCTGTTTACCTAAGTGCTGTAACATGATTGACAAATCCTAGGGTTGATCATGTATGACTTAACTCTTGCTAGTCTCGCATTTTGTATGACTAGCTTCATGATCATCTGAATATATAATATTTGGGATGTCTTATTTTATATGTCTGATGATCTAACATCTTGTGCAATTTACTTGTGTGTTGAGATTGAGACACTAGGCTTGTTCATGACCATAAGAGACTATTGGCTTGTAGATAAACCCTCATGCATCTAGACAGCCGTGACCGTATATCGAGGTAGATTATACTTCGATGTACGTAGCTGGATGTGTCTGTCTTTCGCTCTCCAGTATACTGGTTCTGGGGTATGACAACTCTTCCATCGTTGCTATGTATTTTTCTCTCTTTAGATGGTAGTGGATTTATCTCCGCCCAACATTCTTGTACAAATGATATTTAGAAGTTGATTTTATGATATATTTATTTGTGGATGAGATTAGTTTTATGGCTTTCTATATTTCACAGCTTATGTATACATGTGACGGTTCCATATACTCCGTATGTATACAGCTGGTATGTCTACGTACTTAGTCCTTGTATTTTGGGACTGGGGTGTAACTCCCTTTCACAAAAATTTTGAAATATTGTATTTATTATTTTAATTGATTTAAATGGTACATACCCCAATATTGCATTATTTAAATTCATTATGATTATTTTGTTATTGAGGTTATTATTATGTAATATAATTATTTTATTGTTTATATTATCTTGGTCAGATAAATGTGATAATATATATATAGAGAGAGAGAGAGTTATAGAATTATATAGGTATAAATGTGTATGTATAGAAATATATATATATATATATATATATATATATATATATATGTGTGTGTGTGTGTGTGTGCAAGTGTACGTATATACGAATATATATGGATAAATATTAGATGTGTATTGGTATGTATATATGAATAAATATACATGTATTTGTATGTGTATATATAGATATATATGTGTATATATAGATAAATAAATTACATATACGTATGTATTTGTATATGTGTGTATGTATACATACGTATATATACACATGTGTATTATGGGTATATATATTTATATATATATATATATATATATATATATATATATATTAAAAAAAAAAATATATATATATATATATATATTAGCTTAATAATTGAAAAGAAAACAGACAAGAAAAGAAAACAGAAAAAATAAATAGAAAAACAAATATGAAAAGAAAAAAAAGGAATAAACTAAATAGCAGCAGCTTCCCTCGGCCAAAAGGCCCGACCCCCTCTCTGTTCTGTTAACAACAGAACTGTAGGTATTCGTATGTGAGAGAGAGAGAGAGATTGAAACACAAAACCTAACCCCCACGCCGCCAAAGTTGCGCGCCACCACCACCTGGACGCGTGCCACCGCCGCCTATGTGCGTACGCATCGCGTGCGGCCACCGGGGGCCGTCCAAGCCGCCGCAGAACGCGCGTGCGGGGCCTGGGGCCGAGAACCAGGTCAGCAACAGTTAGGGCAGCGACCCAACTTCGCGATGGCGGAACTCCCTCAACGTTCGTTCGTTTCACGAACGAATTTCTCCAGTATGTCGACTACCTAACCGACTTCCTTTCCTTTCAGATTGTTTGTTTTATTTCGCTTTGTATGCGACGGAAAACGAGTCCCAAAACCGAGAAAAATCTCGACTTTCGAAATTTAGAGACTGTCCCGAAACCTAAAGTTGGCGGTCGATTTACGACCAGAATATTGTGAAACTTAGAAAATGGCTTGAATAGCCTTGTAGACAACATAACCGAGATGGAGACCCTATTCTTAGTTTAATTTTTAATTGATTATTTTCTGTTAAAAGTCAATTCGAAAATCAGGAAAAACTTGGCAAAAACTGTTTTGAAAACTAGAAATTCTTTCGCTCCAACGTGTGTCCCGCCAATCCAGGCGACGTGGTCGCGAACAGAAAGCATCGAAAGGTGCGTAACGATTTTATGGTCGTGTGGGCTTTGACGGAATTCAAATTGGTCGCGTGTGTGCGACGAATTTGATGCGTATCCGTCAAAATACACCGTATCGACCACTTTGTACAAACTCCAATTACTTTGTGCACGTTCGTCAGATCGAGACGAAACTTATGCCAATAGGACCGTATCATTTTTCTGGTAGTGTATGCCAAGTTTGGTCCAATTCTGAGACAGTTGAATCGTACGTCATTTTGTGGGCCCCACGGTCCCACTCAACGGACAATTTTGTGCAAGGCCTACCGAAATCCAACTTTGGACATACGGTTGGGTTCATATCGAAAAATCGGATCCGTAGACATATAGTTTGACGATTTTAGAGACCGTTGACTCTAGCACAGTTTTCGGTGCAAAGCGGGTCCAACGGCAGACACTGTTTTGACCCAAAATTATCGTTTTGCCCTTGTGTCCAGAATTAGACTTAAGGACAGGCAATCCTAGCTAACATAACTATTCTGAGAACATTGGTACTATTTATATCAGTATCTGGAGACTTCTATATGTGTTGGCTGATTGTGGCTCATTGAGTGGTATAGTATTATTGGTTTCACCAGCTAAGGACCTCAGGCAAGTGCACTTTCTGATTGCTTTTGATTCATAGTAGTTTTTTCATTTCATGTCTATACATATATCTTGCTGCTTGTTGACACGCTCGTCACACGGAGTAGTCGGGAGGAAAAATATCTTAGTATACATATGGACTACCCAGAACTATCCCATTTGTCTAATCTTGAATGATAGCAGCTGCACACGACACGTGCGATGTGCCGTATTTACCCCCTAGCCGTTCACATGTTAAAAATGATATTTCAAACCACCTAGCTAGATGTCTTTTATTAGTTTTTCCTTGTTTACTTCTCTATCGTGCTATGTCATCAGTTATCTTCCAGTTTTATCTCTCATATGTTATTTTCATGTATTATTAATTCTATTGTGTTTTCGCATTATCATCGATTTGTGTACTTATTCCATTCCTGATTGAAAACCAATAATTTTCAGGTTTAGCCGCGATCACTCTTAGCATTGGGAAGGCTTGGGTACGCTGAGGTCAACCTAGAAATAGAAAGCATTTGTATCACTTACATTAATTGTAAAATCTTATATTTTCTTTAATTATAAATGTTTTAAATGTTGTAATAAATGTAGAAATGTGAATGAACAACAAATGTTGTATTTTTTAGCATTTATTTCTTGCGGGCTTGACAGCGTTCTACCGTCGACTCTGTGGCGTAGGCTGGCTTGGACACGTCTCGTATCCGAAAAAGCGAGTGCGGGTCGTGGCATGGGTCGTTACACCACTTGAGGTTGTTCTCTTTATAATGACTACATAAGAGAACAAACACCTCTGTTATTATAGATGCTTGTACCCTTAATCCGGATATATTAACAGACATGTATATGCAATGTGCATTACTTTGACTTATAAAAGAGTGAGATTCATTATGGGTCAACCACCTCTATGAATTCGGTAATAACATTGTATGTATGATGGGCTGTTGATTATAAAAAAAATCATTGTCCCTATTTGCCATTGATTGTAAAAGTACAGAACAATTGATGTAGGAGGACTGAACTTAGACTTACAATACGAACTCGCTTGTACAAAGAAAGCCTAGGAAGAAAACCTAGGTACAGCAATCTAAGTACAATTATTTATTTTAGATTCTAGGGGTGATGATAGAGGCTCGGGAAAGCAACGGCAGCTCTGCCTTACTCCTTGGACGATCGGGTGCAACCTTGGCTCTGGAGAAGATCTGCTTGGCGTTAATGAAGAAATGCTCTCCTTCTCTCTCTATATATGCTTCTCTGTCCTTTCTCCTCTCTGGATTTTGGATTCTCTCCTCATCTCTGGATTTTTTGGCCCTCTGTAAGGAAATGACACCTTGCTATTTATAAGAGTGGGGGACATCATTAGGATTTGCAATGATTGCCCATCCTCAAAAGTCGACGGTTAAGGATTAATGAATCTGGGCCACTCATCTTGAATATAATAGATTTGAGCAATTAATGTGATTGCATCAAATCTCTGTGGGCAATAAATGTTGATTACCATGAATATTTGTGACTTATGATGGCTTGCCACATGTCTAATTTGTTTGATTTGACTTGATCTGGGCAATTTATGGTGATTGCAACAAATCTAATTTTTTAGGATTTGTTAGCACCCGTAATTCCAGGAAGATAAGACTGCCACGTGTCTTAGGCGCCACGTGTCTCTACTGGGTCATCTTGGTAGAGCCGCATATGAGTGGGCCGCATGAGGATGAAACGGCCGCATGAAGATGGGTAGCCGCATGGGGATGAACAACCGCATAAAGATGGGCAGCCGCATGAGGATAGGCAGCCGCATGCTGACGGGCGACCGCATAAAGGATGCAGCCGCATGAAGATGGGTGGCTGCATGGAGTGGGCGGCCGTATAAAGTTAGCGGCCGCATAAATACAGCAGCCACATGCCTCGGAACTCGGTGGATTCTGCAAGCTGTGAAAAGATTTCCTCCTCTTTCCTAGGAACACGCCTTTATGTCAGTCATTATTGCGCCTTTATGTCAGAGCTGTCATTTGTCAGAGCTGTCAGCCATCAGGGTATTAAATGCAGCCAAAGATGAAGGGGAGAGCTGTTGAAGGCCACGTGGCTTTGGGTCTCATGGAACTATCCGAGCCGCATAGATGCTTGAGCTGTATGGACCCGTGAGCCGCATGGGCTCTCTGAGCCGCATGGAGATCCTTTGGCCGCATAGACATTTCGTTATTCTTTTCCAGCAGCATGGCTATGTATAAACTCATCTGGCCGTATAGGATGTTCTGGCCGTATGGACGTCTCAGCAGCATGGCCTCCTCAGCCGCCTGTCCATCTGAGCCGCATTGACCAACCAGCCGTATGGACTGTCTGGCCGCATAGGCTGTCTGGCCGTATGGGCTCCTTGCCACGTCATCCTGCCACGTGTGCGTGTCATTAATTGCCTTTAATTCGTATTAGAGCCGCATTTTGGGGGGATTCCAATGGTTTGATCTTTATTTAGTCGGTTCGCCTCGATAACCGAATAGTCAGTTTTCATGCAACACGCGGATCGAAGTGCCTCATTTTGCTATAAATAGGAACATGTTCAGATCGAGAGACTTTTTTACTCTCTCTCGTCTTCAACTCTTGCTGCCCTAACTTTCTATCTCTGTCTTCCTTCTCCGACCGTCGGACGACCATGGCCCCCAAGTCTTCCAAGGCTGTCTCTGCCGCGACGAAGGGCAAAAAAGCGACTTCTTCGTCGGCCACGACGCCTACAGTGCACCCTGACGTCCATCCTGCTTTTAAGGGTAAGGATTGGATGAAATATCGAATGCTTTGAACCCTAAAAAACTATGGCACTGTTGCATATTTTATGCAGAAGCCTTCGTTCTTCATCTTTATTGAACTGCCTAAGTTCAATATGATGAAGCCGCATATTCTGCGTGGGCCACATGACCCTCTCATATCCGAGCCGCATGGGGCATGCCCTGTGATTGAGCTGTATGAGAAGGACTTGAGCCGCAGGAGCACTTCTAGATTTGAACCGCATAAAGTCCCATTGAACAGGACCGCATGAGCTACTGATGAACTGGACCGCATAAAGCTTCGCTAAGTCATGCCGCATAAGCTCATCTGCTAAATGGAACCGCATAAGCTCAACCGAACCGCATAAGCTCTATCGAAACAGTACCGCATAAAACCCAACTGAATTAGGCCGCATAAGGCTACGTTGAACCGAGCCGCATAGGCTCATGGGAGTTTTTTTTAAGAAACTCCACGTGTTCTCATTTTAACCATCTTTTAATCTTGCTTCTTTTGTCTTTCTTTAGTAGATCTGCCAATCAATCCAGTAGGAGAGCTTTTGGTGGGTTCAGCCCAATATGCCATGGGTGTGCAGCTCGATGACTTAGTTCGACGTGTGTCAGATCAGCTTCCCACCGATGAGCCTTTGGAGAGGGTGAGCGCCATCAATAACCAGCCTCTCCACTTTCTTTGTACTATAATAAACTCGGGAAGACTGGAAGGAGAGTATCTGAAACCAGTCTTTCTCTTCGGGGAAGCTCTATCCATAAAGAACCTCCGAGTTCTGAACATTTCTGATAGCTAGGATTTTACTGTGGACGGGGTGAGGATCCAAATTCCCGAAATGGAACGTCCTTTTCCCCTCTCGTGGTTCAATATGGTACCATTGTGCAGGAAGATGGTAGGCTCCCTAACTCCAACCTAATCGGGGATGTTCGTGGATAACATCCATTATAATAAGAATATTGGGTCAGCATATGCGAGCAGGGACTCGATCAGTCGGAGCGTGATAGGACTGATTCTGGGTACCTTCATAAACGTATCTGGTCCCAACTTCACCTTTACTCTAGCCGATACCTTCTTGAATCAGCTCCCTCGCAAGGGATCTTATCCTGTTGGCAGGTTGTCGCTACTGAACTGGATAAACCCATTCCATATGTGGGCCAACCTGACCTCATGAATCCTGAGGAAATACGAGGCATTCCTTCGGGAGATTTACCTCTATTATGCCATCCGAAGCACCTGTTACGGGTTATCCATTAACAAGCCGTTGTTCATGGCTCTTTTGGAAATGTATAACCGGCGGACGGGAACTTTTTTCGTGCCCGGAGGGAAGTTGGGACTTGCTCTCCATGAAATGTATGTTGTTTCTAATCTGCCATGGGGGGACGAGGCCTTTAAAGTGTACACCACGACAAACGAGGAATTCGAGGATCTGGATCGATGATTTTTGGGTTTTTTTGTCATGTACCGGGAACTGCTATGCCACCACAGTATCTGTCACCAAACGGCAATCAAGAAGAACGATAGCTCAGAAGGGAATGCTCCCCATACCACGTCCTGGGTCTCATATCTTTTCAAATTAAGTCCCTCTGGCTGGGTTTCTTCCCGAGGTCCTCAAACCCAGGAGGAGATAAAAAATTTGATGTCGAATGCTAAGAGGTCGAGGTCCACCAGTGATAAATTTGGGAGTCATACTGACTCCTTCAGCTATTTCTACTACGGTACCCGACAGATGTCTGAGAAAGTGCTCTTGGCCGGATTCTTAATGGTGTGGCTACGGAACTGCGTAGTCTTGGAAGGGGCAGGTTCCATTGAAAGGATCTGCCGCCACTTCATCCTCCCGGCCGTGAAGCTGGTCTTCAGATTCAGGCTGACCCTTCTTCCGGCCATGGTGTGTAGTATACACCACGGCCTCCGCACCTTTTCATCCAAAGTCATTGCCCGCGAGACGATACTGGACTTTGAACGAATAGAGCTACCCTACCATTATCTAATGGGGTGGCTATTGATGCATTATCGGTCGTTGATTAGGCCCGGAGCAGAAGATGGCATTACCGCTGATGACGCTTTCCTTTTTTGTTACCATCGTCATTCCTGGGACTACGACACCATGCCAACCTGTCAGAGGGCGTTGGCGAGAGTAGACGGACACGACTTCTTTGTGTCTGTTCCTCAATTTACGGCTAGAGAAGTGAAGGGTGTACATGTTGATGGCACTGAACCTCCCCTCCTCTTATCTGAGAAAATTCTCCTTTGGCTGCACAATGTTCGTCCAGCGCACCTAGTATATCATTACCGCAATAACGTATACCTGGATCCCTACTTGCCCAGCAGGTTCTCCCGCAAGTTCGGGTATAGCCAGCTGTTCCTTGATTGTCCCAGTGCTTGCTTAGGCTTTGAGGGCAGCATCCTTGATGGTATCAGGGCTTGGCGTTTTTACAATGCGGTTCATACCCGAGCTAGCTTCTCGGTCCCTAATGCTAATACGTCAGGGGAGATTTTGTACATGGCAGCCCTCTATCATGTTAGGGTGAGCAAGCCTCCCGTTAATTTTGACATGAGTACCAGCTTTATTGTCGGTACTGGCTTGGCAGAGAAGCCAGAGGGGTCCAAGAAGAGAAAGAAAAAGGCAAATATGGTTCCTGTGCTGGACTCGGAGTCCACTAAAACTGGCGAAGAGGATGATGAGCAGGATGTCAATGATTCATTCCATCCCTCGGACGAGGAGGTGGGGGATTAGCCTCCTATTTTGCCTGGTCCTTCATACAAGCGAAGCAGGCGTATGTTCACTGATGATGGCAGAACCTACTCCACGAAGCGAGCTGTAGTAAGACGCCGCAGGCTGTTTATTGAGGATGTTGACGCTGTTTCTGAGGTGATTTGAATTTCAACTACCTTCTCCTTCTTTTTCTAAACTATGGCCTAATTATTTTCTTTTGCTCTTTGTAGGCGTCAGAGGAGTCGGTTTCTCGAGAACCGACCGCTGAGTTTGATCCGTCCCTGACCACTTTGGTCGATGATATGTGCATCGCTATCATTTCTGCTAGGGTTCTTCCAGAGACGGCCGAGGAGTCCCACCTTGCTGAGGCCTCAACCCATGGGGACGGGGGCTCTACTGCACCTGTCCCTGAGATAGTTGAATTTCAACGGGGTAACGCTGAACTGGCTGGCTCCCTTTCCGGGGTGGCTGGGACAGATAAACCAGTTGAATTCGACTTGGAGGTCACGGGTGAGGAGACTACGTCAGCTGCGAGCGAGCTGTGGCCTCCATGCTCCTCTCCTGGTAAGATAAGTCAAATCTTAACTTGTGAGGAGGCCTATCTGCTCTATCATCATATCCTTCGGATTACGTCGATTGATGGTTGCTTTGGACGTACATGTCCCGCCCCTTTATTGCCGGTGACGGACATTATCGGGACGGACTCTACCGGAGGGGATCTGATGGAAGCACACGTGCCTCCTTCTCTTCCGACCTATATTGAGGGACCTCCAGATGGATCAAGTTCGGGGGCTCAAGTGGTAGCATGACCGGGGCAGGGGACAATGGTTCCTGTGTCCTCCTCTGCTAATATGGTTTTAGGGGTTGACCGTTCTGCCTTGCCGAGTATCCAAGCTCTTCGGTCGGTGGAAGAGGAGCTAGCCGCTATTCATGCATCTTTTCGTTCAGAATTTGTTTCCCTGGTGGCAGGGATGGCAAGTTCTGATGCTACTCCTTCGACATTGCCAGCCACACTTCCTTTGACGCCGTCCTCTACAGATGTTTTGGATGAAGTGTCACAGGATGTGGTTGATAGCTTTTACCGCCACCTGAAAAGAGGGGTCAAGGCAGCTGTGGAGAGGGGGACTCCTTTTTCTATAGCCCGTCAGTGCGTCGGTTGCCAAATCGACATCCTTAGAACACTCCCTGGTGGGGCGGGGTTAGCTGCGCTTCTGGATTCCAAACTGCTAGAGGCTGATCGACTTGTGACCCAGTTTTATGTGCTGCGGCAAGCTGATCTATCTACGACAATAGATCAAGAGCGCACTTTCCTCATAACCGCGGTGGAGAAGGTGAGGCTTGCTTAGGATTCGATCAAGCCGACCATACTGAAGGACCGTCGTGATCTGTCCCAGTTATACGATCAATTGAGTCGTAGAAATAAAGATTGTAAGGCTCGGAAAGCGACCGCCTCCCGTGGGGTAATCGACACCAGGGAGCAGATCTTCGAACTCCAGAGAAAGCTGGCCTTTCTGGAGTCTGAGCTCAAAGCCGCCCGTACCGAAAAGGGACTTATTATCCAGGAGGCTGATAGACTTAGTCGAGCTTCTGCCAATCTGGAGCTCGCCCTGAAGAAGATGGAGGATGGCTAGCGGGCACACATGTATTTTGATGATGCGGACCGGTTGTCCCAGGAAGCGGAGCGCCGAGCTAAATAACGGCTTGAACAGGGGACCACCTTGGTGAAGAACCGCCTCTTGGAATTATGTAATACAGAACCATAGTCGGCCTTTTCTTCTTTTGTTATGTTCTTTTTGAGGGGGACATGGTCCCAGAACATGTAATGCTTTTTGGCTTCCAAATAAAAGAGTATGCTTTATTTTACCCTTTACCTGTACTGCTTCTTGTGCTTGTGGTATTATGGTGATGTTTGCCCCGCATAGGGGACTTGTTTGTGGACCTGTTACCCTTGGCATACCTTGGTTTTATGTACCGATAACAAGTTTGATTGGGGATACCTAGAACAGTTCCACGGTAAGGTGGTCATGGACGTTCCTGGTAGCGGAAGAAAGAATGCCACAGAGCAGCTGGGCTCCCGGGGCATGATGAGAGATGATGGGCTTGTACTAAGAAACATAGCAAAGGACATTTGTGGGCCTATTATCCTTGGCGTACCCTGGCTTAGGATACGGATAATAGGACGAAAGGGAACCAACATACATACTCAGAGGTAGTGAGGACATGGCAGGAGTGGACTCAACGGAGGATATTTGTGGACCTACTATCCTTGGCGTACTCCGGTTGTGGGTACGGATAATAAGTCAAAAGGGAATCAACATACTTACTCAAAGGTAATGAGGACATGGCAAGCATGAGGGTTTCTTCGACGGAGCCTTCCCACTCAGAGGTAATGAGAAAATGGCAGGAATGGGCTCCATGAAGGGGTATATAGGACGACTCAGAGGTAATAAGGACATGGAAGTTCTATGTGGAGGGGTGATTTGTTTTTGGCGAAAGTGAAACGACTCAGAAGGAACATCGACGTGGTCGTTTCAGAAATTTGTGGATCTGTTACCCTTTTTGTGCACTGGGAGTGTGGGTAGTGGATCATGAGGAAGGAGCTCTTTCAGGAAGAAAGTTCAGAGGTATGGTTATACATGACTTACTACCTAAAAGGAGCGACCGGGATGTAAGTTCAGGGGTACCTGCGAGTACATAACTCGACAATCCCGGATATTTAGAATCAAAGTGGGAGTTCAGCGGTACCGGAGGATACATAACTCAGCATTCTGGTATTTTATGGAGGAAGAATGTGAGTTCAGTGGTACCGAAAGGTACATAACTCGGCAATTGAGATATTTTGTGGGGGCAGAATGTGAGTCCAGCGGTACCGGAGGGTTCATAACTCGATAATCTGGGATATTTGTGGAAGAAGGGTATGAGTTCAGTGGTGCGAAAGCATACATGACTCGGCGATCTAGAATTTGGAGAATGTGAGTTCAACAATACCAGAGGGTACATAACTCAGCAATCTGGAATTTTGTGAATGTGAGTTCAGCGGTACTAGCGGGTACATGACTCGATAATCTGGAATTTTGTGAATGTGAGTTCAGCGGTACCAGCGGGTACATAACTTGACAATCTGAGATTTTGTGAATATGAGTTCAGCGGTACCAGTGGGTACATGACTCGATAATCTGGAATTTTGTGAATGTGAGTTCAACGGTACCAGCGGGTGCGTGACTCGACAATCTGGGATTTTGTGGATGTGAGTTCAGCGGTACCAGCGGGTACATGACTCAATGATCTGGGAAATGTCATTTAGACATAATACTTCTTCAGGAACTTGTGGTTGACGGGCAACATGAGCAAGTCTCCGTTTTGTTTTGTGAGGCGGTAAGCACCTTTGGAGAATGTGGCCTCAATGATAAACGGACCTTCCTATTTTGCCTGGAATTTGCCGGCGGTTTTGTGAGTCATGACCATCGGCCTCCGAACTGCCAGAACGAGATCGCCCACTTGGAATATTCTAATTTTAACCTTCTTGTTGAAGGCTCCGGAGATGCGTGCTTGGTATAGCTCGATTCGTTGCTGAGCCAAGAGGTGCTTTTCATCTAAGGCCTCCAACTCTTGTAGCCGACGATGGTAGTTATCATCCGTCGTCAATTGGTAAGTAAGGGCGACACAGAGCAAGGGGATTTGAGTCTCCAATATTAGGACTGCCTCACTCCCGTACACCAGGGAAAATGGTGGGTTCCCTGTGGCTGTTCGGACTGTGGTACGGTATGCCCATAAGCATTCACCAAGCTTCTCGTTCCAGTCGTATTTGTTGGAAGACACAAACTTCTTGAGAAGTTTAATGATTATTTTGTTAAATGCTTCTGCCAACCCATTTCCTGCCGGATTGTATAGTGTTGAAGCAATATTCTGGATGCGATGCTTGTCGCAGAACCGATAGAAGGCATAGCTTGCGAACTACAGACCATTATCGTGGATGATCCTTCGGGGCAGTCCAAAGCGATAGATGACATGATGCTTGAGGAAGCTGATCACGTTTGAAGTCTTTACTTCTGCAAGCGGAACAACTTTCGCCCATTTGGAGAATTAATTCGTGATTGCGAGTATGAAGCGATGTCCTCGGGAGAAAGGTAGAGTAATCGGACCGATGATATCCATTCCCCATGCTTCAAATGGCCAGGACGCCACTGTCGGATGTAGAAATTTGTATGGTTGGTGGATGATGTCTGCATGGACTTGGCAGGCTTTGCATTTTCTTGTATAGTCTATCGCATCTGCTACCTTCGTGGGCTAGTAGTAGCCCATTCGGCGAAGACGATATTGTAATTTAGGGCCAGGCTGATAGGCCCCGCAGACACCGTCATGAGCTTCGCGTATGGCTTCTTTGGCTTCTGCGTTTGACAGACACCGAAGCAATAACCCATCGTAGGATCGCCGATACAGCATTTTCATCTCTGTATCGTAGAAGAATCTAAGAGAACGCCTTTTGATGGAGGTAGCTTCCTTTGGGTTCTCGGGCAGGATCTCGTAGACTACGAAATCTATGAATGGTTGTCTCCAGTCTGACACTTTGTCGATCGTCTGAACGGAATAACTCTCTACGACTTGAACGTTGTTCTTGGGACAGACCAGTTCACGGCCTATCACATCCACCGATTGATGAACATAGATCGTAACCGCTAGGGAAGCGACAAGGCCAGCTAAGGCATCGGCTTCGATGTTTTGGAGTCTGGGAACGTGTTCGATGAAGAATCCCTCAAATGATGAAATAATGTTGATCGCTATTTGGTGATAGGGGATCATGTCTTCATGGCAGACTTCGTATGAACCCCGGATCTGATTGACGATTAACTGCGAATTGCCGTATGCTTCAAGATATTCTACCCCCAGCTCTCTTGCAAGTTAGAGGCCAATGACCAAAGCATTGTACTCGGCCACATTGTTAGAGCAGGGTTCCATGAGGGAGTAAGCGCGACTGATCACTAGTCCGGAAGGAGAAATCAGCACTATCCTGACTCCAACGATGATGTTGCCCTTGGGTCATGTTCTCGAAGCACCGTCGAAGAACATTCGTCTTATATCATCATGGAAGGCCGCATGTGAGTCGACGACCTCATCTGTGATTCCTTCATATATTCTGAATGACTTCGAGCCTGGGTGGGCTGCTAAAAAGTCTGCCAGGGCTTGACCTTTAACAGTCTTTTGTCGGATGAAGATCATATGATAAGGAGACAGCAATATTGTCTATGTGGCGAGGCGAGAGCTGAGTGCCCCTGGTTTCGTCATGTGGACCCTGAGGGGGTTGACTTGTGATATCACATGTATGGTTTGCCCCGTGACATAGTACCGCATCTTTTGAATGGCGAACACCAGGGCGAGGCATTCCTTCTCCACGGCAGTATATCGGTGCTCTGGCCCGATCATCATTCGACTAAGGTAATATATAGCTTGTTCATGGCCTGCATTGTTGTTTTGTGCTAGCAGAGCGCCAAGGGAATGCTCCATTGCTCGTACATATAGCAAGAATGGTTTTAGAGCAACCGGGGCCACCAGGACTGGAGGGTTCGACAAATATTCTTTGATGTTGTCGAAGGCACGTTGGCATTCTTCATCCCATACGAACGAGACGCCTTTCTTCATGAGATGGATGAATGGACGACATCGCCCGTAGAGGTTAGAAATGAACCTCCTGATGTAAGCTAGCCTCCCTTGAAGGCCTCTGAGTTCGCGGAGATTTCTCGGGGGACCCATCTCCATAATTGCCTTCGTCTTCTCTGGATCTACATGAATTCCCTGGACAGTAATAATAAAATCCAGGAATTTTCTGCTGGATACGCCCAAGAAGGATTTTGTGGGATTCATCTTCCGGTTGTGTGCCCGCATCAGGACGAATACTGTCCTCAGATCCTGCAGATGGTCTCCCTTATAGCGACTCTTGACGACGATGTCATCAACATAGCACTCCGCAATCTTACGCAAGTGGCCTCTGAAGATGATATTCATGGCTCTTTGATATGTGGTGCCAGCATTCTTTAAACCGAAAGGCATGACTGTGTAGCAGTATGTGCCAATCGGTGTTCGGAATGGTGTATGCTTTTCGTCGTCAGAAAACATCTTGATTTGGTTGTACCCCAAGAAACCATCCATGAATGACATGCGTTCGAAGCCGCATGTGTTGTCGATCATGATGTCTGTGATACGGAGGGGGAATTCATCTTTGGGACATGCCTCATTCAGATTGCGGAAGTCGATGCAGATTCAAAACTTCCCATTCTTCTTGGGGAACGGTACTATATTGGTGACCCAGTCTGGATGTTGTTCTTCACGAATGAAGCCACTGGCTATCAGTTTGTTGACTTCGGCTTCGATCGCATCCATGATGCCCGGGCAGAAGCGTCGCTGTTGCTGTTTGACCGGCTTTGCATCTGGTCGAATATTGAGCTTGTGAAGGGCAATCTCGGGGTTTAGTCCTGGCATGTCTTCATAGCTCCAGGCGAACACATCAATATATTCTTTGACAAGCTCCAGTAGAGATTCTCCCACTTCGTCTGTCAGGCCTTTACTGACGAAGATTAGTTTTGGAGAAGATTCGCTGTAAAAACCCAATATTTCTAAATATTTTAGTGTTTTAAAAATTATTTTTTTGATATCATTAGGAATTAACGTGGTAATTGGTATATTCGTAATTATAGATATATAGTAAATGTATGATTGTGCTAGATATTTTTAATTGTTAATAATATAGTTTTCAATTATTAAAAATCTTTTGTTACGTATTAAAGATTTATAGGATTTTTAGAATTTTAATCACATAAATATATATATAAATAGTTATTGAAAAAAAAAATAAGTGTTTGGAGGGGACCAGCCACGTGGGCCGGTCCACCTCAGCTCGAGACCCCCTTAATAGAATTGATCGCAGCAGCAGCTGCAAGGGGGTGGGCTCGACCCCACACCCCCACTAAATACACGGTATAGCAGCAACTGCTGCTAGGAGTATAACCCGAGCCCCCCTAGCTATTCCTATTCGGAATAATATAGCAGCGGCCAAGTATATATCCGCTCAAAGCCAAAGCCGAACCCTAACCCCCCTAATCAAAAAAAAAAAAAACTTCTCGACCACAAGGCCGCCAACCTTCCCCCACACCTCGCACTCACCGTCGACCTCCTGTCCTTCGTCGCCGACGTCTGGATCACCGTCAAATCGCTCGGACTCGATAGTAAACAGAGGATACTATGTTTTCGAAAAACTCAGGTACCCATCTTCCAATTCTGATTTCTTTAAATCTGTTCGACGAAAGTTTGCTCTATCGAATGTTGTACGTAGTAGACATAACCCTCTCAAAACCCTTTCTGGTAGAATCGAGCGAAACCCCATAAATCTCTCGGTAATCGAACCCAAATTTCCCGAAAAACTGTCGAAACAGAACAGTTTCAGGGCAGTCCCAAACCCCTATTTGGAAGCCAAAATCTTGGCGATTCTTCGACAGTTTTATAAAACTAATTGAACACGTGTGAAGACAACATAACCACGATTGAAACGCAACTGGTAGATCGGTATTTAGATTTCTGTGCAATAATTAAATTCGTGTTAAACTGGGTGAAAAACTATTTTCGAAATAATAAATTTTAGTAGATTTTGTCCGATACGACATACGCCCCGACAAATCGGGCGACATGGTCGTGCGCTATACGCATCGAAACCAACGCGTATCCGTCGAGATACCATATATCGGCGTTTTACAAACTTGCCCATAACTTCGTGTACAGTCGTCGGATCGAGACGAAACTTACGCCAACAGGTCCGGATCAAAATTCTGGTCCTGCATACCAAGTTTGGTTCGATTCTGAGATGGTCGAATCGGAACACAATTTTGGCGGGCCCGCGACCCACTCAAACGGGCAATTTTGTACACGGCTCCTCGGAATCCAAAACTGGACATACCGTTGAGTTCCTCTCCTCAAACTGAAACCATAGACATATAGTTTGACGACTTTAGAGACCGTAGACTTTGGCACGCATTTCGGTGCAAGGTGAGTCCAACGGCGGACATTGTTTTGACCCGAAATTATGATTGTGCCCCTGTTCTAGAATTTGACTTTTGGACAGGCATTTTCTATGTATATCTTCTTCACCGAGATCATTTTTGATGTTTATTTCAGCGTTTGAAGTCTTCTGTGATTTGTGAGTTTTGGTGCTGACACTTGCTACTCTTGGACATGCCACTTTGCACCACCAGGCAAAATACCTTGCCACCTTACTCTGTGATTATTTTATTCTTATTTTTAGTTATTATTTTTAGCATTTTATTTCATAATATTTAAACTGTGCGTCCAAGTCACACTTGGGTGCAAGCGACTCTATCGGTCGTACTTTTTGCTTTATTTATTTTCTTGCATTGACTTAGCTTATTGACCACCCATTGATGTTAAGGTATTGATATATCTCATATAGCCTTGACACTTGTTGTATCACGTGATGTAAGTCACATGTAGGACACGTTTCTGCGTAGTTGGCTGGTCGCCGATACATATGGAGCGTGCGACGGATAGAAGTAACTGCCAATAGTATTGCATGTTAGAAGACTTGGCGGTTACTAGAGGTTTATATCAGTCATGGAGATGATGATACTAGGCATTGGGTGGGGAGAACAATACCTAACGTATGGGCTTCTTTATAATTCCATGATTACCTGTGCGCTCCTCTGGAGACGCAGGCTCCAGGCGCCCTCTGACGTTTCCCAGAGCGTTATGGACGTAGCCCCTTGCACATGGTGCACTCTGACGTTTCCCGAGCGTTATGAACGTAGGCCCATGGTACCCTCTATGGGAACTATGCCGATCCCATTTACAGCCAGGGCTCATGCGTCGAAGGATTGTATCTCAACTGCATATTCACAGTAGAATGGTCAGGAACCCGGTTGCATGCATACCTTTCTCTTATTATATTATCACAGTTATATGGCATGGTGTTTTCTTGTATCTTGATATGTCCCCTGAGGACCTGGTTATCTCTCCAGGTTTAGACGAGTTTCCATAGGAGTACGGAGCGGCATTGGAGCTATCCTACATTGATGATGAGGCAGTGCCTTATGATTCCTAGTCTATTACTTATCTGAGACAGTTGCAGACATTATTTTACATATCTTTTCTTTCTATTTTGCGGAGGTTGGACTCCGATCTTGTGAGACTATTTTTCATAGTTGTTTGGAGTGAGTATGTTCACCCAGCTATCTTTTGATACTCTTATTTATATATTTGGACTTCATTATCTTCTGTGTTGAGCTGTGATGAGATTAGATATGTTATTCTGGCCTGTGATTATTTTATTTACAGCTTATGTGTATATATGAGGATTCCATATATTGGAGTATTCTTCGGATATGTGCAGCTGGCATGTTCACGTACTTGGTCCTACGTATTTTGGGACTGGGGCGTTACATGTTTTTGTGGTGGCCCATGCAGGTCCAATTTAATATTGTTGGGTTACATGACTGTGCCCAATAAGCCTGCATATAGGAATAGGAATATCTCATACAGAACTACTACTATCCCTTGGCTTCCAATCTTTTCGAAACTTCCTTGATTATTCGATTTGCTTCATATCTAATCTTTCCTAATATCAACTTATCTTCCTCGTGCCAACAGTATGAATCTACGTAGCGGACGCACTTCTACCTTGGCCCTCACATCTAGCGAGAAGACTACTTCTGAGGTACAGAATCCTCCCATGACTCCAGCGACACCCTACCAGCCAGGACTGTCGCAGCTTACTATGACACCGACGACGGAGTACCCAAAGGTCGCAGCACCCCCAGGCAGCCAGGCTAGACAGACTACTACCATGCCACCGGGAGGGAATATACTACTGCCTCCTCCACCACCATTCCCTCAGCAGTTTCCCCCACAGTCGGGACCTCAGATGCCTCCACCACCGACTGATGGGAGTCCTACTACTCAGTTTATGTATACCATAATGCAGGTTCAGTGGCAACAGACTCAGCTGATGAGACAGACTATGGTGGCAGTTATGGCTAGACCCCCACCACCACCTCCAACACCAGTACCAGCACCGGCTCTGCATCCCTATGAAGGCTCTATCAAGAATTTCACAGATATGAACCCCAAGGCCTTTAGAGGAACGGAAAAGCCATTAGAGGTGTCACAGTGGCTTATTAGTACCGAGAAGCTACTGAAGGCATCCCAGTTGCCAGCACGAGATTGGATGACAGCAGTGGACCTACTGTTAGAAGATAATACTCACTACTGGTGGAAGGCGGAAGAGAGACGATTAGGCACTGGGATTACCTGGAAGCAGTTCTATGATGCATTTTATGAGAGATTCTTCCCTATTCATGTTCGAGATGGTCTCTACGACCAGTTCCTCCATCTGAAGCAATAGAATATGACAGTTGATGAGTATGACTCGGAATTCAATCGCCTGAGTCGATTTGGTGCAGGATTGATTCCGACAGAGTTAGAGAAGGCGAAGTGATTTCACCAGGGGCTTGCACCAGAGCTCAAGTCTTATACGACTACTCAGTCTCGAGTCTCCCATTCAGCTGTCTTGGAAGAAGCTCGTGCTCAGGAAATTCTTCACAACGAACAGCAGCAGACATCGAGGCGCCATACCCCAGCAGTTACACCAGCCCGAGCCACTCAGAGTGGACCAATCAGGAGGACCACAGGACAGTTCCAGCAAAGGCCCTCACCTTATCAGAAGCCCATTTGCCATTACTGCAGAAAACAAGGACATATCCAGAACGACTGCAGGACTCGCATTGGATTATGCTTGAGATGTGGATCCAATCAGCACATGCTCAAGGATTATTCGGAGCAACATGCAATAGTACAAGCTCGGCAAAATTTGAGGTCGACAGCCCCAGCTCTCCCAGCACCATGGCCTATAGCAGGAGCACCTCGTCCACCATTGCTTCCCCAAGGCACACAGTACAACAAGGCCAGAGCTCAGGGCCTGGGACGAAATTATGGGCAGGCATTCTCACTTGTTGTTGAGGATATGGCGACAGAGGCGGAGGTTATAGCAGGTATGGTTCTAGTTGCATCTTTTCCTGCTATTACATTATTTGATACTGGAACCACACATTCATTTATAGCCACTAGTTTTGCCACTAGACACAGCATTTCCATCACACCCTTAGCTAAGAATGTTAAAATCCTCACTGGAGGAGGAGTTGTACCTGTTAGTGTTGTTTGTAGACTTTGTCCTGTAGTAATAAGTGGCAGAGAGATGATGGCACGACTTCTTGTATTTCCTATGCCGATATTTGATGTGGTTATTTGAATGGACTGTTTGAGCTAGCATTTCGCTCTCATAGACTGCCATAGGGGCAGTATTATCTTTAGACCACCGAATGCGGTAGAGTTTGAGTTCACCAAAGAAGACGGAGAGAGTTGTGATGCACCCACATTGGGGACTCATATGATGATGCATGACACCCCTCAGTACCCTATTATCATCGAGTTCGAGGATGTATTCCCCGAGGAGTTGCCAGGACTACCACCTAACCGAGATATTGAGTTTTCTATTGAGCTTATTCCCGGAGCCGAGCCTATTTCATCTCGAGTATATCGTCTGGCACCCAAGGAGTTGGTAGAGATGAAGATGCAGATTGATGACTTATTAGAGAAGGGATTTATTCATGCCAGTGCGTCACCATGGGGAGCACCCGTTCTTTTTGTGCCTAAGAAAGACGGAACGATGCGCATGTGTATCGACTATAGAGCAATGAATGCAGTAACGGTGAAGAACAAGTATCCCTTGCCGCGTATAGACGATTTATTCGATCAACTGAGTGGAGCCAAACTATTCTCCAAGATTGACTTACGATCGGGCTATCACCAATTGAAGGTTCGGAAGGAAGATATTGCAAAGACGGCCTTTCGATCGAGGTATGGACTCTACGAGAATGCTCTCGCAGTTTTCATGAATTTAATGAACAAGATTTTTCACCAATACTTGGACAAATTTGTAGTAGTCTTTATAGACGATATCTTGATTTACTCCAAGAGCCAAGAGGAGCATGAGCAGCATCTACGGATAGTTTTGGGAACATTGAGGAACGAGAGACTCTTTGCAAAGCTTAGCAAGAGTGATTTCTTTCTCAAGGAGGTATCATTCCTTGGTCATATTGTTACGGCCGATGGTATATCAGTAGACACAGAGAAGATCACAGCAGTTAAATCATGGCCCGCTCCCACAATAGCTTCTGAAGTGAGAAGTTTCCTCGGACTTGCTGGTTACTACCGACGGTTCGTAGAAGATTTCTCTCGAATAGCGGGGCCTATGACTTGATTGAATTGCAAATATCAGGAGTTTATATGGACAGACGAGTGTCAAGCCGCTTTGACGAGTTGAAGAAGCGATTGACCACAGCACCGATCTTGACACTACCATCGGGCCCAGGATGATTTGTGATCTACAGCGACGCATCCGGGAAGGGATTAGGATGTGTATTGATGTAGCACGGTCGTGTAGTAGCATATGCATCGCGACAGTTGAGAGTGCATGAGAAGAATTATCTGACCCACGATCTAGTGCTCGTAGCGGATATCTTTGCTTTGAAGCTATGGAGACACTACTTGTACGTCGAGAAGGTTGATATCTACACTGATCATAAGAGCCTCAAGTACGTATTCACACAAAAGGAGTTGAATATGCGACAGCGACTTGGTTGGAGTTGATAAAGGATTATGAGATTGAGCTACATTATCATCCGGGAAAGGCTAATGTCGTGGCAGACGCATTAAGCCACAAGCCTATGGCATACTTTTTGACTACACAGAAGGAATTGATTAGAGACTTGGAGCAGCATAGTATTGAGGTAGTATTGCCTGGAGCAGACGACGTATTAGCCAACCTTCAAGTGCAATCATCATTGGTAGAGCGCATCAAGGCAACATTGCCTAATGATGCTAGATTTCGACGGCTGAAAGAGAGGACTGAAGCAGGAGAGCAGACAGGTTTGAGGATCCACTCGGATGGGACACTACGATGTGGTGATCCTATTTATGTACCTAATGGAGATCTACGGCAGAAGCTGATGGTCGAGGCTCACAGTTTGACTTACTCTATTCATTCCGGAGGGACCAAGATGTATCGTGACTTACGACAGTATTATTGGTGGCATGGAATGAAGCGAGAGATAGCTCGTTTCATTGCCAAGTGCTTGGTATATCAACAAGTGAAGGCGGAGCACCAGAGGACGGCCGGATTATTGCAGCCGCTGCCCATTCTCGAGTAGAAGTGGGAGCACATTACTATAGATTTCGTCACGGGTTTTCCTTGCAGTCCTAGGGGACATGATGCAGTATGGGTGATTGTTGATAGACTTACCAAGTCAGCCTACTTCTTACCTTTTAGAGTGGGCCAGTCGACAGAGGTATTGGCAGAGATGTATATGGAGCAGATTGTGAGATTGCACGGTGTGCCTGTTAGTTTTGTGTCGGACCGTGACTCGAGATTTACCTTGCACTTTTGGAAGAGCATGCAAGAGAGTTTGGGCACTCGATTGAAGTTTACCACATCGTATCATCCGCAGACAGACGGCCAGTCAGAGCGTACCATTCAGACGCTAGAGGATATGTTGAGAGCGTGTATGCTTGATTTTGGCGGTTCGTGGGAGGACCATCTTCATCTTGTTGAGTTTTCATACAATAATAGCTATCAAGCGAGCATTCAAATGGCTCTATTTGAAGCATTGTATGGTAGGAAGTGTCGGTCTTCTGTTTGTTGGAGCGACATAGGAGAGCGACAATTATTGGGTCCCAAGTTGGTCTTGAGCACAGTGGAGACAGTGAAGAAGATTCAGGACCACCTGCGAGCAGCGCAGGATCATCAGAAGCAGTGGGCAGATAATCATCGTCGACCCTAGGAGTTCAAAGAGGGTGACCATGTGTTCTTGAAGATATCCCCCACTAGAGGCACGATTCGATTCGGAGGACGTGGCAAGTTGAGTCCAAGGTACATCGGCCCTTTCGATGTGTTGGAACGTGTTGGAGAGGTTGCCTACAGATTGGCATTGCCACCGTCGCTAGAGGGAGTGTATGACGTATTCCATATATCTCAGTTGAGGAGGTACGTGGCAGACAGCAATCATGTGCTTGATCACTCCGAGATCACAGTTGGACCAAGTTTGTCGTACGAAGAGCAACCAGTAGGTATCCTCGATCGCCGAGTGAAGGGGTTGCGGAATCAATCTATTCCATTGGTTCGCGTGGCATGGAAGCATCACTCGCCAGGGGAGTCTACTTGGGAGCGCGAGGACGACATCCGAAACTGCTACCCATATTTGTTCGAAGGCGAAGGTATGTCTGGCATTTTATAATTCCATGCATTGCATTGATCCCCCGACCTTTGTTTAATTTCGAGGACGAAATTTTTTTTAAGTTGGGTAGGATATAAAACCCCAATATTTCTAAATATTTTAGTGTTTTAAAAATTATTTTTTTTCGATATCATTGGGAATTAACGTGGTAATTGGTATATTCGTAATTATAGATATATAGTAAATGTATGATTGTGCTAGATATTTTTAATTGTTAATAATATAGTTTTCAATTAATAAATTTTTTTTGTTTCGTATTAATGATTTATAGGATTTTTAGAATTTTAATCATATAAATATATATATATATATAATAAATAGTTATTGAAAAAAAATATAAGTATTTGGAGGGGACCAGCCACGTGAGCCGGTCCACCTCAGCTCGAGACCCCCTTAATAGAATTGATCGCAGCAGCAGCTGCAAGGGGGTGGGTCCGACCCCACACCCCCACTAAATACACGGTATAGCAGCAACTGCTGCTAGGAGTATAACTCGAGCCCCTCCCCCTTCGTTAGCTATTCCTATTCGGAATAAATATAGCAGCGGCCAAGTATATATCCGCTCAAAGCCAAAGCCGAACCCTAACCCCCCTAATCAAAAAAAAACTTCTCGACCACAAGGCCGCCAACCTTCCTCCACACCCCGCGCTCACCGTCGACCTCTTGTCCGTCGTCGCCGACGTCTGGATCGCCGTCAAATCGCTCGGAGTCGACAATAAACAGAGGATACTCTATTTTCGAAAAACTCAGGTACCCATCTTCCAATTTCGATTTCTTTAAATCTGTTCGACGAAAGTTTGCTCTATCGAATGTTGTAAATAGTAGACATAACCCTCTCAAAACCCTTTCTGGTAGAATCGAGCGAAACCCCATATATCGCTCGGTATTCGAACCCAAATTTCCTAAAAAACTGTCGAAACAGAACAGTTTCAGGGCAGTCCCAAACCCCTATTTGGAAGACAAAATCTTGGCGATTCTTTGACTATTTTGTAAAACTAATTGAACACGTGTGAAGACAACATAACCACGATTGAAACGTAACTGGTAGATCGGTATTTAGATTTCTGTGCAAGAATTAAATTCGTGTTAAACTGGGTGAAAAACTGTTTTTGAAATAATAAATTTCAGTAGATTTTGTCCGATACGACGTACGCCCCGACAAACCGGGCGACGTGGTCGTGCGCTATATGCATCGAAAGGCGCGTATGGACGTTGCGGACGTGTGGGAACTGACGAAACTCAGTTTCGTCGTACGTGCGCGACGAAACCAACGCGTATCCGTCGAGATACCCCGTATCGACATTTTGTAAACTTGCCCATAACTTTGTGTACAATCGTCAGATCGAGACAAAACTTGTGCCAACAAGTCCGGATCGAAATTCTGGTCCTGCATGCCAAGTTTGGTTCGATTCTGAGAAGGTCGAATGGGAACCCAATTTTGGCGGGCCCGCGACCCACTCAAACGGGCGATTTTGTACACGGTTCCTCGAAATCCAAAACTGGACATACCGTTGAGTTTTTCTCCTCAAACTGAAACCATAGACATGTAGTTTGATGACTTTAGAGACCGTAGACTTTGGCGCGCGTTTCGGTGCAAGGCGAGTCCAACGGCGGACATCGTTTTGACCCGAAATTATGATTTTGCCCCTGTTCCAGAATTTGACTTTTGGACAGGCATTTCCTAGGTATATCTTCTTCACTGAGATCATTTTTGATGTTTGTTTCAGCATTTGGAATCCTCTGTGATTGTCAGTTTTGGTGCTGACACTTGCTACTCATGGACTTGCCACTTTGCACCACCAGACAAGATACCTTGCCACCTTACTCTGTGATTATTCTATTCTTATTTTTAGTTGTTATTTTTAGCATTTTATTTCATGATATTTAAACTGTGCATCCAAGTCACACTTGGGTGCAAGCGACTCTATCGGTCGTATTTTTTGCTTTATTTATTTTCTTGCATTGACTTAGCTTATTGACCACCAATTGATGTTAAGGTATTGGTATATCTCATATGGCCTTGACACTTGTTGTATCACGTAATGTGAGTCACATGTAGGACACGTTTTCGCGTAGTTGGCTGGCCACCGATACGTATGGAGCGTGCGACGGATAGGAGTAACTGCCAATAGTATTGCATGTTAGAAGACTTGGCGGTTACTAGAGGTTTATATCAGTCATGGAGATGATGAAACTAGGTATTGGGTGGGGAGAACAATACCTGACGTATGGGCTTCTTTACACCTCCGTGATTGCCTATGCGTTCCTCTGGAGACGCGGGTTCTAGGCGCCCTCTGACGTTTCCCAGAGCGTTATGGACGTAGCCCCTTGCACATGGTGCCCTCTGTCGTGAGCGTTATGGACGTAGGTCCCTGGTACCCTCTATGGGAACTATGCCGATCCCATTTACAGCCAAGGCTCATGCGTCGAAGGATTGTATCTCAACTGCATATTCACAGTAGAACGGTCAGGAACCCAGTTGCATGCATACCTTTCTCTTATTATATTATCACAGTTATATGGCATGGTGTTTTCTTGTATCTTGCTATGTCCCCTGAGGACCTGGTTATCTCTCCAGGTTTAGACGAGTTTCTACAGGAGTACGGAGCAGCATTGGAGCTATCCTACATTGATGATGAGGCTGTGCCTTATGATTCCTAAACTATTACTACTATTACTTATCTGAGACTGTTGCAGACATTATTTTACATCTCTTTTCTTTTTATTTTGCAGAGGTTGGACTCCGATCTTGTGAGACTATTTTTCATAGTTGTTTGGAGTGAGTATGTTCACCCGACTATCTTTTGATACTCTATGTATATATTTGGACTTCATTATCTTCTGTGTTGAGCTGTGATAAGATTAGATATGTTATTCTGGCATATGATTATTTTATTTACAGCTTATGTGCATATATAAGGATTCCATATATTGGAGTATTCTTCGTATATGTGCAGCTGACATGTTCACGTATTTGGTCCTACGTATTTTGGGACTGGGGCGTTACATTCGCTGCCGAGGTCGACCTGTATAACCTCATCTTCAGTAGGGGTTCTCTCTATTCGAACTGCTTTTTCCATTGTGCATCCAGCTTTTGGGCCCACGGCTCCAACTCGAGGATTTCAGGAATGTCTTCATCTTCTTTGTAAGCGTCGGCGAATGTCATATTGACTGACAGGACTTGTCTGAATACGTCTCCGATGCTGGCATCCGAATCAGAAGTTGGTGACCCGGTTGAATGTTAATGCCAGTCGCATTCTTCATCTGAACTTTTAGGGGTCGTTGCGGGCGTAACATACCCTAATCCACATCGGGTCTTGCTGTAGTAATCCCGTGGTTTGCCAGCCGGGACTGGTGGCTTTAAAGGTAATCGCCTACCAGTGCCGTAGTTCAAGCCTGGCGTAGTCTCCAGATCATACCCCTGTTTTTGCATGAGGAATTTGGATTGGGGGCTATAAAGATACAGAGGCAGTCTCCTGGCATCTGATTCGAGATCGACCTTCTCTATGGTGAAGGGCTGTGGATCATCCTTTCGACCGAAGATGATTAGATGGTCCCCTCCTTCGATTATGCGGTAAGCATCTTCCACTGGAGTAAGCTGGTTTGCGGTGTAGACATTTGTCACCTGTGTGTGTAGGTGAGTGCCTATACCGTGTTCCATAGCATATATTGTACAAAGCTTATTATGCTCGAGGTAGTTCAAAGATAGCCCTTTATTGATGAAGTAAGGTATCTTTTCTAGCGGGATTACATCATCTGCGGAGGAAACATCAGCGTGGGCAGCCACATACTTGGCCAGTTTCGGTTCTTCTTCGGCCACCCCTGTATAAATGAAGACTGAGAGGATAACCTGGGCAGCTTGATCATCAGGGGTTCTGCTGGTGGAGCAGAACATGGAGTCGTTGGCAAACTAGCGACCCCTATTTTGGTACTCGATGCTGGACGGGGAGTTGTTGGCTCGCTAGAAGCCCCAGACATTGCATCGAGGTGGCAATTCTACGTGGAAAGGCGTATCGTCATTGGCTTGTCGGAGGGATTGAGCTTCTCCATTTGTTGCTGGCCGAATCTTGGTAGTCTAATTGTCAGTGGCTTTGTTGTGGGTCTTGGCGCTTAGCCGGACCTTGGCAGCCGGATTATCATTTGTCCTTTTTGTGCCGAGAGGCTGATTGCGTCCTTACGCAGAGCGGCCGTAAGGGGTGCAGATTTGCTAGGTTTGCGAGCTTGAAGGTGGATCGTCATAGGTTTTTCTGATCCTGAGGCCATCTCAGTTTGAGCTTATGCATCTTCATCCAGGTGCCTCTTCGACTTCTCGTATAGGCAGGAATTCGAGTATTAGGATTCGACTCCTTTGAAAGGATCGATGTCGGCAAATTCTGTCCTCACGAAGCCGTGTTTGTCGATATACTTGAAGCACTGGTGCAGCATGGACACGATCATATAATCGTGTATCCAAGGGCACCCCAAGAGGATATTGGAAGAAGTGTCTGCATCTATGACGTATAAGGTTACTTCTGACTGGAGATCGCCAATTTGGCACTTCAAGCGAATCTTTCCGTTCGGGTAGCTCCTACCCGAATTGAAACCACTGATGGCGGTGCTTATTGGCGTCAGGCGATGCATAGGAATGTGGAGATGATGTAACAGACCCTTCGGGATGATGCTTATGGAAGAACCAGGATCAATGTGCATCCGGTCCACCTTTACGTCGCCGATGTATCCAGTGTAATATAACGGTCGATCGTGCAGGTTGGTTTGATGAGCATATCTTGCGGAGTGAAGACAATGTTGGGCATCGCTCCTGTGCAAATGCTGTCTTGGAGATTTGCAGGCGGGCTCTCCCCTGTGAGGTTGACCTGAGCCAGATAGGCATCGGCATTCTGGAGTGCATCGCTCAAAGCCGCGCGAACATCCTTTGAGAGTCTCAGGAGCTCGTATAATGACAATTTGGCCGGTGTATTGGCCAATTGTGCCAAGATATCGAAGTTGTAGGGCCTCTCCAGCCCCTGCGGTGCCTCTTTTCGGAGGGATTTATCAAAGTGAGTCTCCTTCGGCCTAGGCTTGTCGGTCGTCGGAGGCTGAGAAGGTCTTGGAGCGTCAGCAGTAGCTGGATGATGATCTTCAGCCGAGTTATCAGCCACAGGTTGGGTTGTGCCCCAAACCGGGTAACAACAGTCGTAACTTCTTCGACATCTGCCGAGATTGTGCGGCAGGATCTGACTTTTCCACTCTTCTTCTTGCGAATGGAAGGTGGTGTGTGTAGGAACAAAATCGTAAAGCAGAATACTCTAGAGGGGGTGAATAGAGTAGGCAGTGGAATATTGCTAATTAAAAGCTTGTTAGCAGTTAGATTACAGATATAATAATAATCATAAAAAGTAAATGACAGAATTTAAAAGTGATCAGAAGGCAAACGCAAACACCGAGATTTATACTGGTTTCCCTCTGGTGAGGACTAGTCCGGTCGAAAGAACTCTAGCTTCTAGTTGAATCCACTATTGGAAAATCCTGCAAGTTTTCATACGATGTCCCTGCAACTTCTACAGACGCGAGCTTTGATACGAAGAACTCGTCCAACTTCAATTGTGAAGAGTTGAATCTTCTGTCAAGTCTCTGATTACAATCACTCTGAAACTTCTAGACCATACCGCACTGGCAAATCGACTAGAGGATTGTAACTGACTTGGGATTTGAAAATGAAAGATTTTAAGAACTCTTTGGAAGACTGAAGGCTTAAGAAGAGAGAAGATTGAAAGTGAATTGGTGTGTTGAAATGATCGAAATTCTTCTCTATTTATAGCTTTTCCAAAGACAGAACTCTGACAGAACTCTTTGTAACAACCCGTAACTGAAGGATGACCAAGTTCAAAAAACCAACGTTCACCAACGTTCCAAATGGCCGAACTCTGGCCGAACTCGGGCCGAGTTCTCCTGAGGTTCTGCCAGTTCATTATTTGGAAAAAATAAATTTTGGCTTTTTGAACAATCCTTCAAGGGCTTTTTGTAATAAGAAAATTTTGTAAAAACATGGGTCATTTGTAAACGGATAGTTTTGAAAACATTTTCGGATAGCCTATTTGCCAGTACGACTCGGTGTACAAAATATTCCTAGACTCAAATAAAATGAAAAATATATTACTTAGCAGGAAGTACATCCGGAGAGGTAAACGGCTTCAGTCTTGAACATTGTTGATAACCATTGTTGAGCAGTGTCCAAAACGTCGTAGGTAACATCTGAGTTGACTTGCATTTATATCGAGACAGAGTTTGATCAATTATTAAAATCAGGTTTGACCATGACCAATGGGCCAACAATCTCCCCCATTTTGATAATTGACAAACCTTGTCGATATAACATCTAAGCTTGGAATCAAATCAAAATAGTAAAGAAAAATTGTTCATATATCATGTATTTCACAAAAGATGTTAGATCCTTATTTCTCCCCCGTTGTCACTTAGCAAAATAATTGCAAAAGAGAAAGAGCTCCCCCACAATCAATGCATAAGTAACAAACAGTGAATAAACACAAAAAAAATAATCATGACAGATGGTAGAAATAGTAAAAAGAGTATAATAACATCACAGGCATGTATTTGTCTCAAGCTGTATGTAAAGAATGAAGCAACATAAATAGATAGTGCTACGATAAACTGAAACAAAAAAATAGTGATGAATAATAGACTAAGATGCCAAAACTGAGGCATAATCAAAAACAACCATGTCCATGAATAGTCACATAAGAAAAAGTACTGATAAAATCTAAAAAGTACTGATAAAATCTTGGAATGTCGGAGCATTTCCAAGTAAACATAAGACAGAAAGTAACAGTCTCAACAATCTAACATATCAAAACTCATCATCATCAACATCATCATCATCATCTGCAGCACCACCATGTCCAGAAGGACCAGCTCTAGAAGTACCAGCGCTAGAAGTACGAGAAGTGGCGCCAGCGTAAAACTCACCGACATAGTCTCGAGGAGGGGCACGAGCAGTACGATACCAATCATATGCGTTCCCTGGCTGGAACAGAGAGTGTACCGCCTCATCGTCAATGTGGTAGCCAGAAACAGAAGGGTCTCGAGGAAGAGAGCTAGCAGAATGTCCCGTCTACGCAAACCTCAGATCGGCAAAGGAGTTGGCAATCTCCTGGAACCGAGTCACATCATGAAACTCGTGTTCCCTAGAGGTCTCAACATAAAAGGACTGTCGATCTGATAAGTGCTGATGTATACCCTCAAATGTCATAGGGTAGGAATGAGGAGGAACAGGTGCTGTGGGATCAGTAGTAGTAGGTGCAGGTGGAGTAGGTGCAGTGGGTGGAGGAACAGATGCAATGCTGCGATGCAAAAGTTTGAGAAACATGGGCTCGGGGTCGACAGCACAAGTAGATAAATCAATATCAAATCTCTGAAATATGCGAGGAATGAGCATCCCATAAGATAGATTGCGGTCTCTTCCGCGACATCTACCCATCATCTGAATAATAGTCTTAGGGGCAGAAAAAGGAATCCCCTTAAGAATATGATAAAGAGCAGAAAGCTCAAGTGCAGTGACATCATCTTTTGAAGTAGATTTAGGAAGTAAGGTGGAATAGATGATGCGATGTAATTCGTAGTTAAACAAGTTCAAGTTATTAGCCTTAAACTTTCCAGGAAGAACGTGTACAGGCGCACATAGTTCAATCTTGAAACTCACGAGTGTAGTGCCATCGGGGAAATCAAAATCAGTGATGTCATCTAGCGGGGCACCTTCGTTTGGAATACCAAGGATTTCTACTAACGTGTCATCAGTGAATTTGATATCATTTCCTTCGACACGTGTCCTCGCTGTAAAAATGTCTAACACAAAATTACAGTTGAATAATCTAATAGAATTAGTGGCAATGGGGAATTATAAGGTGACAAAGTGTTGCAATCCTAATGCCTCAAAATAAGGACGGTGATCCGAAAAGATAGTCCACTTGATAGGTGATCCGGTACAAATAGTACGCATGTTAAAATCAGCGTACTACAATAACGCTTGATTAGAAGTTTTAAAATAAAACTCATCCGACGCATCATCGTCCGATTAGACCGAAGAAAAGAGGCAATCCGTATGCGGATCAGAAGACGATGCCTCTTCACTGGCATGGGTCTTCTTCCTCTTGAAGGGATTGAACTTAGGCATCCTTTCCCAAAAATTTCTACAAACCCTATGTATTGAAAAATGGTGGAAGAAGGGATTATACCTTCCAAGAATCGGATATGTTCTAGAGGATGACGATCTCCGCACGAATCCAAAGTTTTGGAGAGAAACACCACACGAATTGGGAGAACAAAGACGGAGTAGAGTTATGGTTTCGGAGGGGAGGAGCGGCTGTTGAGCGGATTTTTGGAAGTATAAAGAAGAAGCAGGGCTCGGGTTGCTGCTGTTATATATAAACACCCAACCGAACTCTGGCCGAATTCGGACCGAACTCGGGCCGAATTCGCCTAGGGTTGCCTGGCTATATATATATATATATATATATATATATATATATATATATATAAATCACATGAGACCACATTCTTTTTCATTAATTCGTTTCAAATACTTAATTCAAAGTTTAGTAATATTAAATCTCAAAATAATATAATTAATATTATTTTATAAATTAATATTCTTCACTCAGCATCTATCTCAGATTAACTGTAGGAGTACTATCCCAGCTAACGGAGGTTAACCGGGGAACTCTTAAGTACCGCTTCGCTTTGACCGTAGTCGTGGTGACAGACAGACTCTTTTTAGGCTTGTCTCGAAAACGGTTTATGAGTATCGAATAAATAATTGATAAAATAAAATTAATTAATATTATTGATATCTAAAATTCCTAATTCTCGACATAAATAGTTGAAATGATCTTCCGCTAATGGTTTTGTGAATATGTCAGCTAATTGATTCTGTGTGTCTGTGTATACAAGGTCTATATCTCCATTTTGTTGATGATCTCTAAGAAAATGATATCGAATCTCGATATGTTTAGTACGAGAATGACATACAGGATTCTTAGTCAAATTAATAGAACTAGTATTATCACATAAAATGGGTATATATGTAAAATGCAATCCGTAGTCTTCTAAGGTTTGTTTCATCCACAAAATTTGTGCACAACAACGTCCTGCGGCGATATACTCAGCCTCTGTTGTTGACAATGCAACAAAATTTTGCTTTTTACTAAACCAAGAGACTAGAGCTTTTCCTAGGAAAAGACATGTGCCGCTAGTGCTTTTTCTATCTACTTTGCATCCGACAAAATCAGCATCGGAATAACCGGTTAGGTCAAACGACGTGGTTTTGGGATACCATAAGACGACAGAAGAAGTGCCTTTAAGGTATCGAAAGATATGCTTAACTGCGCACCGATGTGATTCCTTAGGATTGGCTTGAAAACGAGCACATAAGCAAACACTAAACATAATGTCTGGTCGACTGGCAGTTAAATAAAGTAAGCTACCGATCATACCTCGATACTTACGTATGTCGATAGGTTTTCCTTGTTCATCAATATCAAGCTTGGTTGAAGTCGCCATTGGAGTGCTAAGTGGCTTTGCTGCTTCCATGTCGAACTTCTTTAGTAGATCTTTTGTGTACTTAGCTTGATTTATGAACGTCCCATTGTTGGTTTGTTTGATTTGCAGTCCGAAAAAGAACTTCAACTCTCCCATCATGCTCATCTCAAACTCATTCTGCATACACTTTGAGAATTCTTGACATAGAGATTCATCAGTAGATCCAAAGATAATATCATCTAGATAGACTTGAATCAAAAGAATATTATTATTCAAAGACTTTATAAACAAAGTAATGTCAACCTTTCCCTTTAAAAAACCATTATAATGTAGAAAAGAGCTTAGACAATCATACCAAGCACGTGGGGCCTGTTTCAAACCGTATAAAGCTTTCTTCAACTTGAAAACATATTCAGAAAATTTGAAATCAGTAAAACCGGGTGGTTGAGCTACATAAACCTCTTCTTTTTATAAAACGATTTAAAAATGCACTTTTGACATCCATTTGAAATAATTTAAAATTATGAAAATATGCAAATGCACATAACATGCGAATGGATTCTAATCTCGTAACTGGGGCATAAGTCTCATCGTAGTCGATACCTTCTTCCTGATTGTATCCTTGAGCTACGAGTCGAGCCTTATTGCGAGTTACTAAACCATTCTCGTTCAGTTTATTTCGAAATATCCATCGGGTGCCAATGACCGGATGATCAATAGGCTTGGGAACAAGTTCCCAAACTTGATTCCGTTCAAATTGGTTTAATTCCTCTTGCATAGCATCTATCCAAAAATTATCACTACATGCTTCATCAATATTTTTGGGTTCAAACTAAGATACAAAAGCAGCACAAGAAGCTATATTTTTATTAGAGGAGCGAGTACTTACACCTTTGGTAATCTCACCAATTACCAAATCCATTGGATGATCAGCCGTGAACTTTAATCTTTTTGGCAGACTCCGAAGGTAGCTGGTTCCTGGATCTTCTCTAGGAGGATCAGCTGGTGCTTTGCTGGGTACATTGAGAACTTCGTCATTGTCATCGATTGTCGTTTGATTTAGTTCATCAAAGGTGACATTGATCGACTCTTCGATGATCATAGTTCTTTTGTTGAAGACTCTGTATCCTTTGCTTTTGCTCGCATAACCTAAAAATATACCTTCATCAGCCTTTTCGTAAAACTTTTCCAAATTATCTTTAGTATTAAGAATAAAACATTTACAGCCAAATATTCTAAAATATGAAACTGATGGAATTCTATCAAGCAATAACTCAAATAGAGTCTTTTTCGATTTGGGTCGAATTAGAACTCTATTGAGAACAAAACAAGCTGTATTGACAGCTTCAGTCCAGAAATACTTGGGTAGACTAAACTGGTTTAACATTACTCTGGCAATTTCGGATAGAGTTCTGTTCTTACGTTCCACAACTCCATTTTGTTGTGGAGTCCTAGGCTAGGAGAATTCGTGTATAAAATCGTGTGTGTCACAAAATTGCTCAAACTCTGCATTCTCGAATTCGCCTCCATGATCACTTCTAATACGAGTGATCATGTAACCTTTTTCATTCTGTACTTTCTTACAAAAGGTGACAAATTCCGATAATGCATCATTTTTGCGTGTCAGAAAATATACGCACGTGTATCTAGAATAATCATCTACAATTACAAAAGTATATAGCTTACCTCCGAGACTAGCAACTCTGCTAGGACCAAATAAGTCCATATGTAGTAATTGTAGAGGTCTAGTAGTACATACAGCATTTACTGACTTGAAAGAGGATCGAGTAGCTTTGTTCTTTTCAAATTGACTGCTTACCGCATCCTTCTTGAATGTAATATCCGATAAACCACGTACTAGCTTCTTTGTGGATAATCTGGAAATAGTATCCATATTTGTATGACCGAGTCTCATATGCCACAAATGACTCTCATCGGTTTTAGCCATTAAACATCTACCTGAAATGTTAGTATCTTCCAACAAATAAAAAACATATATATTGTCTTCTCTAATACCTTCAAATATAGTTTTACTAGTTAAACTATCAATAATAGTACATTTGTCTTTTACAAAGTTAATACCATAACCGTGATCAGCTAAATGGCTTATGCTGAGCAGATTATGTTTTAACTCAGTAACAAGACAAACATCCTTAATCACTGGATAGGGAGCTTTACAAATATCACCAATACCGATTATATACCCTTTTAAATTATTACCGAAGGAGACATATCCTTCTTTATTCCTCTTCGACAGTGTTGCGAATAATGAAGCGTCATCGGTCATGTGCCGTGAGCAACCGCTGTCGAGGATCCATTTGCTTCTAGCATGTGAAGGGTGTTCCACCTACAAAATAATTTACAGATGAAACTATTGGTACCCATTTCTTTTAAATCTACTAGCTTTCTGATTCTACATACAGAAGATATATGACCAATGAGGCCACAATAATGACATTTAGCATGTTGAGTGTTGAAAGCTGAATGATGTGCGTGGTTGGTAGGTTTAGGTTTTCTAGGATAGAAGAAAGCATACCTATTATCTTGTTTGGGCATAACCTTTTTAGGCAAAGGTTTGATAGGGTTAGGTCTGACAGTGTTAGGTTTGGGAATGTTCCGATTTTTCGGTAAGTGACACGTGTTAGGGTAGGAAGCAGCAGTCTCAGGCTATTTTCCTAACCTAATTTTCATTCTTTTGGAAGTGTCATATAACTTAGTATAGTCAAAAGTGAGTGCTTCCATTCTGACTTGTGCACTTTAAAGACTTTTCTTCTCTTTAGAAAGTTCTTCTTTCAGTTGGTCAATAACCTTGTCTTTTTCTTCGGATGACTTGGTAGTCTCGTATAATAAGAGATTAATAGAAGAAAGTTCACCAGACTCACTAACATTATCTTTAACCTCAGCTAGTAGGTCGATAAGTCTTCCTATTTCACCTTTGTACTCTTTGAGTACCTTCTTAGAGGTCAGATATTTGCTACGCACTGAAGGCTTCTCCTAATTGCTCAAAGGTGAAGTCATCATATGTATCAACTATAGGTTCAGAGAGTACCTGATCGGATGCCATAAAGTATACATTTGCAGCGTCATCTGATTGTTCATCTTCTGAGTCGCTGGCTTCACTTACATGCCATATGCTGGTATTGGCATACTTCCGAGATGTTGATCTCTTCAGGTTCCCTTTCTCGTATCTGTTGCTCTTCTTGCTTGTGTTTGTAGGACAGTCCTTTTTTATGTGTCCTTTCTTCTTACAGCTGTAGCAGACAGCGTCATCTTGATACCAGCTGTTGCCACCATTATTCTCTTTTGTCTTCTTCTCATATCTCAAGAATCCTTTAAATTTTCTTACAAGGAGTGCTTGATCTTCAGCATCAGATTCACTGTTGTCTTAATCATCTTCAGTAGATTTTCTGTGCTGAGCTTTGAAAGCGATCGTCTTCTCCTTTGGTGCAGGCTCTTCAAAGTCTTGCAGCTCTAGTTCATGAGTGAGTAGCTTATCCATGAGTACTTCAAGTGTCATGGTAGTGAGGTCATTTCCTTCAATGATTGCAGTAGCCTTCGGAATCCAGTTCTTTGTAAGTGCTCGCAGGAGTTTGCGAATCTTTTCATGGTTACTGTAATCACTGCCAAGGGAGGACAAAGGATTTACAATATCCAAGAATCTTTCGAACATCTGAGTAACTGTTTCGTTGGGCTTCATCTTGAACACCTCATACTGTTGAGTAAGTATGCTGACCTTTGATTCTTTGACTTGAGTTGTGCCCTCATGTGTGACTTCAAAAAGTTTTCATACTTCATTTGCAGTTGTGCAAATAGACACCCTGTTAAATTCAGTTCTGTCTAATGCACAAAATAAAGCGTTAATAGCACGTGCGTCAAGACTGGCCTTTTTTTTTCTTCCTCTGTATATCTGTTGTGGGGTTTTTCAGTTGAAACTCCATCAACATTTATACGAGGTGGCTGTTAATAGCCATCAATAACAATAGACCATAAATCAAAATCAAGAGATTTCAAAAAGAAACTCATACGTGTTTTCCAATAAGTGTAGTTTGTGTCGTAAAACAGTGGAGGTCTATTTGTGGCTTGGCCTTCACTTGTGAATTTTACAGTTGCCATGTGTAAAGCAGTAATCTATATAAAATTCAATATAACTGCTGTTTTACCTTGCTTTATCTGTATAACCCGCTCTGATACCAATTGTAGGAACGAAATCGTAAAGCAGAATACTCTAGAGGGGGTGAATAGAGTAGGCAGCAGAATATTGCTAATTAAAAGCTTGTTAGCAGTTAGAGCACAGATATAATAATAATCACAAAAAGTAAATGACAGAATTTAAAAGTGATCAGAAGGCAAACACAAACACCGAGATTTATACTGGTTTCCCTCTGGTGAGGACTAGTCCAGTCGGAAGAACTCTAGCTTCCAGTTGAATCCACTATTGGAAAATCCTACAAGTTTTCATACGATGTCCTTGCAACTTCTACAGACGCGAGCTTTGATACGAAGAACTCGTCCAACTTCAATTGTGAAGAGTTGAATCTTCTATCAAGCCTCTGATTATAATCACTCTGAAACTTCTAGACCGTACCGTACTGGCAAATCGACCAGAGGATTGTAACTGGCTTGGGATTTGAAAATGAAAGCTTTTAAGAACTCTTTGAAAGACTGAAGGCTTGAGAAGAGAGAAGATTGAAAGTGAATTGGTGTATTGAAATGATCGAAATGCTTCTCTATTTATAACTTTCCCAAAGAAAGAACTCTGACAGAATTTGGGCAGAATTCGGATCGAACTCTTTGTAACAACCCGTAACTGAAGGATGACCAAGTTCAAAAACCCAACTCTCAGCAGAAATAAAATTCCAACTCTCAGATATATTCAATACCTGGGAGTTCTTCACAGTCAGGGCGTTCCCGAAGAAGAACGCCGGCTTCAGGCTCGTTCTGAGGCAGTTGCTCCACCACCTGCCGGACTAGATGGTCAAGCCGAACTCCTATGGCAAATTAGGCCTGACCCACCAGGGGTTCTCCTGCAGTATTGACTGGCAGATTTACTGAAAAGAGACAAAACAAACAAAGTCAGAAGATGGCCAGAAATTTATTGTTCATGCGACTCTGATTGAACAAGTTCTTATGTGGCTCGATTTCTACAGAGCACATGCAGTTCTATTTAGATGAGTCTTTATGCGGCACAGGATTTTCACAAAGTTCATGTGGCCCATATAACATATGCGGCTTCATAATAATGAAGAACGTATTGAATGATGAGGGGAAGAGGGCTTGTGCATAAAAATATGCAACAGAGCCGTTGTTTTAGGGTTTGAAATGTTCGATCTTCCACGTAGTCCTTATCCTGAATGATAGGGTAGACGTCAGGATGGACTGGAGGCGCTATAGTCGGCGAGGGAGCCGTCGCCTTCTTCCCTTTCGCTACAGCAGAGGCCTTGGAAGCTTTGGAAGCTTTCGAAGCCTTGGAAGCTTTGGGGGCCATTATCAGTCGACGAGCGAAAAAGGAAGATGAAGTCAGAAATCTAGGACAAGTAGAGTAGAGAAAGTAAAGAATTCTCTCCATCCAAACACACTCCTATTTATAAACAGAAGGAAGGGGGCTCACAAACCAGTGGACGCTTCGATCCGCGTGCAGCATAAAAGAACGAACCGACTCTACGGGCATCGAGGCAATCTGGTCATTTAAAAGCCAACTCTTAGGATCTTGCCCCAAAAGGCAGCTTCAAATTTGAAGACAAATAAAAGACAATCAATATAATAAAAGATTTGCACACGTGGCTGGAAGCCTATGCGGCCAGACAGCCCATGCGGCTAGACAGTCTATACGGCCAGAAACGACCCATGCGGCCAGACAGCCCATGCGGCCAGACAGTCTATGCGGCCAGAAACGACCCATGCGGCTAAGAAGTCCTCGTGGCTAGAAACACCCTATGCAGCCAGAAGAGCTTATGTATAGCCATGCTTCTTATTCAAAGTATTTAAATTTTGTAAATTGAAAACTTTGAAGGGGGTCTTGTAGAAGCATGGAGAAGAACAAAAAAAAGGCCATGCGGCTCCAACAGAAGGATCGTTATGTGGTTCGGAAATCCGATAGAAACTCATGCGGTTCAAAGTCCTCTAGAGCCTCATGCGGCTCGAATGGCTCTATACGGCTCAGTACAAATAGCCACGTGGCCCTAATCAGTTCCCCCTACAGTTGGCCATAGCAATTGCCATATTCAATTCTCGGATGGCAGTTCTGACAACGGACAGCTCTGACATAAAGTCGCATTAATGGCTCTGGCGTGATGGCGTGTTCATAGAGAAAAGAAGAAAATCTTTTATAGCTGACATAATCCACCAACTCCAAAGTCTCCTATGCGGCTGTAACACCTATACGGCAGTAACACCTATGCGGCTGTAACACCTATACGGCTGCCACCCTTATGCGGCTGTCATCCCCATGCGGCTGCCTGTTTCATACGGCTGCCCGCTTCATACGGCTGCCCGTTTCATGCGGCTGGCTGTTTCATGCGGCTACCCGCTTCATGCGGCTACTACCATCACACGGCCGCTAGCTTCATGCGGCTAGGATCGTGGCGGGGCCACCCGTTTACGGATCACTCAGAAAACGTGTTCATGCGGCTCCGTAAAGACATCCCACTCATGACAGGTTGAGACACGTGGCTGTCTTATCCCCTCGTGGCTATGGCTGCTTGCAAATCCTGACAACCAGATTTATGCAATCACCATTATTACTCAAATCAAATCAGATTTGTCGTAATTAAAGCAAATTGAACACGTGGCAGGAGATTCGAGCTTCCAAAGATTTATGACAATCAGCATTAATTGACCATACAGATTTGGCGCAATCAAGGCAATCACAATCAATGGCCCAGATGATTGGCCGCCGACTTTTCAAGGGATAATTATTACAAACCTTAATGATCGTATCCCAATCCTATAAATAGCAAGGTGCCATTCCCTTGCAAAAGATCTCAGATCCCTGATCCAAAACTAGAAAAAAATATAGCAAGGTGTCATTCCCTTGCGAAAGAGATCCTCTCCCCCCAGCTAGACACACAGAGAGACAAAGGCGCACACAGAAGAGTCTTCTCATCTTGAGAGCAGTTCTTCACCGGAGCCAAGGCTACGTCTGATCGTCCAAGGAGTAAGGCAGAGCGGCCGTCGCTTTCTCGAGCCTCTATCATCACCCCCCAGAATCAAAAATAAACAATCGTACTTAGACTGCTGTACCTAGATTTTTGTCCCTATGCTTTCTTTGTACGAGCAAATTTGTATTATGAGTCTAAGTTCAGCCCTCCTATATAATTGTTCTGTACTTTTACAATCAATGGCAGAAAAAATTGTTGATCAATATAGTTGTCAGTAACTTAATTTGATCGACGGACATTCGATATCTTAACGTAGGGAGCCGAACGAGCATATAATAAAAGGAGTCCACAATCATAATTTGGGATTAGAAAGGTAGTACAACAATAACTCTTTAGTGGATCGAGCTATTATTAATGGGCCTGGATTATGTGTTTGGGCTGAACATGGGATGGGATACCCATATCCGTTAGGAGACCTAACCCTAATTTTGCTTTATGGTCCCTGTCGTAGCCTTATATATATATATATATCCTCTATTCTCTGGTTGTCACGATATCATCAAAAATAAGAAGCTTTCTCTAAATTCGTGATTCATGTAAGAAGAGAAATGGAGGGCTTCCAAGGAGAAGAAAATGTTAGGAGATCGTCGCCCAAACGACGTCCAACCCAAGGAAGAAATACATACAGAAGATCTTGGGATCGTGACTTCTTGAGGTTGATGGAAAGTGTCTTCTTCTTTCCATCGCAGGTATACTTCATGAATTCTAGTTCCGCTATGAAGGTTTAGAACAAGTCTTAAATCTGTTAAACTTCCATTGATCAATATGCACACCAAACTAGAGGTCCTGGGAATCCCTAGTTCCATCAAGAACTAGGTCCTGGCTAGGGATTTGGTTGGAGAAGGAGGGCTCGTCTCCAACCACAGACGAGCAGCACTCGAGGCATGACCAATTTTGGCACTTTACGGAGGCTCGATGGTTGTTAGAGGAGTGGCTGCGGCACGTTCATAGCGGTACTTGGGTCCGACGACAGGAGATGGGGTTGGCCTTCGACCAAAATTAGGGTTTGGGTTGGATTTAGGGATTTGATGATTGTGTCATATCCGGGGTTGTCAGACATGGTAGGATGATGTAATTGTATTAAGAGAAATAGTGGAAAAGAAAATCATGGACACGGACATGGTGCACGGCACAAAATTGTTTTGGTGGTAGATGTTTGGCTTGATGGTTGTATAGTGCAATTGAGGAATTTTTGTGTAGAAAAATAAAGGGAGGACTCCCCTACATATTGGTGAAGATTCCTATATAGATTAGGATTTGGAATAAATCTTTCCAAATATTTAAATCAATCAATTTGATTGATCAAATCTCAATCCAAAATTATATCTAATAATTTAATAATATTTAAAAATAGATTTTTATAAATATAAACTTAAAGATAATTGATAATAGAAAATTAATAAATTAAAAAAGTACGTCTTTTACGAAAAAAATCATATTTTAAAAATAGTTTGACAATTTTGTTCGTCAATCCAAATATTTTTATAAGATTAAAAGAAAATTTATTCTCTAACTAGAAAAATATTTAAAACTAAAAATAAAATAAATATTTTTTAAACTTCGGAAAGTGGGCTTACGGCGTGCGTGTCCAAAGGCCTTGGGGGCTCGATAAAGGCATGGGGGAGGGGGTTCACAAATCTGCACTGCTAGCTCTGCGAGTGGCGCATTCACTGCGGTGGCAGCAATAGCACCGTTGCTAGCAGCAACTGCGACAACACAGGCTCAGGGGCACAACTGACATGGTACGCGGGGAGTGCTGAGAATCGGCACAACCATGGAGGGAGGCGCCAGTTTTGGAGTCGGCCGATGAAGGAGGCGCACGGCGGATACCGCGGTGGCGGAGGGTGTGCGCAAAGAAGGAGTTCATTTACATCGACTTTTGTGAGGGAATAGGTGAGCAAATAGGAGAAGAGAATGAGATGTAGAGCCATTCGTGATTGCTCGATTCTGGCAGAGACGTGCAACTTCTCTCGTGAGAAAGAAGGAAACTGTAACATGTCATTTACTGTGCATAAAGTTATAGGTCAGTGGTTTGTTGGGTATTAGCATCTAATGAATTCAAGTGAAATACGATTATTGGTTTTGCTTGATTTGAGTGTGAGTTTGGGTTTCTCGTTGGATTATGTGTTACAGTTTATTTGGATTGTTAATATACACATATATACATGCATATGTGAATAGATATATACTAGCCCTTTATATACGTACACACACACACATATATATGAAAGTGTATTTACTTATGCCTACATAATTTTATTTATATATATATAAACTATCTAGGTTATCACAATCCATATTTGATTATTTAATAAAAATTTATTTTTAGGGGGGGAGTTTACAATAAGTTTCCACGTGAGCTTCATCCTTGCCACTCTCCATAAAGTAAGCAACGGCCATAGCCCCTTCCCATCCTCATCCAACGGTCAACACAACACATCCCAGAATATAATATGCTAGCCACCTTGCCAAATGAAATCAGCACAAACCTTCTACAAGGGAGTAAAATGGCTTGAAGCTAGAATATGACAATAGTTGCAACGGTAAAGACTGATCTTACCAATTCAATTCGGCCTCAGACTGTAGCAGATAATATGGTTCATGCCTCCCAAAAGCATATAGGCCTTCGGCTCCGAGCATAATAATATCCTACATTATCGCATCAACGCTGTGACCCCCTCTCAACCGTACTTGCAAAAAGTCCTCCTGCTTCCTCCCCTATAGTGTTACGCCCCGATTCATCGAATTGTTCGTCCTAGCTTTGACTCAAGATGAATCGATCGTCCTCACTGGGGCATGATGTTATACAAGTCTAATTTGGATTTGTACAAGGCAAGTATGTGCATTTGATAGTTCTTTTGAGACAATAAGTTAAATTTAAACAGTACAGAGAGTTGAACATGTTTTTTATTGATATAACTTGTAAAGTATGTGCAAGGTCAATTTTATATTACATATGTCATTGCGGCTATATTCTTTGAAACACAAAAGTAAAACTTTCGACAAGCTGCCATGAAATAATCCTTGTCGTTTCATATATTCATGCCCCTTCATACATTTGAACAAAAAAGCCTTCGATCTAAATTAGGCTTCAAAATAGGAGAGCTTCGAGCTGCCTCCCGTTCTTCAGCTTCACCTTAGTCTCAAGCTTTCGCAGCGTGCTCATCACCTGGGGAGTTAGGGGTTAGCACACTTGTTAGTGAGTGGAACGAACCCACTTGTCTAAACCGACACTACTTATTAAGGATTCAGGCATTCGAAGTGATCTTTCCATTTAGAACTAAATGAATTCTAGTTCATATCGATGGCATAATTTAAAGCAATAAACACATAACCATTTCCAATCATTCTTACCACATTCGTGCTCCTCTCTGAATAAAACAGATATAATACTTACCACCTGCACAAGACAATAAGTGAGCATGATATCTATCTTATATATGGTCATTGGTGTTACAACACTAAGAGGGACAATTCTTAATGGCATTGCGACGTGCCCTATCAGTCTGGGTTGCAAGCCCAACTGGAGGTCTCGCAATGCCTCGTATCAAAGCACGACTTACAAATTCCCTAGGTCGATTTGATCCCGATACCCCGAATACTATTTTGAGAAAAATAATACATTGTGTATAAGTTGTGCATGACTATACAATTTTGTGAACAATTTAAGCTAGGCAAAATAATGCATGACATAAACAGAGTTTAGCAGTAAAAATCTATGTCTCGCACAACATTTCATCAATTTTCCTCAAAGTCGTATGTTCAATTTGGTGACTCGCAAGTACCAAATACTTCGAGACACCGTGCCTCAAATCTATGTTTCAATGTCCTTCCTTTCATAGTTTTTCGATTTTGAACCAAACTGCTAGCCTTGATGCGAGATTCAAAGTTAATATCTCTAGGCCTATTTATCCTAGTTACGTTACAGTTATCCCATGTTCTTTATCTTAATGGCACAGTATATACATTCAACCAGCATCATCAATTTGAATGTTGAATTTGGAATTTGTTGGCGGGAAGGAGTAGAGAAGAAAGTCTGAACTACCCACCTAAAAGAAATGCACCAAAAGTAGGAGAGCGCTTCGAGACGATCAAAAATAGTTACACAAACTCCTGCAATGGCACAAACATCATATTAGAATACTCCTTCTATCTATTCCTTTCGAAATTTCCAAGGCACATTCAAAAATTAACGCGAAACCACACTCATCGAAACCAAGCATCGAAACATCCAGAAAGCCAAGAAAACCAACAAAACCAACAATATATCGGTCCTGTCATACTCATTACAGCTCATTTGCCAAGACACAGTCAGCTGCATCCAGGACTTATTCCAACAGAAGTCGATCTATTGATTGGATTGGTTCTCATATCATTCGTCCAAATGAATTTTATTGATGCCGAAAGGTTTTCGTATACCGAACTCATTACCGAGTCAAACTAGCCATAAATATTCTCGACCATGTCCGACTTGTCATGAGCCTATTACATAGTGCTTCGCCCCAACGGGAGCAGGATACTACATAATATACTACAAAGAAAAAGTTTTGTCTCAAAATTTAAGAACAAGGGTCTGACCTTAATCGACAAATAGTGAGTGGTATTTCTCCTTCATTTCTGATTCTAGCTCCTAAATCGACTCCTCAACTGAATAGTTGTGCCACAGTACGCAAACCAAGAACATTGACCGGCTTCGCAGAACTTTTTTCGTGCGCAGCTCCAACTGATCGAGGCAAACCACGTGACTTGGATCATGCATGTACTTTCGAAGTTTTGAGACTTGGTAGATACCGTCCACTTCTGCCAGGTCAGGGGTAGTGCGATATGGTAGGCAACGGTCGCTACTTTTTCGAGGATCTCGAAGGGGCCTATAAATCTCGGATATAGTTTGCCCTTTACTCCGAACCACATGACACCCCACCTCGGTGTCACCTTCAGGAATGCATAGTTACAGACCAAGAAACCTAATGGTTGTCGACGAGTATTTGTATAACTCTTCTGTCGACTCTGAGCAATACAGAGCGTATCTTGGATCATGCAGACCTTTTCAACGGCCTATTCCACCAGTTAACACTACAATAAAATGACCTATTAATGACGCTTGATAAGTGGAGTTTATGACGGCTGATAAAGAAGCGTCATCAAAGTTCAGCAAGACTATAATCTATGGCGGTTTTCTATATAATCGTTATTGATAGTCTCTCAGTGATATGAGCGTTATGAAAAAACACCAAATTTTAAGTCGAAACCTCGACTCTTCCGCACTTACTCCCGCACTTAAGTCGAAAAGTCTAAACCCTTTCCTTCTCCTACACTTACTCTCTTTCTCCTTCTCACTTTCTCCTCCCGCTCCCCAACTCCCTTCAACCCGCTCCGGCACTCCCGAACTCCCCTCAGCCCGCTCCCCGCTCTCCAACTCCCCTCAGCCCGCTCCTCGCTCTCCAACTCCCCTCAGCCCGCTCCCCGTTCCCCAAGGATTGTCCTAAATTATTTCTTATTTTGTACCCTAATTTCTGTCTCGACATGATTTTAGTAAAATGCCCTAATTTTTGACCTATTTGTTACTTCCTAGTTTTCGAAAGATGGCTAAAATCTTTGAATGCATATTTGGAAATCTTTGAATGAATTTTCTTTTTTTTTACTAATTTGTGAGGCATTTTCTTTGTCCGTGCATTGGTTCATCTTCTTGTTTCTTTGTTTGTTGGTTCTTGCAGTGTGGAAGGGTGTTAATTCTATTGCTTTCGGACGAATACTTATAAGTTGAACTTCATGGAGACACGTTCGGGTAGCAAGGTTTGTTTTGGTTCATGGAGACACGTTCTTTTCAATTGCCCTATTTTCTAGAAATCATGGACAACAAAGCTATCAATGTCCCTGTAACGTCGTGTTTAACACATGTTGAACACGTCATTTTTACACTCGAAATTACTCCAGGTCACGCAGAAATCGGTACCGTGTCTGTGTATGTACCATGTCATATTGTCTTTAAATCAAGTCATGTTCTTCTTAGATTAAATTACTCCAGGCAATACAAGTTATTTTTTTACAGTGTGCACGTTGCTCATGTATTGAGGGTGGGATGGATCTTTGACATCAATTTGTAATTGTTTGACTATACATCTTTCGATTAAATGATACCGGTCATGTTGGATGTGAGCGTTGACCAACTCTCTTTTTTAGGTTTATTTGACCCTCTTTTGTAGTTATATAGATGATTCATATAGACTTTCTCAATATATATTCTTACATATTTTGACATCTTGTTACCTTTTATACCCGTATGCACATATAGGGAATTGTAAACCATTTTCTGTTTTGTAATAACGAAATGAACTATTCCTAAGTCCTGTTCTTCTTCTTTTTTAACTCTAGCAATTAAAGTTATATTCTGGAATCAACCTTCTCCACTTTCATGAGTCTGAATTTATTGGCCATATCTACTTCACATTGGCCATTCTGGAATCAATCTTCTCCGCATTCAGCTTGAAATAAAACTTTCAAATTACAATCACTTACTCGATGTTTTGCTTTATTATACAGAGGAATAGATCTTGGATGACAAAGCACCTATTATCGGAAGAATATAGAGCCAGAGTTGATGAATTTATGAAGCATGTTAAAGCTAGTGGGGATGATCTCAACTTCATTAGATGTCCATGTAATGAGTGCGAGAATCTCTATAGTATGAGTTTAGAGGATGTAAAATTTCATTTGATGACAGTTGGAATCAATCCAAGGTATACTATATAGATATGGCATGGGGAAGTTGATCCTAATAAAGTGTGTGAGGATATATGTACATCTATTTATAAGGACTATGATATGGATACTTTAAATGATGTGGCAGATATACTAGAGATGTTCCATGCATTAAAAAGGAACGACATTGAAGGAGATGATGAAGAGAACTTTAATTCATTGCTTGATGATGCTAAGAAACCATTGTATAATGGTTGTAAAAAGTATACGAAGCTATCTGCGATAGTGAATCTCTTTAGTTTCAAGGCCAAGAGTGGTTGGAGTGATAAAAGCTTTTCAGATGTGTTGACATTATTCGCCAACATGCTTCCGGTAGAAAATGAATTGCCTGTAACTACTAAGAAGGCTAAGCGTTGCTTCTCAATATTTGGAATAGGATATAAGAGAATACATGCATGCACTACAACAAAAATATCTTTTAATGACGGCTAAAAAGCGTCATTAATTGCAAACCATGACGTTTTTTTCTCAGTCCAAGCGTTATAAAATCGGGTGTTATAAATATTTTTAAAAGCGTTATAGATAATTTATCCAAAATCGTCATTAATAGGTTGAATTTCTGCTATGTTTTATCTTCAAAGCGTTATGGATAGTTATGAAAAATTGCTGTATATGGTCGTTGTATCACATTTATAACGCTCTATACTGTATGACATTCCAAACGCTGCTCAATTCAATTCGAAAACAACCACTTTGAACCATATTCACAACAAAGCATTGAAATGTAATATAAAGTACCATTCTCAATTTTATTGTCTCAAAATAGAGTATTTTAGCTACCATTCTACATTTCTTCATTTCATTATATACATCTTCTCAAAATATATAGAGTATCCAATATAGAGTACACTTAAGCTACATCAAAACTATCGACATCAAAAATCTCACAGATACTGTAGCGAAGAAGCACACTTATAACTCTTCAACTTGGTCACATAAAGACTGTCCATAGCACATGTACGTATAGCAAAATCCTGAAAAAGAAAGCAAAACCCTCACTTTTAGAGTCTGTCAATTTTAGAGTCTGTGATTTATATCGAAAAACCGAGAGTATCAGAGTACTCTAATAAAAACCGAAACCGACAAATAAAGTAAAACATCTAGGCATGGTATAGTGGACGTAGTCCCAAAATCTACGATACAAGCACGATAATGGAGATGTCATTCCCGAAATAGAAATACTCCCAACTAATATATACCCGCATGTGATTTATATCGAAAAGCTCCCAACAAAAACACCCATAGTACCAAGTTAAACCCATCATGCATAATAGATACCCAACCAACAATTTTAATCCAAATAGCAAAACGTCTCCTACAGCAAAGAAATCTTTCCCAACCCAACATGTATAATAGGAAAAACCTAAACCAACATCCCACGACAAGTATAGGAAGGAGAACCCAAGCAACAATTTATACAAGAAACCCAAACCAACAATGCATGCATCATAAATAATTCCAACAACAGCTAGGTAACCCGAAACCGAAAATGATCCAACAACAAGTAAAGAACCGAACATGTTCTAAAGATCATTCCTGCTTCACAAACAAAGACAATCGTAGGATCGTCAAGCCAAAATCGAACCCAACACGTATCAGTCGATCGAAATCCTTTTTATGTAGGGATTGAGATCCAACAACATCATCGACAAACAAAATAAATCCAAAAACTGAAATCAATCAAGAGTTTAGAATTTATACCCCAGAATTTGGTGTCGAAATCCGAAGGGAGCCTTCAGACTCGGCTCGCAGGCATGCACAGCGCCTCGCCGGGTCGCGGCTGCAACTGTGGAGAGGCTACATCATCGACACGAAGGTATCCTCACATCCGTGTCCAGTATCGACTCGTACAAACACGAGCGTATCTGCACCCAGAATGAACAACCCAACAGTACCAACATACAAACTACGACCAACAACAAGAAACGATATGAGATATATAAGATGTCCCAAATAAGGATCAATCATCATCTGCTGTACTAGCGTGCCATAACACGTATAGGACATGTCCCGACACGGAGCCAGTGTATCTGATATGATCTGCAATGCTTTGGTTCATTTGGTCGAACGACCATCACCAAGAGTATCAGAGTACTCTAATAAAAACCGAAACCGACAAATAAAGTAAATATCCAGGCATGGCATAGTGGACGTAGTCCCAAAATCAACGACGCAAACATGCTAATGGATATGTCAATCCCGAAATAGAAATACTCCCAACTAATATATACCTGCATGTTATTTATATCGAAAAGCTCCCAACAAAAACACCCACAGTACCAAGTTAAACCCATCATGCATAATAAATACCCAACCAACAATTTTAATCCAAATAGCAAAACATCTTCTACAGCAAAGAAATCTTTTCCAACCCAACATGTATAAAAAGGAAAACCTAAACCAACATTCCACAACAAGTATAGGAAGGAGAACCCAAGCAACAATTTATATAAGAAACCCAAACCAATAATACATGCATCACAAATAATTCCAACAGCAGCTAGGTAACCCGAAACCGAAAATGATCCAACAGCAAATAAAGAACCGAACATGATCTAAAGATCATTCCTGCTTCACAAACAAAGACAATCGTAGGATCGTCAAGTCAAAATCGAACCCAACACGTATTAGTCGATCGAAACCCTTTTTATGTAGTGATCGAGATCCAACAACATCATCGACAAACAAAATAAATCCAAAAACTGAAATTAATCAAGAGTTTAGAATTTATACCTCAGAATTTGGTGTCAGAATCCGAAGGGAGCCTTCGGACTGGGCTCGCAGGCACGCACAGCACCTCGCCGGGTCGCGACTACAACTGTGGAGAGGCTACATCATCGACATAAAGGTATCCTCACATCTGTGTCCAGTATCGACTCGTACAAACACGAGCATAACTGTACCCAGAATGAACAACCCAACCGTTCCAACATACAAACTACGACCAACGACAAGAAACGAAATGAGATATATAAGATGTCTCAGATAAGGATCAATCGTCATCTGCTGTACTAGCGTGCCATAACACGTATAGGACACGTCCCGACACGGAGCCAGTGTATCCGATACGATCTGCAATGCTTTGGTTCATTTGGTCGAACGACCATCACCAGAGTATAAGAGTACTCTAATAAAAACTGTAACCGACAAATAAAGTAAAACATCCAAGCATGGCATAGTGGACGTAGTCCCAAAATTAACGACGCATGCATGCTAATGGAGATGTCAATCCTGAGATAGAAATACTCCCAACTAATATATACCCGCTTGTGATTTATATCGAAAAGCTTCCAACAAAAACACCCACAGTACCATGTTAAACCCGTCATGCATAATAGATATCCAACAAACAATTTTTATCCAAATAGCAAAACATCTCCTACAACAAAGAAATCTTTCCCAACCCAACATGTATAATAAGGAAAACCTAAACCAACATCCCACAGCAAGTATAGGAAGGAGAACTCAAGCAATAATTTATACAAAAAACCCAAACCAACAATACATGCATCACAAATAAATCCAACAGCAGCTAGGTAACCCAAAAACGAAAATGATCCAACAGCAAGTAAAGAACCGAACATGATCTAAAGATCATTCGCGCTTCACAAACAAAGACAATCGTAGGATCATCAAGCCAAAATCGAACTCGACACGTATCAGTCGATCGAAACCCTTCTTATGTAGGGATCGAGATCCAACAACATCATCGACAAACAAAATAAATCCAGAAACTAAAATCAATTAAGAGTTTAGAATTTATACCCCAGAATTTAGTGTCAGAATCCGAAGGGAGGCTTCGGACTCGGCTCGCAGGCACGCACAGCACCTCGCCGGGTCGCGGCTGTGACTGTGGAGAGGCTTCGGACTCGGTTCCCCAAATACAATTACACTCCCTTGAACATGAACAAACAGAAAAAAAAATCAAAGACACAAGCATTTGGTACTTACAATTATTTTATCGAACATGAACCGCACATAGAACAATTCCCAACAAAATCTTTTTTAAGGAAAAAATCCAAATCAAAATCACTCACTTAATCAAGAGAAGTCAACGATGATGCAGCCCTTTTTTGGATCATCGCCGATGTGGACGAAGACGTCGGAAAACCCTAAAAGAACCCTAATTTTGGAGAGATGGATGCATGTATGGTTGTCAAAAATTAGGAGATTTTACTAAAATCATGTCGAGGCAGAATTTAGGGCATAAAATAAGCAATAATCGAGATTTTAGGACGAACCGGTGGTGAAGGCTACGCCGGTGACAACCTTCCCTCTGTGGTGGAGTCTGTAACCGAGTGAGGCGAGGAACAGGCTGGGGGAAGTTGGGGAGCGGGAAGCGGGCTAAGGGGAGTTGGGGAGCGGGGAGTGGGCTGAGGGGAGTTGGGGAGCGGGAGGAGAAGGAGATGGAGAAAGAGAGAGGGTTTAGAATTTTTCTTAAGTACGGAAGAATTGCGGGGGAATCGAGGTTTCAACTTAAATTTTTGTACTTTTTTTATAACGCTCGTATAACTGGAGCACTATCAATAAAGTTTTTAATGTAAACCATCATAGATTCTAGTCTTACTGAACTTTGATGACGCTTCCACATCAGCAATCATGAAAACCACTTATCAAGCGTCATTAATAGGTCTTTTTGTTGTAGTAATGTCCGAATGATTGCATACTCTATAGAAAAGATCATGAAAATGCAACCTCATGTCCTACGTGTGGAACGTCGAGATATATAGTAAAAAAAGAATATGTCTGAAGAAAGTTAGGAAAAGCAAAAGAAGGGCATCCCAGCTAAAGTTCTATGTTACTTTCTACCCATTTTATGCTTTAAAAGGTGGTTTCGATCGGTACAAACATCAAAGATTTTGACATGGCATGTAGATAGAAGGGAAATTGATGGCCAATTGCGTTATCCCGCAGATTCACCGACGTGGAAGACAATTGATAATAAATTTCCAGAGTTTGCAGCAGAGCAAGAAACCTTCGACTCTCTCTTTCAGCCGATAGGATTAATCCATTTAGTTCACTCAGTAGTAGGTACAGTTGTTGCCCTGTAATGCTAAATACTTATAATTTACCACCTTGGTTGTGTATGAAGAGAAAGTTCACATTATTGACATTGTTGATATCAGGCCCCCAACAACCTGGAAATGACATAGATGTTTACTTAGCAACATTGATTGAGGATCTCCAGTTGCTGTGGAAGGATGGAGTTATGACTTACGACGCCTATCGGTAAGAATCTTTTATATTAAGAACTGTATTATTATGGACTGTTAACGATTTTCCTGCATATGGCAACTTGTCTGGTTGTTGTGTGAAATGATATTTTGCTTGTCCAATATGCAACGAAAATACTTATTCAGATAGATTGAAACATTGCAACAAGAATATTTATACTGGTCACAGAAGGTATTTGCCGCATAACCATTCTTTTCGATCACAAAGAAAGGCATTTAATGGTGACAAAGAGTTCGGAATTCATCCTGAACCATTCAGTAGGGAACAAATATTAATAAAGGTTGCGGGGATTCCCTTTTCTTGGGGGAAAAAAGATGTTCCAGAAAAAGATATCAGAGAAGAAGACTTCAAAGAAGAAGAAAGTAGCAGAAGTGTAAAAGAAATTGACACCAAAGAAGAGTAAAAAAGAAGTACAAAAAGACAAAGTTACAAGTTGTTGGAAGAAGAAATCTATTTTTTTTAGCTAGAGTATTGGAGATATCTTCCTATTAGACATAACTTGGATGTCATGCACATTGAGAAGAATGTCTGCGATAGTATCATTGGGACACTATTAAATATTCCTAGAAAAACAAAAGATGGGATCAATAGTCGTAAAGATCTTGTAAAGATGGGCTTAAGGAAAGAATTGGCACCTCATAATAAGAAAAATGGGATTTATCTTCCAGCTGCATGTTATTCATTATCGAGGCAAGAGAAAAGAATAGTGTGTCAAACTTTGCATGACCTTAAGGTCCCAGATAGTTACTCTTCGAATTTTAGATCTAAAATCTCAATGGAAGATCTAAAGTTATATGGTCTCAAATCCCATGATTGTCATGTTCTAATGCAACAACTACTTCCTGTTGTAATACGTGGTGTGTTGCCAAAGCATGTGAGATGTGCTTTTATACGAGTATGTTTCTTCTTTAATGCCCTTTGTGCCAAAGTCGTGAATGTACAAATTTGCAAGATATCTAAAATAATCTTGTGATCATATTGTGCTTATTGGAAAAATATTTTCCACCATCATTCTTTGACATAATGGTGCATCTAATGGTGCACCTTGTCAGGGAGGTCGAACTTGGCGGTCCGGTTTTCTTCCGATGGATGTACCCACCAGAGAGGTTAGTCTAGTCTGAACTTTGGTTTTCATTATGTAGTAACATGATTGATGTTTGTGTAATCATTTTTATCTTTATCATTTGTTCATTATAGGTTTATGGGTGTGATAAAGGGTTATGTGAGAAATAAGAATCGTCCTGAAGGGTGTATTGCACAATGCTATATCGCAGAGGAAGCCATTGAGTTTTGTTCAGAATATCTAGAAGAACAACCCGCCATTGGTGTTCCTTCTACGAAGAATAAGGAAAAACCTATAGAAAAAGAAAATATCTGTGAAGTTGACCGCTTATCTTTGGACCAAGCATATCTTTATGTGTTGCACAACACAAATGATGTTCAACCTTATATTGAGTAAAGATGTCTATATTACTCTTTACTTAGTTTTATCTTTGGACCAAGCATATTTTTTTATATTTCGCTTTGTAATTAACAAAATTCTACTTATTACTTGATAGGGAGCACAAGGCTTACTTGAAAAAGCTGCACCCTCGTAGAGTGAAAAGTACAAAATGGTTAGAAGATTAGCACAATCGCAGCTTTATTAGTTGGTTACGATCAAGGGTATTGATTAAGCTACTATATTTTATGTTCTACTTAGTGAAAATAAAATATTAAACTTAGCAAAAAAATGACAGGTTGAGGCTACGCAAGAAGACCCAACTAGCAGTATCTCTAATGAATTAAAATGGATAGCTCAAGGACCTCGACATCACGTGACTATGTTCCCAGATTATGCAATTAATGGGTGTCACTATCAAACAAAAGATCGTGACGACGTACGAGTCAAACAAAACAGTGGAGTGACTCTAGTGGCAATGACTTTTCAAGTTGCTAGCACAAAGGACAACAATCCCATCATCTCAGATATAACATTTTACGGTGTTATCAAAGAGATTTGGTTTCTTGACTATTTCTCCTTTCGGATTCCCGTCTTCAAGTGTGATGAGTTGACAACAAGAATGGTGTTAAGGTTGATGAACTTGGTTTTACATTGGTCGAGCTTGGTAGAGTTGGCCACAAGTCTGACTCTTTTGTTTTGTCCTCTCAGGTAAAGTAAGAATTTTATGTTCCTGATCAATTGGATGATAATTGGTCAATCGTTTTATCGGCTCCTCTAAGGATTCATTATGATGAAGACAATGACGACGAGGGAATCGATTGTTTTGTTACAAATGAAACTTGTAATAAAGTACCAAATTTTGAGTCATTTGATGTTGTTGATGAATTACCCTCGACCTATTTACGTGAAGATTGCGAGGGAACTTGGATTGCATGGTCCAAATCTTCTTGTTGAAATATTGCTGCAAGTGAATTGTTTAAAGAAATGTTGCTGCAAGTCTGAAATGTTACTGCAAGTGAAAATTACTCTAGTAACTCTATTTTGAGAACTGTTTCAAGAACTGTTTTATGGAAATCCCTCATCTTTATTGTCTTAATATGTGGTTTTTTTCTTAAAACTATAGTTTATTTTGATCTCAGAGTATATGGGAGAAATTGTAGTCTATATTGATCTAGAATTGTCTTAATATGTTGCTGCAAGCTACTATATTTTATGTTTCATGCTATTTCAAGCTGCTATATTTTATGTTTCATGCTATTTCAAGCTACTATATTTTATGTTTTGATCCATGAGTTACTGAATATTGACTGTGAACCTGAGAATAGGGAATGATATATAGAGACATCGAATTTGATTCAATGTAACTGGAAATTGGGTTTTAGATATTAACTGAGATTCGAAATTATATACGAACCTGAGATTGAGTGAAAGCCTGGGATTTTGAAAATTGAAATTTGGTTTTGTATATGTAACTGAGTTTAGATTGAACTGAGATTCAAATTGAACCTGAGAATAGAATTGATTTGAATGTTTAAACTGAGTTGGCTTGAAAAACCTGAGAATGGGGTTTCATATATCAAAACTGTGGTTGGGTTTACTTTTATAATATTAACTGGTAATCTTAATATCAGATTTTGTTAATTTGGTTTTATGTATGTAACTGAGTTTAGATTGAACTGAGATTCAAATTAAACCTCAGAATAGAATTGATTTGAATGTTTAAATTGAGTTGGCTTGAAAAAACTGAGAATGGGGTTTCATATATCAAAACTGTGGTTGGGTTTACTTTTATAATGTTAACCGGTATTCTTAATCTCAGATTATGTTACTTATATCAAACCTGAGAATGGGGTTTCATATATTAGGTTTGGTCTTCTTCATCTCAGATTTTGTTAGTTGTATCTCAGTTTTCAAGCACATTTTAAGTTTCATGCTATTTCAAGCACATTTTAGCAAGATTAATATGAATATAATTATGCCATTTATTTGTTACAGGCTACAAAGCATAGTGAGGATTCTGGGGAACAAAATTGTAGCCGAAAAAAGGTAGAGGGGCATCAAAATCCAAAAAAGTTAGCAAAATCAAAGAAAATGAAGAGAGGATAAAGATCATTTATAACGATGTTGGACAACCAATTGGTGAAGGAAAAATTAATTTGGCAACTTACTGTGGCATCACAGTAATGTCCTTAGTAAAAATAACTTATCCAAATTGGCATAAAGTGCCAGAATCAGTTAAAAAGAGCTTATGGACTGCTATTCAGGTAAAAATAATGTGTGTTAGGAGTAGAGATTACTGCCCTTTGGTTTCAGTTTGAATGTTCCTTTGTATGCCATGTTTCTTGACATTGAATTAATTATGCAATGTTTGTTCCTGAGAATGCAAGGATGTTAATATATGAAATGTTTGTTCCTGAGAATTTAAAATGTCATATGGATTACTGATTGTGACTTGGTTTTCAAATTGATTTGAGAATTGATAAAATGTTCTGTACCCCACAACCTAAGAACACTGCAATCCTAAACATTTTTCCTAAGCACACATTCTCTACTGCTATTTACTGTCACTCACACCCACACACAGGACACACACATTTGAGACACACTGTTATCTCTACACATACTGAGACACTCTACTGATTTTCCTAAGGATTTACACAATATTCACACACACACTCATGCACTTATGCAAACCTGGAACCTATGTTCTCTACCCCACAACTTCACACAAAACTGAGAATTTATATTTGAATATAGATTTGGTTTGATACTTAAGTTGTTCACTGATATCTGATATCATATATGCACACACATGTTATACTCCCAGCCTGAAACAATTCTGAGAACCCAAACCTATCTACTGCTCACTGAATTCTCTACAAAACACACACACACATGTACAAATTGGAAACCTCTACATATGCATTGATGTACATATTACACAAACCTGTGACTTGCTAACACCCTACACTACATTCACCCCTACACTACATTCACCCCTACACTCTAGCCTGTGCTGTTCACACTCACATATCCACACACATACACACATGTGTTTTTCCTGAGCTTTATATTTTCTCAGGTCTGGATATCAAGTTCAGATAAGTGAACTAAGTTCAGACTTGAATTCACTTGTTCAATACACCATTGAATGTTTGAATTCAAGTCTGAACTTATTTAGACTGGAATGCTTTACATGTTATGCACTATGTTATGCACTCATGTATAGATGCTGAATATTTATTTTATGTTATAGGCCAAATTTTACTTGGATCTAAATAGTAAAGCCTTTGTGTTAGCATCCATGGCTCAGAGTTGGAGGGCATTCAAAGGTCAACTCACTGAGCATTGGATTTATCCGAATGAGGGCAACCTTGAGCTTCTCAAGCACCCTCCACCAAAGTACTCAGGGATCTTGAAACAATCTATGTGGGAGGAATTCGTCAAAAGCAGACTGTCTGCAAATTTTAAGGTTAACTTGTCAAAATTATTTTTTTATGCATAACAAGGATGAGTATAAATCTTATTTCTTCTCTACCTTCATGTGTTGTAATCATAAGAAAATGAGCAAGGAGCAAAGTGTACGGAGAGCCAAGGGCAAGTTTCCTTATCGTTTAAGCAGGAAGGGATATGTCTGTCTTAAAGAGGAGCTAGTAATGCATATTTGTATATCAGTTAACATGATTTACATGTGGACATATATATTATTATAACATGGATTTTTCTTTCAAAACAGCAACGACAGTTGGGGAAAAAATATATAGATAACAGAAGTTTTTTTGGACAAAAGCACGAGTTAGTAAGGACGGTACATTTACTGACGATGGGACCAAGGACGTAGCTATGAAAGTGGTGAGTATATATCGTCCAGTATATTAAGAGGAATCCTGCTTATCAACAAGCTTATATTTCTAAAACCTTGTACTTTTTATAGGAGGAATACATCAAACAAAAGGAAGATGGGAGTTTGGTGACCGAAGCAGCTTCAGATATTCTAACCTTGGCGTTGGGCACTCCCGAGCATTCGGGACGTATTCGGTGTTTGGGATTAGGACTGACACCAACGACCTATTTCAATCTTCCAAAATGGGGAATGAAAAAACAAAATGAACTACTCAAGTCCCAGTTGGAAGATGAGCGTAAACGAAGACAAGAATTGGAGATCATGCTAAAAGAATTTCAAGCCCAAGGAGCTTCACAAACATCTGAGAAGGTTGCTTCCAATACTAATGGAAGTGGTAATATGAAATATATAATGTCTCGTAAGAATGAACGCGAGTCTCTTGGAAACAAGGGTCCATCATATGGATCTAAGGTAATGCTTATTACAATTAGTTCTATTTCGTCTAATAAGCTTTTCTTCTATTTTTGTCTAATATGTTTATTCTAATATGCTTTTTTATCTTCTATCTTCTTTGAAAAGGTGAAACAGAATAAAAAGTTAAGCAAGCATAAATTCATAACATATCCTACCTCAGACATTGGCATGGTAAGTACATATATTCAATACATAATCTTTATTCAACAACTTAATTATAACATGTAGTAATTATATCGAGAAATAATTATTTTTTATTTTGTTTAAGGAACCAAATGTAAGCTAGCAGTGGGCACAAAAGAAAATATTGTTGCCGAGGGAATTGTCTTTGAAGGGTGTGGACCAAATGAGAAAATTCATAATGTTGAATTAGGAGAACATAATGTTAGGGTTTCAATTACGAAAGCCCTTCAACCTACTGTGAGCCTTCCCGTGCCACATCATGGAGAAGTGAAAGTTGTTAAAGATGCAATTGGGTCTTTAGTTGCTTGGCCCAAAGAGTTTATTGTTGGTGGTCTTGCGGTAATATTATTTAATTTTAGTGTCAATATCTTTTATAAAATTGTCGAAAAAATTCAATATGCAACAGGTAAGTACTAAACCAATTATATCTGACAATGTTCAACCTTTGAAGGTTGTTGGCTGTGGTAGGGAGATAATTGACACTTTCGGAGAGATGGTAGAAACCATTAAGGATACCGACCCTCATCTTAAAATACCATTGGAGAAAGGAATGTTCGGAAGCTTTAATCCATCTTGTTATCTTTCTAAAATTGTTTTGCTGGAGTTATGTAGGATGCAATGGCTAGATGTGAATCCTGTTGTTGCCTACATGAGGTAAGAAATATGAAATTTATATTCTGAAATTTTGATTTTGAGATTGACACCATATTTAACTATTCTTTTGGATTTAGGTTTTTGCTTGATAAATTTCCAAACACTCGGGAGCTTTTGATAATGTTCAACCCTTATGCTATGAGTAATGCATCCGGGCCTGCAATAAGCAATCTTGTTAGAGAAAGGCTCCAAGAGGCTAAGAAAACCCAAATTTGCTTCATTCCATTCATTTACAAGGAGTAAGAAGTTTTAATCAAGTAGCAAGATTTTTCTTTCCTATTCAATAACCAACGTGCTTTATTCCATTCATGTTCCCTTCAATGTAGGAAGCATTGGATTCTAATTGTTGTTGACCTCTCTACCTTTAATGTTTGCTGGTTGGACTCGCTGTGTTTTAGACCAAGAGGAGATATTAAGTTATTTTTTAATACATGAGTGAAATTATTATTATTATTGTTAATATTTTAATAATGTGTATATTCTGATGTTAGTATATACAATTATTTTCTACTAGTGGCCTCAACACAGCATATATTGGTGGTAAAAGATCAAATAGAAGTCCTACTTGGAAATTACCCAAGGTAAACAAACTAATATATGACTTATTATAATCATGGACATTATATTCTCTTACAAATAATATCTTCATGTAGGTCCCGAAACAACCTGGAGGTTATGAATGCAGATATTTTGTTATGAAATATATGCGAGATCTCATGGAAGACCCCTCTCCTACTATTGAGTCAAAGGTAAGTTGTTGATTAATTTAATTCTTAATTACTTTTCTAAAATTATACAAACTAATGTAACTATTTTTTGACTTTTTAGCTAAAAAAATTGGCTGGAAAATCAACATACACGCAGGAAGAAATAGATGATGTCCGATACGAATTCATCGAATTCGTTGCCAATCATATGGATACATGAGGGTCAAGGTAATATCCTTAACAAGATCCCCTCCCTTTTACCTGCTCTCCAATTTGTAGGGCATACCCTAACCTATTGGCCACATCCATATGTATACCACACACCCTCCCTGACTAACTGATTACTAACATTTAGACTGACACTCAACTGACACTAACTCTGATATTGGGTTACTGACCCCAAACTCGTGTATTCTAACTGATACTAAAACACTAACTCATATCACTCTTTACTTTACTCACACGCACACACAATTCCAAAAGCACAGATACATGGAGATATCAACCCCTCATCTGAACTGAAACTGGCACTTAATACTTGGACACTAAACCTCTTAGACACTTGACCGATACTTAACATTCATTCACTCATTTCCATTACTGATACGAAACACCCTATTGTCACATGGACACAATACACTCAAGATACTGTCAAGACACTCACTAAACTATGACTGATAGTCCTACCCTCTGTTCTGTTTGTCGAACAGAAGTTAACTTTATGTATAACTTAGTTTCATTGATCTTACTATCTAATTCTCTATAGCCTATTTCCCTTATTGCTTACACTAGGACCTTCATAACAATTGGATACCCTTAAGTCCAACTCACCCTTTACCAAAATCAACTGATACTCTTACTTCTAACTCTGTTCTGCTCCTATACAAGATGATACTGTAATTGGTCAGAACATGGTATCCCCTTATTAATCTAACCTTTGTTCACTAAAGGTGTACTATATGGGAATTAAAGGTTATTTCTTGCAAGGTACAACAGACAAGCAGAAAAGGGATAGAAGTATCTAGAGTATGATTGACAATAACCTAGTACCTATCCCTTTACTGGAACACCCCTCTAACACGACACACATGGTGAAACATATGCCTATATATACCTGTCATTGACACTTATACCAACTTAACACACAAAGCTGCTTATGGATGAATCACTTATACATGGCCTCCTAATCTCTTACACATGTAATTCCCAAGGCTGTGCCCTAATTCTTTGTCTGCCTCATGTGCAGAGATCTCTGATACCCTACCTGTCTAATTCGACCATTGATACTCTAAGGGTACACTAAGTTTCCTAGATTGCCTGTACCTATCCATATGTCTATGTTGTTGACCTAAATTTGTTCCCAGGTCTTGCATACCTGTCATACTCTAACATAAAACAAATACTCACTCATTAACTAGCACTGGCTCACTGCATGAGTAGGCCTATGGCCAAGAGCCTACAGCAGGTCAAGCTGGAGAGGGGGATGAGTCCCCTGCTGCTGCTAATGTAACCTACTGCTTTGCCCTGGCCTTCTGCCACTTGTCCTACCTGCAGGCAATAGCCTCAGGCCTTAGCCCAACATCTGCTGCATCAGTAGCCTTAGCCAATATGTGCTGCCACTTGCCTACAGCATGTCAAGCTGAAAGGGGGGAATGAGTCCCCTGTTGCTGCTAATGTAGCCTACTGCTTTGGCCTAGCCTGGTGCCACTTGCCCTACCTGCAGGGAATAGCCTCAGGCCTTAGCCAACATCTTTCTGATAGTTACATATATATACACAAGATGAATCTGACAGAAACTCTACACAACAGTTTCCCACAACATATGTTGAATTATGATCTTAATGTGTGTTTTTAATCAGGACTTATACATCATTCAAGATCCTATAGTTACATATATATACATCATTATATCACATTTATTAAACCTTGTTTTATCTTTTCCAGGGTACATGTGTTGTGGACACAGGTCTTTATGTGACTAAGTTGTATGTTGTGGTGTAGGATGTTTTCATGTGGATAGCTTTGATGTAAAGTGTACTAGCTATATTGGATACTCTATATATTTTTGAGAAGATGTATATATATGGCATGAGAAATGTAGAATGATAGCTAAAGTGTACTCTATTTTGAGAAGATGGAATGTACCCTATTTTGAGACAATGAAATGGAGATTAATATTACATTTCAGTGTTTTGTTGTGAATATAGTTCAAAGTAGTTGTTTTCGAATTGAATTGAGCAGTGTTTGGAATGTATAACATGCAGTATAGAGCGTTATAAATGTGATACAAATGACCAATCATAACGCTTTCAAAATTTCCTGACTTCCAACCATATTACATATTCATAACTGTTTTACCAAACTATCCATAACGCTTTGAAAATAAAATGTAGCAGAAATTCAATCTATTAATGATGTGTTTGGAAGATTTATCTATAACGCTTTGAAAAATATTTATAACACCCAATTTCATAACGCTTGGATTAAAAAAAAAGTGTCATGGTTCTTAATTAATGACGGTTTTTAGCCGTCATTAAAGGATATTTTTGTTGTATTGAACATTCTTGCCTGAGCACCTGTCATTCCTCGACTTTGTCCCAGTATATCGAAGATTGACACTTCCTCCTGTAAAATGCCTCATAAGGATCTATTTGGATGCTTGATTGATAACTATTGTTGTATGTAAACTCTACAAGTGGCAAATGCGTGTCCTAACTAGTCTTCAAATCTATCACACGCAGACGGAGCGTATCTTCCAAGATCTGATTCACCCTTTCTGTCTGGCCGTTGATTTACGGTTGGTATACAGAACTAAGATTTACCTTGGTACCCAGCACCGCTTGTAAACTCGTCCAAAAATACGACAAAAACTGCCCATCTCTGTCCGAAATAATCATGGCAGGTGTTCCGTTGAGTCAGACAATCTCATTGATATAAATCTGAGCCAGCCGATCGATGCTCCAAGATACTTTGATAGCGATAAAATGAGCATATTTAGTCAATTGATCAATAATAACCTAAATCATGTCATTTTCCCATGGCGTCTTCGAAAAGCCCACGATAAAATCTATAGAGATGTGGTTCCACTTCCATACCGGAATGTCAAGGTTTTATAGCTCTCCGCTTGGTCTTTGGTGCTTGGCCTTCACCAGTTGATCGACCATGCACCGAGATACAAACATTGTCACGTCTTTCTTCATGTCATGCCACCAAAAGGTCCTGCACAAGTCCTGATACATCTTGGGGCTTCCAGGATGCAACTAGTACTTTGCATAGTGAGCCTCTGTCAGAATTTCTTTTCTAAGTTTGGCATGGTCAGGCATGCATATTCTTTCTTTCAGTCGCATCATTCCGCCATTGCCTACCGTAACGTCAGTCGCCTTCCTTGTCAAAATTAGTTCGTGCATCTTCTTCAGGAACGGATCGCCTTCCTGTGCGGTCTTTATTTTATTGTGCAAGCTCGACTCAAGGTATAATTGAGCCAACAGTGCACCTCTATATCGAATTCGGTGTTCAATGTCCATTTCTGCCAAGTCTTATTATATGTTGCGGATGATAGCTAGCCACCATGTAAATATTCTGCTCAGAGGATCCGCTACAACGTTTTCCTTACCCAGCGTGTACTCGATCGTCGGATCACAATCCTTAGTGAGTTCGAGCCAACGCTACTGCCTTAAGTTCAAGTCCCGTTGGATGAAAATGTATTTGAGGCTTTTGTGATCTGTATAGATGTTGCAAGCCACACCATACAGATAGTGTCACCATAGCTTCGATGCGAACACAATCGTCGCTAGTTTAAGAACATGTGTAAGATAATTCTTCTCGCGTTGCTTCAATTATCTCGAAGAAAATGAAATCACCTTATCCCTTTGCATGAACATGCCCCCTAAGCAAGTTCTCGATGCATTGCTAAATATCTGAAACCTTTTGTACCGTCCAAAAGTGCAAGGATCGAAGCTGAGACGAGCCATTTCTTTAACTCCTGGAAGCTAGATTCAGAGTCGTCGTTCCACTCAAATGCGACTCCCTTGTGGGTGAGGCAAGTCAGAGATGACACAATCTTGGCAAAGTCTTTCACAAATCTTCGGTAGTAGCCCGCTAAGCCAAGAAAACTCTGGATGTCGCCTACCGACGTAGGCCATTTCCACTCAACTATAGTTACAATTTCTTTGAGACCACCATGATGCCTTCAGCTGAAATAATATTCCCAAGTGTGAGACTCGTCACACAGTATCAGTATTTATATATGGATATGTATTTTGTACTATATTTTATATTTTTTTGGTTTTCGGAACGCTTTAAAATTTTCTCAAATTATAGATTTTTTCTTGATCGGCATACCGACGGTGTACCAGTGTATACCAACGGCATACCGCCTAGATAAATTTTCAACATTTTAGATGTTTTTGATTTTAAATATTTTCGTAAATAGTGTTTCCAATATTTTCATAAATAATATTTTGGATATTTTGATGAGTAGTGTTCAGATATTTTCGTGAATATTATAGATGCATCCTATTATGCATTGGACAATTGGTTTTCTTTCAATGGTTAGAATTGACTTAGATTGTGTCATGGACCACGATCCAACGGTCACGATTAATTCCCTCCTTCTATATATACCCATTGAGTTTCTCTTTCCTCTCTCTTTTCATTCCTTCTTTATTTCCTCTTCACTCTCCTTCCTCTTCCTCAAGCTTAGAAAAACTTGGCCTCGAGGCCAGAGTGTGGTTTCGGAACCCCTCTTGGTGGTGGAGTAGAAGATTAGACTTTGTTGCTAAAATCTAGGCAAGTACATCTTGCTCAAAAATGATATGACCATACTTCATTTTGGTTTTCCATAAAAATTAAAGTTTTATTATTCTATAATATGCTTCTCTAAATTATTAACATGTTTAGTATATAGCACTTTTAGTTTTGATCGGTAGTATTGCATATATTTGAGTTTATAGATATAATTTTTGAGTATTTTGAGGTATTCATCTATCAGATATCAAAATTTGAAAAAACTAATGATTCCATGTTTCAGGAAATTCAATTTTATGCGATTTTGATATTTGAAAATCCGAATTTCGATTTAAAACGAAGTTTTTATGCCCGAAATAAGTTTTATCATTTTTTAAGTTTTGGTTGCTACCTAAAAAAATGGAATTCCGATGTATATCGATAGAATACCGATTTTCTACCCAGAAACTTTCTGTCTTTGGCCGGAATACCGTCGGTATATCGCAGTAAATCGTCGGTATACCGAATTTTGCTATTTTAGGCTGATTTGGGCTGTTTTTGCCCGTTTTTGTTATTTCTTTGATTGAAATAATATCTTAGGATGCTCTAATATTGTTGTATAGATTGAAAGTGATTGTACACCATATATGCATGATACAGGCTTATGTTTAGGCATTATTCTATTGTCCAAATTTTAAATAGTGGCTCGTTGTAGCGCACCCCTGTACTGATTTTCTGATTGACTTCTAGATTGAGATTGAATGCATGTTCTTTATTGACACCGTGGATTTAACTTGTTATGTCTAATCTATCTGTATCTTGGCAATGGACAATCGAGTGTGAGTATTGTCAATTTTATCGCGTGTAGTGTGTATTGAGAACATTTGCCAGAGATATCTCGTAAATGACTTGTACCCATGGCTCGTCATTATAGGACGATTCTTGAGTGTCCACGACTTGAGAATTAAAAATGAATCTTATAGGTAATTGATTAATAAACTCATATAGATCATTGGAAGGGAAGGACACTTTATGCTACCGCGACTCGGGTCGTTATGGGCTCCCACAGCGGTCGGGATAACCTCGATTGGCGTGGGCCCCTGACCTTTACTGATTAAGTAGATATTTATCTACTATTGATATGATTTTGAGTAGATGTTTATCTACTATTGATATGTTGGTTTTAGAGTAGATGTTTATCTACTACTGATTGAGATTATTGATTGGTTGTATTTTTTTTCTACTGTCGTCACCCCCTTGGCCACCAGAGTTACTGCAGTGTAGGTGGTAGTGAAGTTCCTCAACTTGTATACTAGTAATTAGGATTATGATAACCCTAGCTAGTTAATGATAACAAGTCGTAGGTATTGATTGGCCGTGCACTTTTGGTTGTGTGTTACTTTATATGCTTTTTGTGTCAGTGAGTGGCCAGAGGCTAAGTTCTGCTTGGGAATAGATCTACAACCATGGTCCATGTTTGGTTTAAGGGTTGTGGCTCCGATTTCTAGTAGTTCCTGAGTCTCTTGTTGCTCATCGGTTTATTCTGTTCCATAGCTATATTGTTCAGTATTTCCATTCAATCATTCATATTTTTGAGATATGTGCATTGGTACCGCTCTAGTCTCAACCCGTATTTATTTATTTTTGTCATTATGTTGCTGTATTGTTGTTCGGAATTTGTCGTTCACCTCGAGCCTTTCTTGTGGTACTTGCTATTTGGGGTCTGAACCCACTGGTTTTATTTGGCAAGATTTACCACTGGAGCCTGAGGATTCTCCCTACCTTTCTCTAGATGACCCGTCGCCTGCTTAGATCTGCAGTTGTTCCTCCTCGTGAGTGGGTTCCCTTTTCTTACCACTTGCGGTTTATTCTATTTTGGTGGTCTTAGCTAGAGCATGTGTTAGACCTATTATTTTGAGACTTTCTCAGACTTTAGTCAACATGATGTATTATATTAGATCTAGACTGATATAATGATCATGTATATTGGTACTTTGCTAGTGTAGCATTTTTTATTTACTCGCTTCATGATCATGTATGATATAGTATGCTGGGATGCTTATTTTCTTTTATATGTGATATACTCTTGATATACTTGTTGATGGATTAGATAGGATTTGTTCGACCATAGGAGTCATCAGTGGCATGCTAGAGTCTTTCCACTTGTCTTCTAGACAGTCGTGATCGTAGATTGGGGCACTGGCGTACTCTAAAATACGTAGCTGGCATCGTTTCGCCCTCGATCTCTATTATTTTGGGCATGATAGGGTTTTTTGGTGGCCCATATAGGTCTGTCTTCAGACTTGTGGGAGAGTCATCTGGTTAGAATCTCAATCCTATATTTGTCTTCATTTTGTCTCCTCTAGCTTATCATGTCTTTATGTTTTCCTTGAATTATGAACATGCTTGATATAGCTTTGCTCTATTCCTGTTCCTTCTTGATATCACATGTCCTTATCCTTCAGGGACACCCCACCCATTATCTATTTCTTTCAATGATTTTATTGCTCCGACTTCTTCCATTGTTCAGGCAGTATGTAGGCATCAGATCTCGCCTCCGCAGAGTCAAGTACCAGTACATTCTCAGCATCTGTTGGCAGCTCAGTTCACTCGACTCCAGTTAGTTCAGCCAGGAAAGTCAGGCCGATCCCATATTTAGCATCTCCTTCTGATGCGGTCTCAGTAGTTTTAATGTCAGCATTCAGTACAGTTTTCCAGGTCCAGTAAGACAGGTAAAAATTAGCAACAGGTAAGAGCAGTAGTCCCGGTGCATAGGCAGAGAGAGTTTATTATCATAGAGCAGCTGTTGGCTAAGAGTAGTCAGATTGTTGGTAAGCTTCTGAGGTGTTCCTTCAGTCATTCTCATTCTTGGGTTCTGTCGACGATCTTATATTCTACTTATGCCCGGAGTGCAATGGTCGCCTCGACATATTTGGTGAGTAAAGGCGAGTTTCTCGTATCAATCTTCTGCCTCCGTATCTCATGATATATGAAATCTATCATATATACCGACTACGTAGGTGCGTCCTGGATCGGAGTTATATTCTCGATTGAGTTGTTGGTACCAACTTACTTCGAGACTTGACCCCTGTCCACTTTGTGAGTCAGCGTAGGCAAGCGAGGACGAATCCCTACTGAACTGACTCAGGGGGTATATTATTCCATATGCCTCCTAGTTCTCTTCATTTTTGTATTATATATTTATATACTTATTATTTTCTATATTTATTTAAATTCTATATCTCAAATATCACTTGTACACAGGAAGTTTTCTTTTGATGAGTTATGATTTTACATTGTTTTAGCATGTGTATTTTTGTTTGACCAGCTTTAGGAAATTCCGAGGACAGAATTTTTCTAAGTTGTGAACATTTGTGAGACTCGTCTCACAGTATCGGTATTTATATACGAATATATATTTTGTACTTATTTCGTATTTTCTTAGTTTTTGAAATGCTTTAAAATTTTCTCAAATTGTAGATTTTCTCCTTTACCGGCATATCGATGGTATACCGGTGTATACCGATGGCATACCGTCCGAATAAATTTTCCATATTTGAGATGTTTTCGATTTTAGATATTTTCGTGAATAGTATTTCCGATATTTTCGTGAATAGTATTTTGGATATTTGATGAATAGTATTAGATATTTTCATGAATAGTATAGATGCATCCTATTATCCATTGGAAAATTGATTTTCTTTCAATGGCTAGGATTGACTTATATTGTGATATGGATCATGATCCAACAGTCACGATTAATTTCTCCTTCTATATATATTCATTGAGTTTCTCTCTCCTTTGTCTTTTCTTTCCTTCTTTATTTCCTCTTCACTCTCCTTTCTCTTTCTCACGCTTAGGAAAGCTTGGCCTTGAGGCCTAGAGTGTGGTTTCGGATCCCCTCTTGGTGGTGGAGTAGAAGATTAGGCTTGGTTGCTAAAACCTAGGCAAGTACATCTTGCTCAAAAGTGATATGACCATGCTTTATTTTGGTTTTCCATAGAAACTTTATTGTTCTATAATATGCTTCTCTAAATTGCAACATGTTTAGTATATAACACTTTTGGTTTTGATCGTGGTATGCGTAGGTCTGAGTTTATTTATGTGATTTTTGAGTATTTTGAGGCATTCATCTATCAAATTTCAAAATTTATAAAAACTATTGATTCCATATTGTAGGAAATTCAATTCTATGTGATTTTAACTTTTGAAAATCTGAATTATGATTTAAAACGATATTTTTATGACCGAAACAAGTTTTGTCATTTTTCAAGTTTTAGTTGATGCCTTGAAAAACGAAATTCCGACGGAATTCTGATGTATACCGACGGAATACTGATTTTCTATCCTGAAACTTTTTGTCTTTTGCCGAAATACGTCGGTATACCGCAGTATACAGCTGGAGCCTGAGGATTCTTCCTATCTTTCCCTGGATTACCCACCGCCTGCTTAGATCTGCGGTTGTTCCTCCTCGCGAGTGGGTTCCCTTTTCTTACCACTTGCGGTTTATTTTATTTTGGTGGTGTTATACAGGGCATGTGTTAGCCCTATCATTTCGAGACTTTCTCAAACTTCGGTCAACTTGATGTATTATATTAGATCTAGACTGATATAATGATCATGTATATTGGTACTTTGCTAGTGTAACAGTTTGTTTTCACTAGCTTCGTGATCATGTATGATATAGTATTTTAGGATGCCTTTTTACTTTTATGTGTGATGTACTCTTGATATACTTGTTGATGGATTGAAATAGGATTTGTTCGACCATAGGTGTTGTCAGTGGCATGCTGGAGTCTTCTCACTTGTCTTCTAGACAGCCGTGATCGTAGATTAGGGTACTGGCGTACTCTGATAGACGTAGTTGGCTTTGTTTCGCCCACGATCTCCATTATTTTGGTTCTGGAGCATGACACCAAGGAACGTCACATTGTTCATCTATAATTCACATTTATAAAATTTAGCATAAAATTGGTGTTCACATAGAGTCTGTAGCACCGTCTTCAAATGCTCTATGTGCTCATCCTTGCTTTTTCGAATATATGAGAATGTCGTCAATAAATACGATGAAGAATTTGTCCATGAATGGTCGAAAGACCCAGTTTACTAGATCCATGAAGGCGACGAGACATTTGTCAAACTGAACGACATTACTAGGTACTCGTAGGGGCCGTATCGATTTTGAAAAGCGGACTTCGGCACGTCCTCAGCCTTGATCTTCAATTGATGGTAGCATGAGCGAAGATCAATCTTGGAAAATATAGTTGAAGGCAAATATAGTTCAGTTCGAAAATTGCAGCTATAGTTGAGTGGAAACGCCTTTAGCTTGGAAAATATAGTTCAGTTCCAAAAGTGACCTTTTGGGACAACCAAAAATCATTTTAAAAAGAGCCTATAGCATCCCAAATATTATTTAGGTCATATTTGGGATAGATTTAAACAGTATTTTTTGGGTGGCGTGGCAAAAACTTTAAGAACGAATATTACCATCCTAATTCTTATTAAATGATGAATTAAAACCGTCCTAAAATTTAGGTGAAGAGTCAAAAAAAATATAGTTCACTATTAAGACAGTTACAAATCTGTCCCAAAAACTTATAACATGTGTCCCAATTACTATAAAAATTATTGTTTTCGTGTGCTACATATAAAACATTCAATTAAATACATATATAAAATACCATATATAAGTAACTATTTAAGTCCATACGCATATTGTAAACTCAAAGTACACTAACAAAAAAAGTATTTATAAAACATCATTAAATGTCATATCTCATAATTATAAAATGAACTCAAAGCGCTCATTTAGCATTTTTCCATCATCTACAAAATAAACTAAAAACGTTTTACATCATTAAGCTTTCATCTTCCATTATTTACAAAATGAAGTGAAAATGCTTTCCTATTAAGCGACATCTCCCATCATTTGTAAAATCAGCACAAAACTCTTTTGAAGAACCTACAAATTAAATAGAGTAAAAAATAACTAGTTAACAAAAGACTATATGTATATGTCAAGAATTTATGGAAGCACATATGAGAATATCATGACTTGGTGTGTACAAGTTTTAGTCATAAACTAAAATAAACTTACGTATACAATTTTTGGCAGCGCATATGAGAATACAATGACCATATATGCTACAATGTTTACATAATTCTATTGTTATATATATTACAGCAATTAGGTACTTCTATAGAGATAATTGTGTTTAGATTTTTGTTCATGATTGGATTTTATATATTCAGCAAAAGCCTAGAAGCAAAAGCAAACAAAAAATTTTGTAGATCACAATTGTGCTAAATGGTATAATCTGCAAACAACATGCCTTTTTTGTCTATATATATATATTTTATATATATATATATATATATATATATATATATATATATATATATATATATATATATATATATATATATATATATAAAATATATATATATATATATATATATAATTTTTATTATTTTTATTATTATTATTATTATTATATATATATATATATATAATAATAAATATATATATATAATAAATAAAAAAAAAATATATATATATATATAAATATATATATATATAAATATATATATATATAATAATATTTACATATATTATTATATATATATTTGTTATTATATATATATTTATTATTATTATTACTATATATATATATATATATATATATATATATGACAAGTCGCTTACAATATCTAAAACTTCATAGAAATTTAATCCCATGAAAGGAAAAAAGGAAAAAAGAAAAGATAAGGTACAACAATCGTGTTAATCAAGTTTTGAGAAAATAGAGCACTATACTAGATTAAGTTATATTATATAACACTGGACAGATGAAAACATATATCTTAAATCTGTAATTCAAATCTACTAGAGGAAATAATATGGAGACATATTGTCCCAGTGAATTACACAACTCAGGAGGGTCATGGAACACTGTCGACGTATCCACGTCAAGGTCAATGTAGTATACCGTTCCGCTCAGTCAATCAGAGGAATCAAAACGCCGACGGCGTTAGGCCTTAGCCTTGCAACGGCTGCTCGAAGACTCGTTTGGTCGAGGCGACTCCTCACTCAGGTGGTGTAGTTTCGATGAACTTGCCTCATCTTAGCCTTCACATAATAACTCGCATGTTTTCAACTTGCACAAGTTAGGCTTGAAAATAAAAGAGACGCATCCACATAGCTAAGGGAATAATCCCGACGGGTCAGAATGTCTTAGAACATGGAAAATGGTCTCACGATCTGCTTAGAAGTTTGCTCAGCGTGTTTTGAAAATGAGACTCGATCCTTTGTCCCGTGGCTTGGGAGAAGGAAGTTGGCCTATGTTGATAAGTTGCCATAACGCTCGAATTAGCCTGTCATAGGTGTCGCCCGCGTGAATGCTTGATATAGCATGAACGGTCTCGTCGTCCAAGGCTTGGCTTGGCCTTCGCATGTCCCATGGGTTAAGTCGTATTGCACGGCTTGTGGCTTAAGTCTAGGCACGAACTTGGTTGTTAAAAGTCGAACGGGTGCACGGCCTGTCCTCTCGATGTGAAGCTCGGCGTAGCTTTTGCTCGTCGAGTCGTTGCCCAAATAAGTTAGACAAGAGTTGTTCTGGGCTATCGAAGCCATTTCTAGCACTGTCTCCTGTTGGCTGCGGTTGTCAAGTAAGATAGTCCCACGAGATCAAGGCTAGTCGTATAAAGTATATGACTTGAGCGATAACATTGCCTAGAGAACAAGGTCCGTCTAAGGCACGAGCCACGGTGGGTTTAGTAAAAAGCATGCCACGGACAAGGGAAGTCCATGCGACTAGTTGTCGCCGAGATCGGTCCCACTACTTGGGAGTCTCGATAAGTCTCGATAAGCAAGCACGCGAGATCGGTCCTACTACTCGGGAGTCTCCATAAGTCTTGATAAGGAAGCACACGAGTCGGTCCCGCTACTTGGTAGTCTCGATAAGTCTCGATAAGGGAGTTCATGAGATCGGTCCCGCTACTTGGGAGTCTCGATAGAAAGATGGAAAGCATGGTCATGTTAAGGAAGGATTTGATAGATCGAGTTGATTCTTGCATGGTCATTGGACAACTTATGCGTAAGGGAAAAATTCTTCGAGCGATCCCGGGGTGCCGTGTTCGTGTCAACCTAGGAAAAATTATAGATATTGTACGGCCTTCACCGACGGTATGACTCATTGAAGTGAACCGTTACAATATAGGTTGTGGGTCATTCGGTGGGAGCTCGTACCTCACCACACGAATGGTCACCGTATACAAAAGATCTAGGATAGCTTGACATTGCTAGTGACCACTCATTTAGATGTGTCGGCAAGAGCGGCGATCCGCGTGTATGCCTTTGGATTGCGTCGAGTACTAGCAAGTTTTGAGTTGGGCTATCAAGTTACGCTTATAGCACGCGCTAACCTTGAATCGGCACGGGTTAGGGTGTGCACGATTGCAACACCATTCTAGAGCCTAAGAGTTGGCTATAGCAGGGATACGTGCTTCGGCATGAATGTGGTCTCATCTCGAGTTAAATCAGGAAGGGCCGTAAGGCAAGTTGATTAAGTCTGGTTGATACTTGGGAGGCACGGCCTCGATTCTAAGGCACGAGCAAGTGTATTGGCACGTCCAGCACAAGTCATCCCTTTGACGTTGTTGGCATGATAATGGTCTAGAGGCACATGAACAAGTGGAAAGTCTTGGCATGGTCGAGTTGCGTAAGTTCTGCTCGGTGAGGCACTGCCTCGAATATATATATTGAAGGCACGAATAGAGTATAACACGACCTTGTCATTGCATTACCAAGTATAGGCCAAGGCATCGTTGTCTTATAATTGATCCTAAGGCAAGACTAGAAAGACAATCAAAAAAGGATTTAAGCTGCATATAGTACATAAAATGTGTCGGTTTTGTATGGGTGGACGAGGAGCTCACTCCACCAGTACAGTTGAGTACTGACACCCACACAGTTTTCATATGCAGGCCCTGGTAGAAGCTCGTGGCACGGAGCTCGCTTGGATGCATCGAGGCACGGAGTTCCTTGGTGATTCGAAGCGTGTGGCCGTGTGGAGTCAAGACTTATACGGGACATAATGTATAGACATTGCCTTCCGAAGCTTCCGCTGGCTCAAGCATTTTATCGAGAGATGAGAGAGAGCGGAGTGACTTGTAAAATAAGAGAAAAATGAGCTTGAGAGACTTGTAATCACGGCCTTGCACCTTATTGTAATCTCATTGTTCAATATCAATAAAGAGCACTTTTGAATAACTTGTGTGTTGCTTCTAAATTTTTGCTACATGTTTCAATGTTTCTGCTTGGGACTTCTGTGCGACGATCCCGTCGCAACCGCTGTAATCGGCCGTTATGAATCGTCCTTGCATGAGATCAATCTAGGCTCGTGCGGCATCATGCCTTAGCAAGGATGATCGCTCCTACGGGAGCGGGATGTGGCATAATGGTATCGGAGCACGGCTTTACGTCCTTGGACTTCAAGTCGAATCTATCAGTTTTGAAAGCTCGTCATTGATAAAGAAGTGTGCGCCCTCTCTTAAATGTCCCATGGCATGTCTATACAATAAGTCTAAATATTTTCAAAAGCTCGTACAAGTGTTCAATCGAACGTATCGGTAGACGACGACCTTTGTGCCCAACGGTGTCAAACTTGACTTGATAGAAAATACGTGCTAAAGTTAGAAAGTCGCGTGCGCACCTAACTAGTCCTACATTGACATTAGCAAATGAACATGCAAACTCGGATATGATTTGCATGGGATAGCTATGCACACAGCCTTTTGGCTAAGTTGTGTTACGTGTCGCGTACCTCAATTTTTTGGTACAAACGAATCGCGAGCGATATCAAGTATCGCTCGGTCGGGAATGGAGATACACTTAGAGTGTATATCGATAGAAACACTATCAGAAATAATGCTTAGGCGTACACGAAAGATTGGTCTAGATTTTGAGGAATCGTGCGAACGACATAGTACATCGAGACGATGTGAGCGATCACGCTAGAGATTCGTCGAACAAATCTGATAGATGTATTAGCGAATAATACGAACGTGATTGTGGACTAAATCAGATGGCTCGAATCCTAAGTGGTGTATGGTTTATCTTGGAATTCATTAGAGCAAAATTGAGGATTAGAAGTAACAACGAGTTTATCGGCGAGGCGATGCGATCGCGTAAAGCCTTAGAATGCGTCACGCTTAGTTGGTCTTGGCTTCGAATGTCCCGAATGAGATGTCATTTGGACAACTCGTGAATGGGCTACACAAGTTAGAAAATGATTCGGAACAATGAATAAAAGTGAATGTCTTGATCGAGGAAGCCTAGAGGATCGTACATGTGATTTCGGATTTGATCGAACGGAATTGTGGTATATCCAATTCGAACAATAGCATCAGTTGCACGACTCGGAGTTCGTTACAAAGGAAGATTGTCAGGTTACGTACATCATCGATGGTATTGAGGTGTGTCAAAGATAGATGTACGATAACTCGGGGGTACTCTGATTCGTGGAATGATGATCGTGTAAGATGTCATTATTTCGATGAATACTATACTCGGGATGTTGAAATGTGTCGAAGAAAAGATAAACTTGGCTCGAGAATTTTCTAGTTGAACGAATCTCGAACGGACTGTCGAACGGAGATCCTTGGATGAAAATAAAATATTTGGATTGCTTCGACGATAACCACAACATTGACATTCTTGTCTCATGTGAGCACAACTCCAGCCTCGCACATACATCACTCCAATTAGGGCAATCACTCAACGTGAGCGCTGGTATGATGATTCATACAGCGGGGGTGATCGAACTTGCATGGCATGGCAAATTGATTGCTTCGACTTATGGTTTGACGCGAAGGTGGACTTGAGAATGACTCAGTGTACTTGACGATTGAACTTGAGGATTGAACAGGTCCAATCTGCGTATTGAAAATGAACTAGTCTAGACTCAAACAAGAGTTACGCTCCAATAAGGATGATTATTCCACAAAAATGCGACATGGTGATTCATATCCAACGTAGATAATTAAACTTACGTAAGATTGGGGCACGACAAATTATTGTGCTAAGATGACCTTGTGATCGAATACATGAATTGGTTAGAATTGGAGATTTGAACGGTTTTGATTCGGCGCAACGAATGCCTTGATGCGAATTAGGTGATCGGCCTCGATGTTTAGAAATCTGAGTGACGCGAGCTTGGATAGAAAACTCCGTATTATCGACCATGGTTTGACCCTAGGACAGGGGTCAGTATTGGCATTATTGTTGGGGAACTATGATTCCAATCCTGATGTCACGCCCCAGAACTAGAATACTAGAGAACAGGGGAATGACTCAGCCAGCTACGTATTACGGGTAGATGAATACCGTATAATACGATCAATGCTGTCTAACCAGACGAGGGGGTACATACTACATGAAAGTCTTACTATGGTCACTTCACATCTATTGTCTCAATCATTCAAACAAGAACAGAAATAGAGAACATGTAAGATAAAGCAGTAAGGCGTCCCAAATGCTCAGTCAAAATGTTCTGGAGATCTGGCTTTACAAAACATAGCCAGATGGTATAGTAACAAGTACACAATTGTTATCAGCTGCAGTCTGACTTAGTTACAATTATGCAAAAGTAAGTATAAGACAATCCGACTAACATGTCGGTGCCAAACGGCTAAGTATGAAGTAAATAACAAAACGAGCGGTGAAGTAAGGAAACCCACTCGAGTCCTCCTGCGATCATCCCTCTAGTATTGACCATCTTGGAGGTAGAAGTAAGCTGGATCATCGAGGACTGGCTCTAAATCTGGCCATACAAAACCAGAGAGGTTAGACCTCTAATAGCAAGTACCACAAGGAAGCACGATATGAAGGACTAAACCAGTAAGTAAGAGAATATAGTAATAGATCTCTGCTTTCCACTAGGATTCACATAACATCACGATACTTCGAACCAACCTCCCAACCAAACAAGGACAGAAGTTGGCCCGTCATGTCCTGACATTCTGATCATCTCAGTTAGGCAACATAGTAAGTACAGTACACAAACAAATCATCTTGAATGGCCAATCAACTACTACGGCTTGCTATTGTGAGTCCCAAGTTATCCTGTAATTATGCAAATAGGGATTCCTCAGTTCTTACTATGTGCAAGCAAGGCTAGTCTATCCAATCAATCAATTGTGCCAATCATGTAATTAGACGAGTCCCAGCGGGACGCCCGCCGTTAATATAGCATGTGCAATAATATAAGCAGATACTGTTTCCTGTTCGTGTGACAGATTTACAGTATCTGTGGGAACCAGCCGGCCTGTCGGGCACTTAATAGTCCCAAAGAGGGCTGCCATGTAAGAACTCAGGAATCCATTCTCTCCATGCCATCATTATTTTATTTAACTTAATAGTCCCTACGTTGAGTGAAGTTCCATGCCGTGGATCATGGTCATTCAAATGAGTACTTTCGTATGGGGTACGATATGTGCAACTCTACAACGATACCCGTGCGGCTAGGTTATAGGTCTTACAAAGCGTGATGCAACAATCAAATCTAACCACGGAGTAATCGTGCCTTGACCATAAAGTACACATACTGTTTTTGTAAGATAAATAAATAACTAAATAAATAAATAAATAATTTGAAGCCTGCATGTACCTGTATGCCAATATTCGGAATCGGCTAATCGATTGCAATAGTCCATTACATGAACATGTCTCATTCATTCAATTCAATAAGACGACTAGCCAGTCTCTTAGTTCCAACTAGGAACGCATGATCAATTTTAGTCAAGATAACCATTATCATCAATGGTGACAAGGCATGAAAGTCAACTAGTATTACATGGGGTCGAGTTTATAATTCTCAAGGTTGAGTTCTAGTCTTACTGGGTATCCATAAACCAATCAAGACACATGGCACGTTCTACACAACCATTAACAATATTAACATATCATGATTTATTAAGTTCATTCCAAAGGCTTAATGATATAATAGAAGAATTATCATGCCATCATTAAATGAATAAGTTATAGAACAAATAAAAACACCAAGGTCAGGAAGTCACGCCAACAAGTCTAGGCTAAGGACAACAAGTCACGCCAAGTCTAGCAAGTTGGAGTGAGCGTGTAACAGCGTGAGCGTAAAAAAGTGTGAAAAGCGTGACAAGAAATTCATGCACGCACAGCGTGACAAGTGATAAGGAATCCACGCACGCACGCAAGACGTGTACGTGGCTAAAAATCCATGCAGATACGTAAGAACCTGTGCGTGACTAAAAATCCACGCAGACACGTAAGAACGTGTGCGTGACTAAAAATCCACGCACGCTCATGAGAACGTGAGCGTGACTAAAAATCCACGCAGACACGTAAGAACGTGTGCGTGACTAAAAATCCACGCACGCTTATGAGAACGTGAGCGTGACTAAAAATCTACGCAGACACGTAAGAACGTGTGCGTGACTAAAATCCACGCAGACACGTAAGAACGTGTGCGTGACTAAAAATCTACGCTAACATGTAAGAACATGATCGTGACTCAAAATCTACGCAGACACGTAAGAACGTGTGCGTGACTGAAAATTCACGCAGACACGTAAGAACATGTGCGTGACTAAAAATTCACGCTAACATGTAAGAACATGAGCGTGACTCAAAATCCACGCAGACACGTAAGAACGTGTGCGTTACTAAGCCTTCGTCCCAAGCCAGAAATGAAGTTCCCAGCCAGAAAGCACGCCAAGTTAAGAGATCAAAACCCATGAACAACCGAGAATATAACAACATAGATCTAGGAGAAACCAACCAAAGAAATCAAAAATGCTAAGTACTAAACTCTCTCAGGATCATGAGAGGAAGAGAAATGAACCATAAAATGGTTCTCTAAGCAAGAAGCAAGATTGCACTTGCCTGCTGCTACTGCTGGTAGGTGGAGAAGTCATGAGAGGAAGAAGAAGAAGTAATGGTGAAGAATGAGAGTTATGAGGAGAGAGAAGGAGATGGGGGCTTAAATAGGAAGGATGGTGGTTGGTGGGAGTTATTGGGTCGGGTTGAACCACCATGAACCCGAAAACCCTCCATGAACCCGAACCGCAAGCAAGACTAAAGCAGAAAATAAAATACAGATAATAAAATGCAGAAAATAAAATACAGGAAATAAAATGCAGGAAATAAAATACAGATAATTTAATTAACATGAAATTAAAGGAATTTAAATTCAAGATAATACATGATAAATACTAAATAAATATACATGAGTTGTACATGTATAAAAATACGCATTCTGGGAACGGGGAGTGACATCTCTACCCACCTTAGAAAAATTTCGTCCTCGAAATTTCAAATCCAAGCAGGTAGAAATATCGGAGCTATACTAATACAAGCAATTCTAGTGAGCAAGCAATCATTATTACCATATCAAAAGCAAATACTATATATTTAAATCCATCATTCTACGATATCAAGTAGCCCTACCCATAAGGTGATAAGCATGAAGAATCAGGACAATCAAGGTATACAGAAAGAAATATACCTTGTGAGTCAAATATGTATGGATACCGTGATCGGATATCATCCTCACGTTCCCACGTTGACTCTCCCAAGGAGTGATGACCCCAAGCAACACGGACAAGACTAATTGTTCGGTTCTTGAGTATCTTCTCTCTTCGGTCCAAAATAGACACAGGCTGTTCCTCGTAAGACAGGTTGGTACCAACAACCAGCTCCGAATGATCGAGGATATGGCGTGGGTCCGATACATACCTACGTAATTAAGATACATAAAACACATCATGCACCTCTCGTAACAAAGGTGGGAGAGATAAATGATAAGCAACATCGCCTATCCGATCAAGAATAACAAATGGGCCCACGTACCGCGGACTCAATTTCCTGCGAACGCCAAATCTAATGACCCCACGAGTAGGTGAGATCCGCAAGAATACGTGGTCTCCAACAGAGAACTCTAACGGCCTACGATGCTGGTCCGCCTAATGACGATACCGGTCCTGTGCAACTCGAAGTCGCTCTCTAATTCCCTTAACCACTTCAACCGTTTGAACAATCATTTCTGGGCCTAACATCTTCCTCTCTCCGATATCATCCCATGCAAGCGGTGACCTGCACTTCTTACCATATAGTGCTTCAAATGGTGCCATCTGGATACTGGATTGATAACTATTATTGTATGAGAACTCGACTAAGTGCATGTGACTCCCAAGACCCTCCAAAATCTAAAGTGCAAGCTCGTAACATGTCTTCTAAAGTCTGAATCGTTCTTTCTGATTGCCCATCCGTCTGCGGATGGTAGGCAGTGCTAAATCTTAACTTGGTACCCAGACTATGATGTAAGCTCTTCCAAAAATGTGATGTAAAGCGGGTATCTCGATCCGACACAATACTGACAGGGACTCCATGCTGCCTGACTATCTGTTACATATATAACTCTGCCAACTTTTCTGTAGATTGCCCTACTCTGAAAGGAAAAAAGTCTGCTACCTTCGTAAGTAGGTCCACTATTACCCAAATAGCGTCCTTACCACTTGGTGATCTCGGTAAACCGGTCATAAAGTCCATTATAATATGCTCCCATTTCCATTCCGGGATAGGAAGCGGTTGCAATAATCCAGCTGGCCTCTGTTGTTCTGCCTTCACTTGCTGACATACCAAGCAACGGGAAACAAATCTAGCTATCTCCCTCTTCATCCCGTTTCACCAGAAATGCTGCTTGATATCTTGGTACATCTTGGTCCCTCCAGGATGAATAGAATACTAAGAACTGTGAGCTTCTGCCATAACCTCCTGTCTGATAACTCCACTAGGTACACATAGACGTGATCCAAACCTAAGTGTACCATCCTCATGAATTCTCATCTCCTTCCTGAGTCTTGACTCACATTCTGTCCTAAGCTTCTGAATCCTTGGGTCTTGTGCCTGAGCTGCCTTGATCCGGCCTACCAAGTCGGATTGAACTTGCAAACTTGTTAGAACTCCTATATCACTAGGAAGTATAACTTCGATGCCCATCTCCTGAAGGTCTTCTAAGATATGCCTCTGTGTTGTCAACATAATGCGCCACCTCTCCTGCTGAGAGCGTCTGCTACTACATTAGCCTTGCTTGGATGATACTGAAGCTCCACGTCATAATCCTTAATCAACTCCAACCATCTTCTCTGCCTCATGTTTAGTTCCTTCTGGGTAAAGATGTACTTCAGACTTTTATGATCTGTGTACATCTCCACTCGGTCACCATATAAGTAATGCCTCCATAGCTACAGAGCAAACACTACTGCCGCTAACTCCAAATAATGAGTTGGGTAATTCTTCTCGTGGTACCGAAGCTGCCTAGATGCATATGCTATCACCTTCCCATGTTGCATAAGAACACATCCAAGTCCTTTACCTGACGTATCACAATATACTGTAAAACCTCCGGGTCCAACTGGCAATGTAAGAATAGGTGCTGATATCAACTTCTGCTTCAAAGTCTCGAATGATGCCTGATATTCTGCCGACCAAACAAATGGTACATCCTTCCGGGTCAAGCGGGTCATGGGTGCTGAAATCCTTGCAAAGTCTGACACAAACCTTCTGTAATATCCTGCCAATCCCAAGAAGCTCCGCACATCTGCTACGGTCTTGGATACTGGCCAACTTTCTACTGCTTCTATCTTCTTGGGATCTACTGCTACTCCGGCTCCTGATATGATGTGACCTAAAAATGAAATATGATCCGACCAAAACTCACACTTACTGAGCTTGGCATACAACTGGTTCTCTCTCAGAACCTGCAACACTTTTCTGAGGTGGTCTTCATGCTCCTCTTTACTAGCAGAGTATACGAGAATGTCGTCAAGAAATAAAATGACAAACTGGTCTAAGTATAGCATAAAGATGCGATTCATCAAATCTATGAATATTGCTGAAGCATTGGTCAAACCAAACGGCATTACTAAGAATTCATAATGCCCATACTTCGACCTGAATGCTGTCTTGGGAATATCTTCCTTCCGAACCCTCACCTGATGGTACCCTGAACGAAGATCTATCTTGGAGAAACTTTAGCTCTGCTCAACTGATCAAATAAGTCATTGATCCTGGGTAATGGGTACTTGTTCTTCACTGTTGCCGCGTTAAGCTTCCTGTAGTCAATGCATAATCTGGATGACCCATCCTTCTTCTCCACAAGTACCACTGGTGCTGCCCATGGTGACACGCTAGCTTGGATGAACTTCTTCTCCTTCAATTCCTCTATATGCTGATATACCTTGGCCTGCTCTGAATTCGCCATTCTGTAAACTCGATTTGATAACGGTTTAGTTCCTGGTGCCAATTCTATACTGAACTCAATATCCCTAACCGGTGGTAGACCTGGAAGTTCTTCAGGAAATACGTCTAGAAACTCTTCAACTACCTTCGGAATCTGAACTTCTTCCATTGCTGCTATTACTCCCTGCTCTTGCTAAGTTGCCTCTGATCTGACTAAGGTAAACCACTTCATGCCTGGAATATCAAAAGATACACTCCCTCTACGACAATCTATTGTCGCATGACTGTCTTTTAGCCAGTCCATGCCTAAGATAACGTCGAAATTTCCAACAGGAAATTCTATCAACCGGGCGGGTAAGGAATGCCCGCAAACTACAATGCTACACGCTAGAATAACTCTACTAACCCCTACGAGCCTATTACCAGTGAGTATATTCAACCTCCCTGGCAATGCCTCGAACTCCATTCCTAGTCGTGTCGCAAATTGTGCAGATATAAATGAATGGGATGCTCCCGAATCAAACAATGCTACTGCGGGATATGAGGTGACAAGAATGTTACCTGCCACAACATCTCCCGATGCCAAGGCCTCCTCCAAGGACAGAGTGAATGCTTGTCCTCGACCTCCTTGCTGGTTTCCATGTTGCGGCCTAGCCTGATGCTGCTGCTGGCCCCTTCCTTGATGATGCTGGGGTGGTCTATGCTGGTGTTGCTGCATCGGCGGTCCCTGCTGCCGAAATATCTGAGCCTGCGTCATTAACGAACGCTGTGCCAACGGCCTCACTGCCACCGCTGGTCCTCGATACTGGCCTGCCCTTGGTGCTGGCAGAGCAGGAAACTGCTGCCCTGGTCCTCCTGACCTCGAATTCATGGGACATATGGTAACCCGATGGTCTGGATTTCCACATATCAGACACAGTCCATTCAATGTCCGACACACAACTCTAGTATGCCCCATCTTTCCATAATAAGTACAGCCCGCCGGGGGTTGCTGGTTCTTCCTCTGTTGCTGTTGCTGCTGCCTGGGTGGTGGTGCTGGTCCTCGTATTGCCACATCGTTGATACGAATGCCAGTGGAGGTGTTGTTGTTCGGGGCGCTGCTCCCCTTCCTCCTTCAATCTGACTGTGGGATCTCTTCTGACCCCCAGTCCTTACTGCAAGCCTCTGAATGGTGATCTCAAGCCTTCGAGTTGCCGTCAATACTTCATCAAAAGTTTGGTAATTGTGCCCCTCTATCAATTGCAAGAGTTCAAGATGAAACCCTTGCGGAAACCTCATGGCCCTCTGGCTCTCTGTTGCTACCATCTCTTGGGCGAATCTACTCAATCTGTAGAACTCCGCTGCATAAGCATCTACAGTCTTGCCGGCCTGCCTGAGGCTGATAAACTTCTGTTGTAGCTCAAACTGCGCCACAACCCCATATTACTTGGTCTTGAATCTGGCAGTAAAATCATCCCAAGCCACATGACGTCTGATGCCCACTTCCTCTGATTCCCACCAATCACGTGCGAGATCCTGAAGTAACAACATCACTAGATCCACATGTTCTACAGCCGATACCTTAGCTTCTGTCAGAATAGCCTCCATGTCTTTAAGCTATACATCTGCTGAGATGGCATCCTCCGTGCCCTCGAAACGGCGGGGGTTGTACTTGCAAAACCTGGCTGATGCTCCTGAATCAGTCCTCACTCCTCTTTCCAAAGCCGTCTGCAATCCTTGGTTGAGCAACACATTCTGCTCTTGTAGCTGAGTGTACATGCGCTGCTGGGCCAACATCTGATGTTGCTGAGTAGCCATCATTCCTCTCATGATTTCCAGAAGGGCTGGTGTGTCCACTTAGGTAGGTGGAACTGTCGGTAGTGGTGGAACATCCGGAAACTGCGATCCAGCTGCTGGTTCCACTATCACTTCTTCCTGGGTAGCCTCTTGAGTTAGTACTGGCCCTTGTTGCTGACCAACAGGGTCAGGTTGTCCATGTTGCTCTTGTTGTTGTTGTCCAGTCCTGTCAGATGCGGACGAAGTGCCCCTAAGAAAAGGGACAAAGAACAATCAAACGACCGGACAGGAAAGATCAATGAAGTCAAAGGATACCGGAATGTCAAGCTAGAGTCGAGAGTAACGAATCATGAGAACAAGGGGAACATGTGTGATTGAGACATCCTATAAATCAAAACATCCCACAAGTCTGAAATCAGACCTGCATGGGCCACCACTAAAACCTTGTCACGCCCCAGAACCAGAATACTGGAGAGCAGGAGAATGACTTAGCCAGCTACGTATTTCGGGTAGATGAATACCGTATAATACGATTAATGTTGTCTAACCAGACGAGGGGGTGTATACTACATGAAAGTCTTACTATGGTCACTTCACATCTATTGTCTCAATCATTCAAACAAGAACAGAAATAGAGAACATGTAAGATAAAGCAGTAAGGCGTCCCAAAAGCTCAGTCAAAATGTTCTGGAGATCTGACTTTACAAAACATAGCCAGATGGTATAGTAACAAGTACACAATTGTTATCAGCTGCAGTCTGACTTAGTTACAATTATGTAAAAGTAAGTACAAGACAATCCGACTAACATGTCGGTGCCAAACGGCTATGTGTGAAGTAAATAACAAAACGAGCGGTGAAGTAAGGAAACCCACTCGAGTCCTCCTGCGATCATCCCTCTAGTATTGACCATCTTGGAGGTAGAAGTAAGATGGATCCTCGAGGACTGGCTCTAAATCTGGCCATGCAAAACCAGAGAGGTTAGACCTCTAATAGCAAGTACCACAAGAAAGCACGATATGAAGGACTAAACCAGTAAGTAAGAGAATATAGTAATAGATCTCTGCTTTCCACTAGGATTCACATAACATTACGATACTTCGAACCAACTTCCCAACCAAACAAGGACAGAAGTTGGCCCGTCATGTCCTGACATTCTGATCATCTCAGTTAGGCAACAGAGTAGGTACAGTACACAAACAAATCATCTTGAACGGCCAATCAACTACTACGGCTTGCTATTGTGAGTCCCAAGTTATCCTGGAATTATGCAAATAGGGATTCCTCATTTCTTACTATGTGCAAGCAAGGCTAGTCTATCCAATCAATCAATTGCGCCAATCATGTAATTAGACGAGTCCCAGCGGGACGCCCGCCGTTAATATAGCATGTACAATAATATAAGCAGATACAGTTCCCTGCCCGTGTGACAGATTTACAGTATCTGTGGGAACCAGCCGGCCTGTCGGGCACTTAATAGTCCCAAAGAGGGCTGCCATGTAAGAACTCAGGAATCCATTCTCTCCATGCCATCATTATTTTATTTAACTTAATAGTCTCTACGTTGAGTGAAGTTCCATATCGTGGATCATGGTCATTCAAATGAGTACTTTCGTACGGGGTACGATATGCGCAACTCTACAACGATACCCGTGCAGCTAGGTTGTAGGTCTTATATAGCGTGATACAACAATCAAATCTAACTACGGAGTAATCATGCCTTGACCATAAAGTACACATGCTATTTTTGTAAGATAAATAAATAACTAAATAAATAAATAAATAATTTGAAGCCTGCATGTGTCTGTATGCTAATATTCGGGATCGGCTAATCGATTGCAATAGTCCATTACATGAACGTGACTCATTCATTCAATTCAATAAGACGACTAGCCAGTCTCTTAGTTCCAACTAGGAACGCATGATCAATTTTAGTCAAGATAACCATTATCATCAATGGTGACAAGGCATAAAAGTCAATTAGTATTACATGGGGTTGAGTCTATATATTCTCAAGGTTGAGTTCCAGTCTTACTGGGTATCCATAAACCAATCAAGACATATGGCACGTTCTACACAACCATATGTATTAACAATATTAACATATCATGATTTATTAAGTTCATTCCAAAGGCTTAAGGATATAATAGAAGAATTATCATGCCATCATTAAATGAATAAGTTATAGAACAAATAAATACACCCAGGTCAGGAAGTCACGCCAACAAGTCTAGGCTAAGGCCAACAAGTCACGCCAAGTCTAGCAAGTTGGAGTGAGCGTGTAACAGCGTGAGCGTGAAAAAGTGTGAAAAGCGTGACAAGAAATTCACGCACGCACAGCGTCACAAGTGATAAGGAATCCACGCACGCACGCAAGACGTGTGCGTGACTAAAAATCCACGCAGACACGTAAGAACGTGTGCGTGACTAAAAATCTACGCAGACACGTAAGAACGTGTACGTGACTAAAAATCTACGCACGCTCATGAGAACGTGAGCGTGACAAAAAATTCACGCAGACACGTAAGAACGTGTGCGTGACTAAAAATCCATGCACGCTCATGAGAACGTGAGCGTGACTAAAAATCCACGCAGACACGTAAGAACGTGTGCGTGACTAAAATCCACGCAGACACGTAAGAACGTATGCGTGACTAAAAATCCACGCTAACATGTAAGAACATGAGCGTGACTGAAAATCCACGCAGACACGTAAGAACGTGTGCGTGACTGAAAATCTACGCAGATACGTAAGAACGTGTGCGTGACTAAAAATCCATGCTAACATGTAAGAACATGAGCGTGACTCAAAATCCACGTAGATACGTAAGAACGTGTGCGTGACTAAGCCTTCGTCCCAAGCCAGAAATGAAGTTCCCAGCCAGAAAGCACGCCAAGTTGGGAGATCAAAACCTATGAACAACCGAGAATATAACAACTTAGATCTAGAAGAAACCAGCCAAAGAAATCAAAAATGCTAAGTACTAAACTCTCTCAGGATCATGAGAGGAAGAGAAATGAACCATAAAATGGTTCTCCAAGCAAGAAGCAAGATTGCACTTGCCTGCTGCTACTGCTGGTAGGTGGAGAAGTGATGAGAGGAAGAAGAAGAAGTAATGGTGAAGAATGAGAGTTATGAGGAGAGAGAAGGAGATGGGGGCTTAAATAGGAAGGATGGTGGTAGGTGGGAGTTATTGGGTCGGGTTGAACCACCATGAACCCGAAAACCCTCCATGAATCCGAACCACAAGCAAGACTAAAGCAGAAAATAAAATACAGATAATAAAATACAGAAAATAAAATACAGAAAATAAAATACAGGAAATAAAATACAGATAATTTAATTAACATAAAATTAAAGGAATTTAAATACAAGATAATACATGATAAATACTAAATAAATATACATGAGTTGTACATGTATAAAAATACGCATTCTGGGAACGGGAAGTGACACCTGACATCGACTCTAGCCTTAAAAAATGGCCTAGCGGTTAGGCAAGACGCCCTATTTCAAGAGTTAGCAATCGAAAGATTAATCTTGAGGATTGATATAGATAGATGGAGTGAATCAAGAATATAGGAATATCCCTCACGAGATTCGGCTGACATACATATATTTCAGGGACGCCTGAATATGTGCACGATGCGACTCGAGTGAGAATGGCGAATTCTCTATCATGGGGCTTAGCTGAAATGCATGTATTTTGAGGACACCTGGAATGCGTGCACGATCCAACCAAGTGATACATTGAATTCAAGTAAGACTTGAGGAATGGAAAAGTATCGAGGATTTGAAATCGGGATAAAGAAAAAATTGATAGTAGGGCGAGCGTGGCTTGGAATCGAAGAAACGCATAGGCGGAGTGTGTACGAGAGTCCCTGGATCAAAGTGGCCCAGAAGTAAGTACTCAGTTAGTTTCGAGGATGAAACTTTTTCTGAGTGGTATATGGTGTACTGCCCCATCCTGTTCTGTCAATCGGAGGAATCGAAACGCCGACGGCGTTCGGCCTTAGCCTTGCAACGACTGCTAGAAGACTCGTTCGGTCGAGGCGACTCCTCGCTAGGTAGGATAGTTTCGATGAACTTGCCTCATCTTAGCCTTCACATAATAACTCGCATGTTTTCAACTTACATAAGTTAGGCTTGATAATAAAAGAGATGCATCCACATAGCTAAGGGAATAATCTCGACTGGTCAAAATGTCTTAGAACATGGAAAATGGTCTCATGGTCTGCTTAGAAGTTTGCTCAGCGTGTTTTAAAATGACACTTGATCCTTCATCCCGTGGCTTGGGAGAAGGAAGTTGGCCAAAGTTGATAAGTTGCCACAACGCTCGAATTAGCCTAAGTCAAAGGCGTCGCCCACGTGAATGCTTGATAAAGCATGCACGGTCCCGTCGTCCAAGGCTTGGATTGGCCTTCGCATGTCCCGTAGGTTAGTCATATTGTACGACTTGTGGCTTAAGTCTAGGCACGAACTTGGTTTTTCAAAGTCGAACGTGTGCATGACCCGTCCTCTCGATGTGAAGCTCGACGTAGCCTTTGCTCGTCGAGTCGTTGCCCAAATAAGTTCGACAAGAGTTGTTCTGGGCTATCGAAGCCATTTTTAGTACTGTTCCCTATTGGCTATGATTGTTAAGTCACATAGTCCTACGAGATCAAGGCTCGTCGTATAAATTATTTGACTTGAGCGATAGTGTCGCCTAGAGAACAAGGTCTGTCTAAGGCACAAGCCACGGTGGGTTTAGTGAAAAGAATGCCACGGATAAAGGAAGTCCACGCGACTAGTTGTCACCCGCTACTTAGGAGTCTCGATAAGTCTTGAAAAGAAAGCACGCGAGATCTGTTCTGCTACTGGGGAGTCTCGATAAGTCTTGATAAGGAAGCACACAAGATCGGTCCCGCTACTTGGGAGTCTCGATAAGTCTCGATAAGGGAGTTCACGAGATTGATCCAACTACTTGGAAATCTCTATAAGGAATCACGCGAGATTGGTCCCGCTACTTGGGAGTCTCGATAGAAAGATAGAAAGCATGGTCATGTTAAGAAAGGATTTGATAGATCGAGTTGAGTCTTGTATGGTCATTGGACAACTTACGCACAAGGGCAAAATTTCTCGAGCGATCCCGGGGCACCGGGTTCGTGTCGGCCTAGGAGAAATTGTAGATATTGTACGGCCTTTGTCGATGGTACAATTCGTTGAAGTAAACCTTTACAATATAGGCTACGGGTCATTCGGTGGAAGCTCGTACCTCGCCATGCGAATGGTCACCATATGCAAAAGATCCAGGATAGCTTGACATTACTAGTGACCATATTTAGATGTATCGGCAAGAGCGGTGATCCGTATGTATGCCTTTGGATTGTGTTGAGCACTAGCAAGTTTTGAGTTGGGTTATCAAATTACGCTTATAGCAAGTGCTAACCTTGAATCGGTACGGGTTAGGGTGTTCATTGTTGTAACACCATTCTAGAGCCTAAGTGTTGGCTATAGCAGGGATACGTGCTTCGACATGAATATGGTCTCGTCGTGGGTTAAGTCAGGAAGGGTCGTAAGATAAGTTGATTAAGTCTGGTTGATACTTGGGAGGCACGGCCTCGATTCTAAGGCACGAGCAAGTGTATTGGCACGACCAGTACGAGTCATCCCCTTTAACATTGTTGGCACGAGAATGGTCTAGAGGCACATGAATCAAGTGGAAAGTCTTACCACGGTTGAGTTGCATAAGTTCTGCTCGGTGAGGCACCGCCTCGAACATATATATATTGAAGGCACGAATAGAGTATAACACGACCTTGTCGTTGCGTTACCAAGTATAGGCCAAGGCGTCGTTGTCTTAAAATTGATCCTAAGGCAAGACTAGCAAGACAATCAAAAAGGGATTTAAGCTGCACTGAGTACATAAACGTGTCAATTTTGTACAGGTGGACGAGGAGCTCACTCCACCAGTACAGTTGGGTACTGACATCCACACAGTTTTCATATGTAGGCACAGGTAGAAGCTCGTGGCGTGGAGCTCTCTTGGATGCGTCGAGGCACGGAGTTCCTTGGTGATTCGAAGCATGCGGCCACGTGGAGTCAAGACTTATACGGGACATAATGTATGGACATTGCCTTCCGAAGCTTTCACTGGCTCAAGTATTTTATCGAGAGATGAGAGAGAGAAGAGTGACTTGTAAAATAAAAGACAAGTGAGCTTGAGAGACTTGTAATCATGGCCTTGCGTCTTATTGTAATCTCATTGTTCAATATCAATAAAGAGCACTTTTGAATAACTTGTATGTTGCTTCTAAATTTCTGCTGCATGTTTCAATATTTCTGCTTGGAACTTCTGTGCGATGACCCCATCGCAGCCACTATAATCGACCGTTATGAAACTGCCTTGCACGAGCGCAATCTAGGCTCGTACGGCATCACGCCTTAGCGAGGACGATCGCTCCTACGGGAGTGGGACGTGACAGTCAACAACATAACAGGGATGTGGTCTAGTATTTAAATAATGCAATAGTTCACATGAGAAGACTATCGTGAACGAAATAGGGGGAACAGAAGTTGCATCGGACTTAATGTTTGCTATGGTAATCTGATAAATTCTGCTATCAATTTCTATTCCATTTATTAAGCAGACAACAAATACTTACCTAGTAGACCATATGGAAGACACTAAAATGATCACTAAGAGTAAACTCAGAAAATGCTTCAGTAATCTAGTGTATAGTCACATCTACCATTAGCTATATTTAAATATAAATTTTGTGAAAGTGCAAATGTCATCAGACCTTGTTTGTTGTTGCCTTTGTAAATTCTTATGTTGATACACCTTATAAGATACGAAGATGCCCTTGACATGAATTTTTTACATTGTTTAGATTATGAAAAATATTAGAAGTTGGAAGCCAACTATTATCTTTTAAAAAAAATGCACTTGAGTCCTAAGAGAAGTCAGTTCATAAAGCAAAGCTGATGGAATAAAAAGGGAGACAAATTATCAGTAGAATAAAGGGGAGAGATTAAATTCAAGACCTAATGGAATTTTACCAACGAGCATTGGTATCAGCTCCAGGCGCAAGAAGCCACATTCTGAAACCAATATCCTGTATTGGTACAGGGTATTAGAAACAAAGTTGCAGCTAAGATCCCATTAAAGAAGCATGGGTACAAACTTTAGTTGGCAGAAATCAACAAATAACAACTTGAATGGAACTCGATAGCTAGATGTCCAAGGGATCCAAATATGTGATAAGTATCACACATATATAGATGTTAAAGAGAAATGCCTTCAGATGCATTCACCCGTTCCAGAGACTAGAAAAATTAGTTTAAACATAAACAAAGATCCTCTAAGTTTCTAAGACTAGAAAAATGTCAATATGAAGATGAAAGATGATACAATGTGCTTTAAAGAGTTGTTGTCGTCTATCTTGCTCATTAAACCAATACAATCTAAGTTTGATGATACAATCAAAATTTTGAAGACCAACACTAATCTTAAAAATCCTATGTGAACTATTTGAGGCCTATTTTTCGAGTTTCTATTTTGTTATCAATCAAGTTGTATATGGACTAGCTTCAGTTCCAAACCTGATCTGAACTAGTGGTAGATAGGATTAAGAAATTAAAGTTGTTCAGATTTTGGTTGGGATTGCACTTGAATTTATGATGAACAATGTTTAGCTAAGAAAGAGCATATTTTTCAAATGTATTATGCTGATAAAATTAATCTTGGAAATTCTACCTTCATTATTTTAGGTGATAGAACGGATTTGAACATAGTTAAGGTAAGGTATGCTACAATATTATCACCTCATCTGAACACACACACACATACACACACAAACATATATATATATATATATATATATATATATATATATATATATATATATATATATATATATATATATATATATATATATATGTAACCATGTCCTTCATTATTACATGAACTTAATACCCATCCAACCTGGGTGCCAACTCAAAATTTACAAACTGGAGCCATATTGGCATTGGACATGTAAGGTTCTATACTCGAAAGTGAGCAAAGAAATCAAAACATGTAGTATATAATGCCACTTAAATTCTACATGACCAAATCGCACGAAAAACTTTAGAGATGAAATAGATACTAATGAGTATTTTGGTGTATTTTATATAATTTAGCAGAATATCAAGACCTGACCTTGACTTGACCTAAATAGAAAGTTAATCGATAGGGTCAGAGTTCTCATGTAGTGTTTTCTTGGTCTAGGTTATGTGCACAAATCTGGCCTGAGTGAAGGACAATGTTGATATAGAGTTTCTTGGGAGGTTCTCCTGTAGTGTTTCTGGGTCAGAGTTCTCCTATAGTGTTTTCCTGGTCTAGGTTACATAGAAATTTCTATGAACAATGTTAATCTAGAGTTTGTTGGGAGGTTCCCAGACTCCGAGTTCTAGTGCATTGAATATTTTCTGTGTTTGTAATGTCTCAATCTATTATATGACTTGGTTTGATAATTTTATAGAATATTTGGGTGGTGAATGCTGGTTGTCTTGTTTCTCTGTGGAATTTATTTAATATTAAATAAGAACAAAAATAATTATGATGTTGTGGTGACTTCACATAATTACTATTTGAGTACTCTAGTTAATTTATATACCTAAGTGTTTGTGCATCTGCTAACCACATCGAGCATCATCGACTTCAATCATGATCTGCAATTATTGTTTGTAAAATAAATCAATTGCAAAATTCTTGAGTTAATCATAACATTTCTAAAACATCTGATTATAATATTTAGCATTCATCTTCACTTCTTTTGTACCAGATTGAAATTTTTGCAAGAAGAATGTGAACATGAAAAGTGCTACTCAACAATATTTCTGTGGATTATGAGAAGTCATTAACGAAATAGCAAACTATCCGTAGCTCCTATAGTATGGGCTCAAACAATATGGAAACACAATAGAAAATATTTCTTAGCACGCAATAAGACTTTATTTTTAGTACCAGAATGTTTAATTCAGTTATAGGAACAATTTGGATGTTCAATTCAGATTAATTCAGCATAACTTTGACCATTGATCTTGTGATTCTTTTTTTCAAGATCTAAGCATCACTATAACAGTCATTGTCACAACCCGCATCCTAGAGTTAGGGCACGAGAACGTAACGACGCCCAGTCTACGCCGCAGTGTCGGCGGTAGAACGTTGTCCTAGGTCACAACATCTAACATTATAATGCCAAGCAGTATATATACTCCCCGAATGGGGGTGACATAGCAGATACAGTCTCAATCACATCTAGGGTAGAGCATGATAAGGATAGATAAAACATGAAATCCAAAATAAATACAGGAGATAGAAGTCTAAGTGTCTAAGATACATGAACCCAGAAGTACATCTCAAAACTCAAATAAGGATACAGTAATCCACAAAGTAAATACAACTCCAGACAAAATGAAATAACTACCTAACAACCTCTAATGTGTCTCCTCTAGGCTAGCAGGCAGCTCCAGGCTATCTGTAAAATTTATCAACAGGTCCAGTCAGGACTGGAGCGAGCACAATACATCTCAACAGATCATAGCAGGTTAGAAAATATAATCATGCAGTAAAGTAAGATACAGGTACTGAAAGAAAACAGTATGTAAACAGAGAGATAACTGTAATAGAAATATCTACTATACATAGAGAACTAGCATGTGACTAGTGAGTCAGAGTACAATATGAACATGTAAATGGCCTGGGATGATTCTGATAAGACACTAAGAAATGATTTTGATAAGAAACTACTGGTGTATTATTCACATGTCCAAATTCTACTCCCCCGTACCCCCAATCAATACACAAGGATCCAGCCAGGTTATGTTATGATACTATGTTCAGACCCCGAAGGTGATAGACCCCGAAGGTGATAGACCCCGAAGGTGATACATAGTAGACCCATAAATGGGATAAGGATTCCAGGATGACTCTGTGATCATAAGAGTATATGTCACAAGTGATCGAAGAATCAACGAAGCATAGTGATACGCCATGCAAGTGAAACGCATAAAACATAGAGTACCCGATGCTCCCTAAGGATAACATCTCAAGAAGGGATCCATATAGTACCAATCCGTGTGACCAACGTGACAGTACAAGTAAAGTAATCTACTGCAGGAAATAATTCTAAGCAGGATATGAAATGAATAAAGAATGTACTCGCCTCGATAACCTGAACAGCTGATAAGTATAGGAGGTCCCACTGAAGCCACAGAGTCCTATTTAAAGCAACACAGGTTACAAGGTGTTCAAGTTAAATAAATGAATCCCTACAGGCAATCTATATTATTCTAGGTTCTTCTAAGTCAAAACAACTCTAGGTCGACTCCGATCAATAATCTAGTCAAACTAGGTCAAGTGTTGACTTACAGTTGACTTTGGGTCAACTGGTCAACTTAGGTCAATCAGGGTCAATTCTAGTCTAATATAAAGTGTACTTCGTTATTTGCACGTCGAAACTCACGGCACCCAAATCGAGATAAGAAGATTATCGGTAAGGTTGATAATCTTATTATAGTGATCCACGTATCCAACTTGTCAATTTCAGCGATGTGAGATCACTGGAATTGACTGATCTCAGTTTCGTTGTACTAATCCCGAAATACGAATATTATATGAATTAGTTATTAATTTATTATAAAAAGGTTTAACTCAGAGAAATTATCAGCAAATATTGTCGGACGATGAAATAAACATCGCCAACGTGTCCAGAATGGTCAAATTAGCTAGGATAGCCTACCCAACGGTCCAATTTGGACACAAGGGCAAAAAGTTAATTTCGGGTCAAAACGGTGTCCGTGTCGGAGCCGTTTTGCACCGAAAAACGTGTAAAAAAACAAGTCTACAAAATATAACAAATTATATGCCCACGAAACCAGAATGTCGATACGAACCCAACGGTATCTCCAGAATTGGATTCCGTTGACCCGATCTCATTTTGGCCCGTTGACCAGAACTTGGAATTCCGATTTGCACGGAAATGCGTGCCAGAGCCAAAGTTCTCAAAACTCAGCAAACTACCTGTCAACGAGTCCAAAATGATGATACGAACTCAATGGTATCTCCGAAATTGGATTCCGATGAGCCGATCTCAAAATGACCCGTTGACCCAGATATTGGTATCCGACTTGCATCGAAATGCGTGCCAGACCCAATGTCCACCAAAACCTAGCAAATTATATGTCAACGAGTCCAGAATGACGATATGAACTCAACGATATATCTGGAATTGGATTTCGATGAGCCGGCGTCAAAAAGTCCCGTTGACCCAGAAAGTGGGACCCGCTTTGCACCGAAATGCGTGCCCGGGCCCACGTTCTCCAAATCTAACAAATTTTATATGAAAACATGCCAGAACGACGCCACAAGTCTAATGGTGGTGTCAGAAATGAAATCTGGAGTCCCGTGTTCAAAAATGGAATTTTACAAGTTGGAAATTACGAATTCGGACGACCAACTTTGGCGTCGAATTCAACCAATCAAACAAGCTCACAATGAAACGAAACTGGAGGGGTAGTAAGAGGGTTATACCAGCTTTGCACAGGAACTGGTAGCACGCCAAAAGGAGCTACGGTGGAGGAGATACAAGCTGACGAAGTTGGCCCCGCGAAACTTTCCAAATTTAATACAATTTAAACGGTCAACTTGGTGGCCGGTTTTCATGTATCAAACAATAAAATTAATGGACGAAAATTGACATGAGCGAAGGTGGATATACCGAGATTGCGACGGAGTGAAGTAATCACCGATCCAACGGTCGAATTTTTGGAAAAATATGCGCGAAGTTGCTGCGACGGGGTGCCAAAACGAACTTTATTTTGTGCGCGTCACGACGGGACGTCGTTCAAAACGCACGAATCGCCTCCGATACACGTCGGAGAGAGGGATGACGGCCATGGGGCCTGTCCCGGGGATGCACACGGCCAATGGGGGGTCGGCCACGGCGGCCTCGACGTCGGCGGCGGCGCGGCAGCACTGACAGCGCGTGCGCGCGCGGCCTGGCTTGTGCCGCTGCTGCTGCTGTGGATCTCTGTTGCGCGCACGGCGGCACGTAGGGTGGCGCGACGACGAGCGGGGTGGCGCACAGCGCTGCCACGGTAGGGGAAAGGTGGTGGTCGGGCTTGCATGGAAGGCCATGGTGATGGTATTGTAGCTGCTGTTATGGAGTTGTAGGAATTTAATGGAAGGGAGAGAGAGAGAGAAGGATAGAGTAATAATGATGAGAAGAGAGAGAAGAAAAGTTGCTTTCCATATGAAAATTAGGGCCGGCCAATACATGTTGGCTGAGTAAAAAGTTTCCATGCTAGATTTTAAGGGGTAGGATTTAAAGAGGGAAATCAAAGGCTATGATTCATTAGGAATTAATTGGTCATTCCAATGGATTAAAATAAATGGAATTTACACTCAAAATTCGAAATAGAAAAGTAGGTATGGAATATTATTTTTGGACAATAAAATATGAGGGTGTCATGATGGAGAATAGGACGGAGCTAGGCTGGACTCGGTGGAGCCGGATTGGGTCAAAACTGGACATTGTGCAAAAATTGAATTAAAATTAGACGTTGATGATCATGTGTAAATAAGTAGCACATGGGGATTCCAATAAATGGGACACAAGCGGCGGACGGGTAGTAGGCTCAAAGTGGGCCATGTCCATAGTTGGGGCTGACAGGTTTTGGTCGACAGGGGACCCACAAATCAAGTTGGAAGATAAATGTGACACCGTGGGGTGAAATAAAATCGGGTCACGTGTCAGAAAAGTTGTGCGAAGCAAATGGAGCGCAAGGAGGCGTGTCTGAGTGGACACGAAGGTCATAGGTGACGAGCGTCTCGAGTAGATCATCAATGAGGAGTTGGTTTCAAGAAACTGACTGGTCTTGCGCTCCAAATTTAAAAGTCATGGTAACGCGCTGAAAATGATCAAGGAAAAAAGTGGGAGAATAAATAATACTCAAATGGTCTAAATCGACCCGAAGTTCAGCGAAGCAGAAAAAGTACAAGGGAACAAGTTTGGATGGGACACTATATACCGTCATGAAGGTAATCGTGTCCACTCCAAAACTCGTGAAGAAGATTTCCAGAGTTGAACATCCCTGATACTCCAAATATCAATGGCACGGAAAAGTACACTTAGGAAAAAATAACAGAATAAATTATTTATCAAAACCAATCAATCAGGAAATAAAATAAAATGAAAAAAAAATCAATCCGAAATTCAGGGTGCTCACATCCTACCCACCTTATAAAAATTTCGTCCTCGAAATTAAAATGTCCATACTCCCTCTAGGTCAAACCCCGACAATAAAAGTTCCAGAACTTAAATAAAATATACCATCAAAAAAAAGAACGGCATACAGGGTCATGGCATACGGTGACAGTGAAGTCTCATCTAGGTATACTAGTCATTCTAACCGGAAGGGTCATAGGGTATCAACACACAAGCAGTCTAGGGTGCTAAATTAGAAAAGATGCAGAAATATCAAATCATCAAAACTGTAAGACAGTCTACCATCCCATGTGAAAACTGGTACTCATCAAAAAAATAAAGAAAGGTAACCACCAATCATCTAAAAGGGTACAGAAAATCAAATTGAAAATTAAGGAATTTGAAAATCACTTGCATTGAAATCCAATCGCATTACATAATATAGAGAGCATTAGAGAGGGAAAACTAGCATCATGTGTATGGGGATATGTGAAATTTATATGAAGAGTATAGGAGGATTTGGGTTCCAAAACAACAGCTATCAAGTTACACTAATCATGGCATTTTGGTTAAACAATCTACAATACGCAACCTATTTAATCATAACATGCATGGCTAACCATATATATATATATATAAAAATAGAGACTTAGTCATGTATCAATATACGTTATAACATATATGCATAAACTCTATATATATCCTTATAGATATATAATCCTAACATAGAGGGGAAGGGTAAGGTTAAATGACAGTATATAATATGTTAGAGTGTGTGTGGGTGTGTCCTTGTACAGGGTTATAGCTTAGCATTAAAAAGTTAAACTAGGTTTTAGTTCAACATTTACATAAAAATATCTGAAAATAAGCTAACATTTAACCAGTGTAATGTTAACATAGTACAATTTCAAAATTTATGAGTTTGAAACATCACAACTATCTCAATGCTCCCAATACATCCTATCATGATAGAAATGAAACCCTAATCATATTACCAATACATTTATCTACGCATACAGTTCAATATTACATATTAAATCTGAAACTGAACTAAACATTGGAAATCAAATGTGAAAATGTTAACATGTAACTAGTTTTCAGGATTTTAGAGAAATTGAACATTAAAACCCAACTCAATGTTTATCACAAACTAGCATGTAAGAATATGAAACTTAAATTTATATCCTACTTCCCACAAGGTAGCTCAATATTACATTTAAGAAAATAAAGCAGCAATTTGAACTAACATTTGGAAATTTAGCATTAAAGGTTAATATGTACACAATCTTAAATTTGACAATTTTAAACACAAATTTTCAACCAAAATTTTTTGAATTGAAACCCTACGTATAACATACATGTGCATTTATGTAGACAAAACTAATAACATGAAATTTATATTTAAATTACGAATTTAAACATGGAAAAGCAGAGAACCAGAAATATTGGTTATGAAAATTGGACATCAACAACATATCCATATGTATCTAAATATGTGAGAATCAAGTGTAGCACGCATATGTATCAGGCAAGGTGTTTGTGTCCACTATATCTATATTCTCATGTCCCAAATAAAATTTTAATTCTACGTTAACACTAACATTTAAATTCCTATCAAGATTACAGAGTAGGTGATTGACAAAATCAAGACAGTTTTATTATCATTATTATTTAATACAAGAATAATAGCAAGAAGGAATTAACGATAAAATCCGTTCTGCTTAACTGTTTAAAGAAGGAACCGTTTTGAAATCCAGGGTTAAAATATCAAATCCTACATGAGGCCTTTAGCAAAATCATCGATTCATTGTATTATGAAAAACTCATAGCAAGAAATTTCACAAGGTTTATAAAACCAACTAAACTTACTCCTGAGTCAAATAATAGGAAACTAGACAAAACAAACAAATAATAATTCTTTCTTTTTCTTTTTTTTGGATGACTGAAACAAAAGTAGAGAAAATATGTTCAAAAATATTTAAGGTGCAATCCGATAATCATATGCGTCTTACCAAAATCATGGTACTCTAAATCCTCGTCATACTAGTAAGCAAGGCTACGATAATCACAGAGCCCTTGACTTATGCACATATCTCTAGAATCATAGTATTTAACATTTTCGCGGTGCCGCTAGCTTGGCTGCGAAAACCTTAAATTCCCACTCCCGAGAAATATATCCAAAGTCAGACTATATGTCCTCACCATACTGGCTAATGTGACTATATAAGACAAGATTTCCATAACATAGATGACCTAGCCCATATAATTTCATTTTGCCAAAAATTAAATTAAATCAATAATGAATACTCAAAAATCAAATCAATTTATTAACGAACATTAAAATTTAAAAATGAACAAAATCTATCAAAATACAAACTCGAATGCAATAGCTATCATCAAAATTCAAAATTCGACAATCATCCATCAAAATTAATAAATACAAACTCAAATTCAACAATAATCTATAAAAATTAAATTTAACAACAAAAAGTAAAAATGAATCAAATCAAGGGAAAAAGAGAGTTTTCAAATCGAAGTTAAATAAGATTCTCCAGGGTCGTCCCAGGAATCTCTCAAGGGTTCCTAACTGTGATTGAGTATCTTCAAAATATATCCTATTCCTAGTGCAGGCTGTAGTGGTACTCTAGTTCGAATACCACTACACTTTAGTCTCGACCTGTATGGGCCACCACTAAAAACGTGTCACGACCCGCACCCTAAAGTTAGGACACGAGAACGTAACGACGCCCAGCCTACGCCGCAGTGTCGGCGGTAGAACGCTGTCCTAGGTCACAACATCTAACATTATAATTCCAAGCAGTATATATACTCCCTGAATGGGGGTGACATAGCAGATACAGTCTCAATCACATCTAGGGTAGAGCATGATAAGGATAGATAAAACATGAAATCCAAAATAAATACAGGAGATAGAAGTCTAAGTATCTAAGATACATGAACCCACAAGTACATCTCAAAACTCAAATAAGGATACAGTAATCCACAAAGTAAATACAACTCCAGACAAAATGAAATAACGACCTAACAACCTCTAATGTGTCTCCTCTAGGCTAGCAGGCACCTCCAGGCTATCTGTAAAATTTATCAACAGGTCCAGTCAGGACTGGAGCGAGCACAATACATCTCAACAGATCATAGCAGGTTAGAAAATATAATTATGCAGTAAAGTAAGATACAGGTACTGAAAGAAAACAGTATGTAAACAGAGAGATAACTGTAATAGAAATATCTACTATACATAGAGAACTAGCATGTGACTAGTGAGTCAGAGTACAATATGAACATGTAAATGGCCTGGGATGATTCTGATAAGACACTAAGGAATGATTTTGATAAGAAACTACTGGTGTATTATTTACATGTCGAAATTCTACTCCCCCGTACCCCCAATCAATACACAAGGATCCAGCCAGGTTATGTTATGATACTATGTTCAGACCCCGAAGGTGATAGACCCCGAAGGTGATACATAGTAGACCCATAAATGGGATAAGGATTCCAGGATGACTCTGTGATCATAAGAGTATATGTCACAAGTGATCGAAGAATCAACGAAGCATAGTGATACGCCATGCAAGTGAAACGCACAAAACATAGAGTACCCGATGCTCCCTAAGGATAACATCTCAAGAAGGGATCCATATAGTACCAATCCGTGTGACCAACGTGACAGTACAAGTAAAGTAATCTACTGCAGGAAATAATTCTAAGCAGGATATGAAATGAACAGAGAATGTACTCGCCTCGATAACCTGAACAGCTGATAAGTATAGGAGGTCCCACTGAAGCCACAGAGTCCTATTTAAAGCAACACAGGTTACAAGGTGTTCAAGTTAAATAAATGAATTCCTACAGGCAATCTATATTATTCTAGGTTCTTCTAAGTCAAAACAACTCTAGGTCGACTCCGGTCAATAATCTAGTCAAACTAGGTCAAGTGTTGACTTACAGTTGACTTTGGGTCAACTGGTCAACTTAGGTCAATCAGGGTCAATTCTAGTCTAATATAAAGTGTACTTCATTATTTGCACGTCAAAACTCACGGCACGTAAATCGAGATAAGAAGATTATCGGTAAGGTTGATAATCTTATTATAGTGATCCACGTATCCAACTTGCCAATTTCAGCGATGTGAGATCACTGGAATTGACTGATCTCAGTTTCGTTGTACTAATCCCGAAATACGAATATTATATGAATTAGTTATTAATTTATTATAAAAAGGTTTAACTCAGAGAAATTATCAGCAAACATTGTCGGACGATGAAATAAATATCGCCAACGTGTCCAGAATGGTCAAATTAGCTAGAATAGCCTACCCAACGGTCCAATTTGGACACAAGGGCAAAAAGTTAATTTCGGGTCAAAACGGTGTCCGTGTCGGAGCCGTTTTGCACCAAAAAACGTGCAAGAAAACAAGTCTACAAAATATAACAAATTATATGTCCACGAAACCAGAATGTCGATACGAACCCAACGGTATCTCCAGAATTGGATTCCGTTGACCCGATCTCATTTTGGCCCGTTGACCAGAACTTGGAATTCCGGTTTGCACGAAAATACGTGCCGGAGCCAAAGTTCTCAAAACTCAGCAAACTACCTGTCAATGAGTCCAGAATGATGATACGAACTCAACGGTATCTCCGGAATTGGATTCCGATGAGCCGATCTCAAAATGACCCGTTGATCCGGATATTTGTATCCGACTTGCACCGAAATGCGTGCCAGACCCAATGTCCACCAAAACCTAGCAAATTATATGTCAACGAGTCCAGAATGACGATATGAACTCAACGGTATATCCGGAATTGGATTCCGATGAGCCGGCGTCAAAAAGTCTCGTTGACCTAGAAAGTGGGACCTGCTTTGCACCGAAATGCGTGTCCGGGCCCACGTTCTCCAAATCTAACAAATTTTATATGAAAACATGCCAGAACGATGCCATAAGTCTAATTGTGGTGTCAGAAATGAAATCTGGAGTCCCATGTTCAAAAATGGAATTTTACATGTTGGAAATTACGAATTCGGACGACCAACTTTGGCGTCGAATTCAACCAATCAAACAAGCTCACAATGAAACGAAACTGGAGGGGTAGTAAGAGGGTTATACCAGCTTTGCACAGGAACTGGTAGCACGCCAAAAGGAGCTACGGTGGAGGAGATACAAGCTGACGAAGTTGGCCCCGCGAAATTGTCCAAATTTAATACAATTTAAACGGTCAACTTGGTGGCCGGTTTTCATGTATCAAACAATAAAATTAACGGACGAAAATTGACATGAGCGAAGGTGGATATACTGAGATTGCGACGGAGCAAAGTAATCGCCGATCCAACGGTCGGATTTCCGGGAAAACGCGTGCGAAGTTGCTGCGACGGGGTGCCAAAACGAACTTCATTTTGCGCGCGTCACGACGGGACGTCATTCAAAACGCACGAATCGCCTCCGATACACGTCGGGGAGAGGGACGACGGCCATGGGGCCTGTCTCGGGGATGCACACGGCCAATGGAGGGTCGGCCACGGCGGCCTCGACGCCGACGGCGGCGCGGCAGCGCTGGCAGCGGGTGCCCGCGCGGCCTGGCTTGCGCCGCTGCTGCTGCTGTGCATCTCTGTTGCACGTGCGGCGGCGCGTAGGGCGGCACGGCGACGCACGGGACGGCGCGCAGCGCTGCTACGGTGGGGGAAAGGTGGTGGTCGGGCTTGCATAGAAGGCCATGGTGATGGTATTGTAGCTGCTGTTATGGAGTTGTAGGAATTTAATGGAAGGGAGAGAGAGAGAAGGATAGAGTAATAATGATGAGAAGAGAGAGAAGAAAAGTGGCTTTCCATATGAAAATTAGGGCCGATCAATACATGTTGGCTGAGTAAAAAGTTTCCATGCTAGATTTTAAGGGGTTGGATTTAAAGAGGGAAATCAAAGGCTAGGATTCATTAGGAATTAATTGGTCATTCCAATGGATTAAAATAAATAGAATTTACACTCAAAATTCGAAATAGAAAAGTAGGTATGGAATATTATTTTTGGACAATAAAATATGAGGGTGTCATGATGGAGAATAACACGGAGCTAGGCTGGACTCGGTGGAGCCGGATTGGGTCAAAACTGGACATTGTGCAAAAATTGAATTAAAATTAGACGTTGATGATCATGTGTAAATAAGTAGCACATGGGGATTCAAATAAATGGGACACAAGCGACGGACGGGTAGTAGGCTCAAAGTGGGCCATGTCCATAGTTGGGGCTGACAGGTTTTGGTCGACAGGAGACCCACAAATCAAGTTGGAAGATAAATATGACACCGTGGGGTGAAATAAAATCGGGTCACGTGTCAGGAAAGTTGTGCGAAGCAAATGGAGCACAAGGAGGCGTGTCTGAGTGGACACGAAGGTCATGGGTGACGAGCGTCTCGAGTAGATCATCAATGAGGAGTTGGTTTCAAGAAACTGACTGATCTTGTGCTCCCAATTTAAAAGTCATGGTAACGCGCTGAAAATGATCAAGGAAAAAAGTGGGAGAATAAATAATACTCAAATGGTCTAAATCGACCCGAAGTTCAGCGAAGCAGAAAGAGTACCAGGGAACAAGTTTGGATGGGACACTATATACCGTCATGAAGGTAATCGTGTCCACTCCAAAACTCGTGAAGAAGATTTCCAGAGTTGAACATCCCTGATACTCCAAATATCAATGGCACGGGAAAGTACACTTAGGAAAAAATAACAGAATAAATTATTTATCAAAACCAATCAATCAGGAAATAAAATAAAATGAAAAAAAATCAACCCGAAATTTAGGGTGCTCACAGTCATGATAATAAATTCCCATGAATCCTGGACTAGTGAAGATTTAATCCAGTGGGTTATCAAGATAAAAAATTTGTATAGGAACTTACTTGTGATGATCTGCAAACTGTACTTGTCCAACTTTGTCCCCTTCCTATGTACTGATAGGTGCACCGACACTGCCTACCTCCATTCGAACATCGTCTTGAAGACCAGCCTCGCCTCTTTGTGTTGTCCTTGCCTATCCCAACCCTAGCCTCCATGTAGAATCCCAAAACCAGATCTGAAGGAGGAATATGAACATAGAAAGGAGGCTGGAGCTTAGGATAGAGAATAAATGAAGGTTAGGGTTAGGGCTTTTGTTATGGAGATTTGTGGAGGAGGCAGAGAAATAGATTAGGGTTAGGGACAAGTTTTTTTAGAACTTGAGGAAAAAAATGATAGAGAATGTTTGGGATGGATGTTCATTCAAAAGAGGAGAAATATTAGGGATTTACTATTTAACCCTTGAATAAGGATCAAAAAGGCACACCAACCAAAATGAGAGGTTAGTAAAAAATTTGTCGCCTATTAGTTTTCTTTTCTGCCCAAACTTTTTTTTGGGAAACAACAATTTTTCAGTCTTAAATAAGTTAGTCCATTTACAAAACTGTTCCAAATATTAATTTTTTTAGGACTCTTCAAAGTAGTGTATCTAATAGTTTCATCCCAAATGGCCTTTTTTAGTGCCTTTTGCAGCTGGTCAAACAGATCGTCTATCCTTGGCAATAGGTAATTGTTTCGTATCGTGGCTTTGTTAAGTTCCCGATAGTCGATGCATAGCCGCATCGATCCATCCTTCTTCTTTACAAACAATATTGGAGCACCCCACCGGGAGACGCTAGGACGAATACATCTGCAATCTAGCAACTCTTGTAGCTTTGCTTTCAATTCCTTCACTTCAGTCGGCGCCATTCGATAGGGTGCTTTGGATATTGATCGAGTGTCCGAAAAGGTGTCGATGCTGAATTCTATCTCTTGATCTGGCAGCATCCTTGGCAACTCGTCTAGGAATACATCGAGAAATTCTGCAATGACTTCAGTCTATGTCGTGCCTGCAATCCCCTTTCTTATGTCTCGAACTGATGTTAGGTACCCGCTGCAACTAGAATACGACATGTGCCTTACCAAAATTGCCTATATCACCATGGTCGTCTTCGATGCTGCTCCGCACGAATAGGAGAACTCTGATTCGCCAGACGAAATACAACTATCTTCTCCGTGCATTGGAGAGTTGCATGGCATGCACCCAACCAATCCATGTTGAAGATTATATCATACTCTTTGATGTCGAGGACAATAACTTCAAGGTTAGATTCCTTCCACCGATGAAGATGTAACCATTTCTACAAATTTAAGTTGCGAGCATATATTCTCCCGATGGATGCTAACACTAAGATTCAAATCTAGCAATTGCATTCATAATTTATTTTCTTCTACAAAGTCAGAAGATATGAAGCTCTGTGTAGCACCCGAATCGAATAATAATCTAGCAGGCCTATTTTTATAGAACAATATATATGTCACAACAGTGTCATACACGAACGCTTCATCCCGGGTGAGTGCATAGACTCAGCCTTGTGCCTTTTGGCAATTTTGTGTGTTCATTGGCATTGCATTTACGCCATGGACATGAGGTGCCCTATTCTAATTTTGGACGTTCCTTAGGGGATGTGGGTTCGGAACATTCCTCGGAGGGTATTGATTAGTCCCCCTTCAAACACTATGAAGCCTTTTGGCCCAATTCGTCACACTTGAAGCACCCAACTATTTGACAACGAATCGCCCGATGCCCTATCTTGCTACACCTGTTGCACTGTATTCCAGAATTGGGTCCCCAGTTCTTGAACGTATTCTGGCACTTTGGCAAACCAGAACCTCCCATATTGTGAGGACACTTGTTAAAGTTGTTACGGATATCTGACCCTGCCCTCTGCGATGATCGGCCAAAGATTTGCTCGCTATCAAAGGCAGCATTGTAGGACTCTCCATAGGCCTGACATTTTTGATTCATGATGTCCCTACGAAGATTGTCATTCAGGCCTGTTGAAAGAGCTCACACCACGCTTCCTTGTTCAACAGAAAGGACATGACAAACTTTATAAATATTGTGAACTTTGCATCGCAATCATCGACTGACATGTTTTCTTGTTTCAAGAGCATAAATTCATCCTCTTTCTGTCGACGAATAACATGAGGGATGTATTATTCCAAGAAGGCTTGCCTAAACATCTCCTCGAGATCTTAGTGTTGGGGTTGCCTTCGTGGAGCTCCCATTTCTTTGCCTCCTACCAGTCGTAGGCCCTCAAGCTTAGCTGGAAGGCTGCACACCCAACTCTCTTGGACCCCTTGATATTGAGGAGATTGAATAGGCCTTCGATCTTTAGTAACCACCCCACGATCTCGTCAGGCTCAGCTCGGCAATTGAACTCGGACGGGTTTATTTTCTTGAACTCGGTTGCTTTGAACAGAAAAAAGGAAGACAAATGCTTCATCATTATTGGTTGCACTTCTTCTTCTTCTTCTTCTAATATGACAGTCGCTGAATTCTAATGGGTTGCCATGTTGCTCACGATCTGGGCCAATGCATCTATTTGTTTATGCTGGGCTCTGATTTAGGCCTGGATCTGCGCCCGCAACTATTGTTGCTGCATTTGTGTCTGGCACTGTTGGGCTTCCATAAGGCGCATCAATCGCTCCATGGTAGATTCTCTAGACGTCGCCTCCTCGGTGCTATCTGTGCTAATCAACGTGTCATTGACAGCGGGGACACCCGTTCCCTTCGTCATTCCTACAAAATTGAGGAAACCCATTAGTATTCTCGAAAATATCTATGGGCTTATCTGTATGGAACAATTATTTCATACCGCATATGTCAAAAAGCACAAATTTTTGAAAATTTGCAACAACATCCAAAAGAAAATATTTTTAAAAGGTCCGAGGTGTAAACCGTGCTCTAATACCAACTTATCATGCCCTGATTCACCGAATTGTTCGTCCTCGCTTTGACTCAAGATGAATCGATCATCCTCGCTAGGGCATGATGTCGTACAAGTCTAATTTGGATTTGTACAAGGTAAGTATGTGCATTTGATAGTTCTTTTGAGATAATAAGTTGAAATTAAACAGTGTTGGGAGTTGAAGATACAAAATAGGGAGAAATAAGCTTTTTATTGATATAACTTGCAAAGTATGTGCAAGGTCATTTTTATATTACATATGCCATTGCAGTTACATGCTTTGAAATACAAAAGAAAGACATTCGACATGCTGTCATGAAAAAATCCTTGTCATTCCATACATTCATGTCTCTTTATACATTCGAACAAAAAAGCCTTCGATCTGAATTGGGCTTCAAAATACTTCAAAATACTTCAAAATAGGAGAGCTTCGAGCCACCTTCCGTTCTTCATCTTCAGCATAGTCTCGTGCTTCCGTAGCGCGCTCGTCACCTAGGAAGTTGGGGGTTAGCACACTTGCTAGTGAGCGAAAGGAACCTACTCCTCTAAACTAACATTGCTTATTAAGGATTCGAGCATTCGAAGTGATCTTTCTATTTAGAACTAAATGAATTGTAGTTCATATTTAAGGTATAATATAAAGCAGTAAACACAACCATTTTTAATAATTCTTACCACGGCCATGCTCCTCTCAGCATAAAAAAGATATAATACTTACCACCTGCACAAGACAATAGGTGAGTATGTTCTCTATCTTATATATGGTCATTGGTGTTACGACCCACGAGGGACAATTCTCAATGGCATTACAGCCCGTCCTGTCAGTCTGGGTTGCAAGCCCGACTGGAGGTCTCGCAATGCCTCATGTCGAAGCACGACTTATGAATTCCACCTAGGTTGATTCGGTCCCAATGCCCCGAATACTGTTTCGAGGAAAGCAATACCTTGTGCACAAGTTGTCCATGACCATGCAATTTTGTGAACAATGTAAGCTAGGCAACGTAATACATGACACAAACAGAGTTTAGCAGTAAACATCTATGTCATGCACAATAATTCAATTCATCAATTTTCCTCAAAGCTATATGTTCGATTTGGCGACTTGCAAGTACCAAATACTTCCAGACACCGTGCCTTAAATCGATATTGCAATGTCCTTCCTTTCAACAGTTTTTTTTCTATTTTGAACCAAACTGATCGCCTCGATGCGAGGTGCTAAGTTAATGTCGCTAGGCCTATTTATTCTAGTTGTGTTACAGCTATCCCATGTTCTTTATCTTAGTGGTACAGCATACACATTCAACCAGCATCATCGATTTGAACGTTGAAATTGGAATTTATTGGCGGGAAGGAGTAGAAAAGAAGGAGCCGAACCACCAACCTAAAAGAAATGCGTCGAGAGTCGAAGAACACTTCACGATGATCAAACGTCAGTTACACAAACTCCTATAATGGCATGAACATCATATTAGAATTCCTGCTTCAATTAATTCACTTTGAAATTTCCAAAGGTGCATTTAGAAATCGATGCAAAAGCACACTCATCAAAACCAAGTAGCAAAACATCCAAAAAATTAAGAAAACCAACAAAACAAAAAAACTAACATCAGACCAGTCTCGTCACTCTTATTAGAGCTCATTCGCCAAGACACGGTCTACTGTATCTAGGACTTATTCCAACAGAAGTCGATCCATTAGTCGAATTGGTTCTTATATCATTCGTCCAAATCAATTTTATTGATGTCCAAAGGTTTTCATATACCAAACTCGTTGCCAAGTCAGACTAGCCATCTATGTTCTCGACCATGTCTGACTTGCCACGTGCCTATTACATAGTGCTTTGTTCCAACGGGAGCGGGGCACAACACATAGTTCACATGTATATGTGTAGTACAAGAACAAATGCCTTATGGCCTCATTTTCTATACCACATAATACACACCTTGGGTCCCTATTTAATAAGAAAACCCTGACTATCTATCCTTCATTAGAACTCTCGCTAGCGATACTTTGTATAAGCAATACTACATCTTTCTGGGAATACCCTTCGTCCAAATGATGTCTGTATTTTCCATCTTCTCATGGCCCTCGTGGAGTTGATTGTATACTACTTGAATATAAAGCTCCCACATTTGCATTGTCCTATGCCCAAATATTTATGGAAAGGCTATTGTCAATAGGCATCGCCCTAATTTTTTTCATAAGGTACCTCGTATGGAACATTCACCATACTTTATTGGCCAGCACGATTGAGTAAGCTGGCACTCTCCTACATATGATTCGATGCTACCATAGAGCCTCCAACCCGCTCCAGTAACCTTTACTGCTAGACCCAAGGGTCCAGCCAAAGATTGGTTACCTCCACGTCCGCCATTCTTCTAGATATATACTATTGTATCGACCGCTTATGGAGCAAGATCCACTTGGAAGTTACCAAATTGTTATTATTCAATCTATAGACCAAAATTTTTTTTAAGATACCAAATTTTCTTCCATCTTTACTAAAGAAATCCCCTTGGAAAAGTTTCCACGTGACCTTCATCCTTGCCACTCTCCGTAAAGTAAGCAACGACCATATCCCCACCCCACCCTCCTCTCGTGATCGACCCAATACATCCTAAAATATTTCATACAAGCCATCTTGTTAAATGAAATCAACACAAATATTCTCCACTCGCCTGGGACACTAGAAATTGCTCGGCCTAGGAGAGATTGTAATGACACCATGAGGTAAAAAAAGATCTCGCTATCAGGGGGTATTATGTTTGTTAGTGTAAGAAAAATGACTAAGTCACAGCTGCTAATCATAGAGAATGATCCATGGCCCATCATCTAAATAGGTGCCGATTAGTGAAGAGTTGAACCATGAGTCACAACTATTATTATGTGTGTATATAGTGCAGAGTCGAACCATAAGTCACAGCTACTAGTATGAGCGTATAGTAGTTAAAGAGCTGAACCGTATGTCACAGCGCTGCTGGTATGTACATGCAGTAGTGTAGAGCTAAACCTTGAGTCACAACTACTAATCTGGTGGAATGCATATGTGAAGATTATTGCAAGCCTCATAATGCAGGGACGTACATGAACTCATGATATATATATGATTCAAATATATATATAGACAAGTATGGTATGTATCAGATAGAAATTGAGAGGCATGTAATTGATTCAAAGTTATCAATAACAAAGATTTGTTGCTCATATAACTATGTTCACTTTGGTTTTCTGTAATATTACCCGCTTCTTCTAAACTCTACAATAATAGTTTTTCTGCATGTTATTGATCTAATCTATTTTGATATCATACAACTGTGTTCAATGCGAGGACGAATAACTCTACAAAACCAGGGCGTGACACCTATCTTAGATCTGCAGTTCTACTTTACGAGTGGGTTTTATTTTCTTACCAATCGTAGTTTATTTTATTTTGTTGTGTTAGCTAGGGCATGTGTTATCCCTTTTATTTTAATACTCTCTCTAACTTCGGCAACATGATGTATTATATTAGATCTAGGTTGATATAGTGATCATGTATATCGGTACTTTGCTAGTGTAGTATTTTGTATTCACTAGCTTCATGATCATGGAGGATACAGTATTTTCGAACGTCTCTTTTTTCATGTATGATATACTCTTGATATTTACTATGTTGGATTGAGATAGGCATTATAGAACTATAAGAGTAGTCAGTGGCATGCTAGAGTTGTTCAACTTATCTTGCTGATAGTCATGACCATATCACGGGGTATTAGCATACTTGGAAATATGTAGGTGGCTTTGTTTCACCCTCGCTCTCTAGTATTCTGGTTCTGAGGTGTGACTCTGTTGTCTCCTTATACCCTTCAAGCAAGTGCCATATATTGTTATACTTAAATGGCCTATCTTTCGGATGTAGCAGCTTAACAAATCTGATTCAAATAGGCGCATGGGCACTCGTTCCTATCGCAAGCCCTTCCATCACCAAATAAGGAAATGAGCCAAACCATTTAGGATTTCCTAACGCCTTTTCTAGCTAGAATGCCACCCTTTTACGAACTGCTTTATTATTCCACGTCCATACATGGCGAATTCTGCTAAGGAAGTTCAAATCCGACTGTGCTAGACACAATTAGAATTCTTCCAAGATGGAGTCTGACACTCTCCACCACCCACTTTCTTATAAATATAAATGAGGGCATTAAAGTCTCCCATAAGCACTAATGGCAAGTTGATATAGGTTTTTGACATGACGCCGACACAAATCATATCCTGCCAAAGTCCTTTCCATTGGCTCTTATTATATATTATACCTGTATACCACACCAAGCACAAACTTTAATCCTCCTTTATTGGTGACCAAAGCTATAGTAATCATCTATTTAGACACATGAAACCTACTCATCCTAGCAACCACAGTCCCATCATACCCCAATACTAGCTTTGTGATACAGATGAAGATTATTCACCTGACCCCAAGGATTTGATGTTCTCCTGTTTAACCTCTTCGACCTTATCTTCACCTCGAGTTTAGCATGAATTATACCATTTATATTACATAAAACTTACATGATCTCCTTCCATCTCCTAATTAATCGAACGTGCCCCACATGCATTACATGCGATCACAAAAATTAATTAGGGTTCACATCTCCATGTACATCTCCAGAGCTATCATTAGGGTGACTATCTAGCTCTTTTTTTATTATATCCTTCTTCTCTACTTTGAGTCTCCAGTTGAACTTGGTATGCTATGTGATTCTCTTCTTGTATCCCTTCCACATGACACTTCCTGCTGGTATATGCTGAGTCGCTCAGCCAACTCCTGTCCTTCAATACCTAGGTGTATGAAGTAGCCATTCTTCTCGTAGTCATTCCCCCTTTTTGAGGCTCCTGCGACTGAAAAAGAGCTATCCTCATATCCTTCAAATCAGGGAGTACCACCGCTAGTTCCTTCGCGACATTGTGGCACTCCCTTAGACCAACCTTAAGGGAACTGTATGGTAGTACTACTGGCAACTTCCTCCATAACCAAATAGTCTACGGTTCACCCTATCAACTCCATTATATGGAATGTCCATAGGGTAATCCTGCTGCTACCACTCACCAACCTCTACTATAATATGCGAGGACGCAACCGCTCCATTAGCTTCTGCCTCCAGAGTCTGAACACCAATGTCCATCGACAATATCATTTTGCACTTATGTGCCTAAAGCACTGGCACTTTCTACACACTAGGAGGACCCATTTGGATTCTATTACTTGTATAAACACCTCGCTAGACGGGACATCATATTCAATAATCCGTGACAACTCCTTCCTCGCTTCGATCTCTATGAACACCCTCGCATAAAGTAACCTACTCCTCATAGCCTTAGCCTCATCCGCTTTGATATGGTTTCCTACCAAGCTCACCAATTTCATTAGCATCGACATGCTTCCAATACTGAATTGGAAAACTGGGGAACTGTAACCAAGCAAAAACTATATATAGCACATCTTGTTCACACATGGACTCCGGTTGCCACTTCTTTAGAATAATCAAGTGGCCATCAAACATCCACGGTCCCCCTGCCAAACTTAATGGAACCCATCTTCTCTGGCAAACAGTTCCATACTACCCTTCGGATGACAAATGCTATTAGCATAAGCACGGATCTGCGCATAGAAGGGCTTATCCCCCAATACATAAAGTCTCTTCCAATACTCTATAGGCCCCCTTATTTCCTCCATCATGAATGATGAACGTTGGCCTGCTCTAACTTGTTTAGGTTGCACAAATTGTATATCGTCATTGTTTGAACTATTTGCTAGCCGATATATTTCTACCCACGACTTGCTCACAACCCTATGTCCCCCTTCCTCGGTTCCTCCATGTCTCCCTTGATCGAGAGGTCACTCCTTATCTGGGACTTGACCCTGTAGCCCCTTCTATTTACGTCCTAGGATGAACTCTAGCATATCTGGCGGGACAACTTGTGATCATTTGGACCACTGAGTGAGACCTTCCGTGACCTTGACCGACCCCCGTTCTCTGACCCTATGTGCATTACTACGTCGGTCCCGTCGTTGCACACCATGTTTACCCATGTCCTACCTTAGGGATGGTTGCAAATCGTTTCCTCCTCCCGACAGTAATCCAACCTCTGTCATTCATTACCTATTAAATCCATTAAAAATCGAAACCCATCAACCAAACTCAACAGTAAATTACTTTTTCTTCTTCCTTTCCTCGATTTAGCGAGCGAGAAAAGGTCATCTCCATTCATAGAAACCAAAATTTGCTCGATCCTTTTTTCCCCTCTCACCTTCTTTTCCTCTTATTATTCCATTACATATTCCCTTTATTGTTCCTCACCATTACTATTTTTCCACCATTCTTTGCATAACGTACATCACCATTCCCACACTCTTCTATTTCCCATGTTTTTTAATCACAGTTTCTTTCCCCATTAACTCATACCTTTCCTCACTCTTTTTCTCCACCCTCTCATGTTTTCCACTCAACTCTCTTTTCTCTCTTTCAGATCTCTCTTAGTATCATCTCTCTCTCTCTCTCTCGCTCATTCACTCACCATTCTTACCATAGACATTACCCAACATGCACCTACACGAAACATCACTGACACTACTTCACCCAGCTACCACTACCGATCCTTCTCTACCTCCTCTACACTACTAGCCCTTACTTCCCTATCTTCTCTCTCTATTCTAATATTACACTATACTCCATTTTTCCTACCTGTCACATCCTGCTCCCAGGATACTGGTTTATACGGGGATAGACTAGGCTAGCTACTCTTTATGAGGTACTCTAGAATGTCATACAAGGGTCACAGCTACCAACAAGACAAGGAGGACTCTAACATGCCATTGACGGCTCCTAAGGTGAGACAAATCATATCTTAATCCAACCAACACAAGAAGTTGTAGAGAGTAAATCACACATGCGGTAAGGCGTCCTCAACACAATTACATACACTATCATGAAAGCTAATCATGACAGAAGCATATATCAACTGAATACACAAAAGATACGCTAGTGTACAACCAGGTGCAGTTTTAGAATATACAACCACATCATCCAATGACGGAGAACATGATCCCAAAAACAAGGAAAAACACACATCCTTGGGTAGACGATACAATATGAATGTACAAAATAGAGTAGGAGATAAAGGTAAACCCACTCAATATTTCGTGCTATAGTCCTCTGAGTGCAAGCCATCTAGTGAAGATGACTGTAGATCGTTGGCCTCAACTATGAAATATGGCCATGAAAAGCCAGTGGGGTCAAAAAAAACTTAGCATAACACAAGATGAAAACCCACAAAAAGTTAATAGGACTGATTTTCTATCTATACACCAAACAAGAACAAAAGGTAGGAACCGACCCTATAACCATTCATGTGTCCAAGTCAACAAACGTTAACCACATATAATAATATAAAGAATATATGAAAGTAGTGGTGTGACTAGTGCGGAAGCAATACATGTATACCAAGAATAGAACAAAAAATTAAAAAATATACAAAACAAGAACTATCTATATAGCAGGATAAGATGACAAGTGGAGAGAGATCACATGGACTACTCTGAAGCAAGATTACGACCCGTATATCAAATAAGGTCCTGGGTTGTAGGCCATTATCTGAAAAGAACTAGCCTTTAACCATAAATCGATAAAATGAGAATTAATATGAGACAACGAGTAGCAAGAGAGCATTTAGGACTACTCTGGACTAGGACTACGACTCGTAAACCAAAAAAGGATTGGGATTACAGATTGTTACCCAAGTATAACTTAGTCTCTAACCACACACCGACAAAATAAGAAGTAATATGTAAGTATAATGGATAATGTGCAACCAACAAAAGCATAACCAAATATATACTATAGCTTGATATAAGTTAACTAGCTATAGTTATCATAAGACTTAATAACTAAGAATGCAAGTCGAGGAACTTCGCTACCACCTATATTTTAGGTACCCGAATTGCCAAGGGATGGAGTACGTCCTTGTAACAAAAAACATAACATAATTGATAAATGTGTCACGACCCGCACCCTAAAGTAAGGGCACGAGACGTGGGTACGTCCAGCCTACGTCGCAGTGTCGGCGGTAGAACGTTGTCCTAGGTCAAACATCTAACAATATAAAGGTACCTGTACAGTATATACTCTCCGAATGGAGGTGACATAGCAGATACAGTCTCAATCACATCTAAGGTAGAGCATGATAAAAGATGGATAAAACATGAAATCCACAAAGAGATATAGCAAATAGAAGTCTAAGTGTCTAAGATACACAAACCCAGAAAACATCTCAAAGCTCAAATACAGTAATCCATAGAATAATACAACTCAAGACAACTGAAATAACTATCTATACAACCTCTACTGTGTCTCATCTAGGCTAGCAGGCAACCTCCAGGCTATCTGTAAAATTTATCAACGGGTCCAGTCAGGACAGGAACGAGTACAGTACATCTCAACAAATCATAACAGGTTAGAAAATATAAACATGCTAGAGAGTAAGATATAGGAAACTGAAGGAATAACATGATGAAAAAGGAAGAGACTATAAGTAAATAGCTACAATATATAGAGAACTATCAGTGACTAGCGATTCAGAGCACAAGATGGTTATGTAAACGACACGATGTTGTACACGAGTAATCTACAGAGGTTGTAAACGAGTAATCTACTGGATTGATTACATAACCACTTCTACTCTTCCGCCCCAATCAATACACAAGGATCTAGCCAAGATATGTTATTGCACACGAAATATAGTCGCACACGAAGATCATGTGAGCACATGAGTATACACGATTTCACACGATCTGTATACGAAAAGCACGAACACAAGGAGTACACGATGCTCATGATAAAGTACACGAACACAAAATACCCAATATATCCGCTAAGGGGATAACATCGTACGACAAGATCCATATAATACTAATCCGTGTTTCCAACATTTCAGCATCATGTAAAGTAATCTAAAGGAGGAAATATAATCCTAAACAGGATATAAAATGATCAGAGAATGTACTCGCCTGATAACCTGAACAGCTGATAAGTATAGAGGTCCAACTGAAGCCACAGAGTCCTATTTAAAGCAACACAGGTTACAAGGTGTTCAAGTTGTAATAAATGAATCTCTACAAGCAATCTATATTATTCTAGGCTCTTCTAAGTCAAATTAACTCTAGGTCAACTTCGGTCAACAATCTAGTCAAACTAGGTTGTAGAAGCATGGAAAATACTAAAGAAATTGACTCATGCGACCAAGAAAGACCCATACGACTCAGAAAACGCATACGGCTCAGGGAGTCATGCGGCATAAGGAGCTATGCGGCCGGAGGCATTCCATGCGGCTCAGAAGACACGTGGCGTGACAGTGCTCCCCTCCGATCCATGCTGCATTAATTGCTTTGACGGCTGACCCCTCTGAAAAGTTGACAGACCTGACACCAAAGCAGGTAATTATGACTCTGTCATGATGATGAATCTCTAGGGAAGAGAAAGAAATCTCTGACACGATCCCCCGAGAACAACAAAATGCTACGTGGCCCTGCCATGTGGGTGTGCTTATGCGGCTCGAAGTGAAGACTTCCAATGCGGTTCAGAGTGAAGCTGTCCCATGCGGCTCGAGTGGAATCATCCCTATGCGGCTCAAGAAGATCATGCCCATGCGGCTCAAACAGACACACCATTATGCGGTCCATACGGCTCATCATATGGTTCAGAAGTCTGAAGGAGGGGGCCACTGCCCAGACAGCCCTGACACGTGTCCCAAGTCTTATGCGGCCCAAAATTCATGCGGCCCAAATCTCATGCGGCCCAATCTGCATACGGTTCCAGTCTCACTATTGGCTCTCAGGACACGTGTCCTCAGTCGATCAATCTCCCAAATTTATGGCAATCCAAGATCGGGTCGGATCCCAATGATCTGGGGCACGTGGCAGAAGAATAAATTTGATTTATTCGCAGATATTAAAGAATCATTATAAGGAAGATTTATGCCAATCAGCATTAATTGCTAATGGAGATTTGGTGTAATCTACCCTTAATGGTTCTGATTCGTCACAATCAGAAACGAACGGCCTGGATTGATCAATCCCCAGGCCGCCGCCATCTCCAAGAGCTAATCATTGGCAACCCTAGCGATCACATCCCACTATTATAAATAGCAAGGTGCCATTCCCTTGTAAGATATAGAGAGATATACAAAAAAAGAAGCCAGAGAAGAATACGTATACACAGAGAGACTTCCCCCATAGTCAGAGAGAGAATATACACAGAGAGAGAGAAGCCAGGAGAGCAATCAGAGAGAGAGCAAGAAGGCGTTTCTTTGTCAACGACCAAGCAGATCTTCCCCGAGTCAAGGCTGCGTACCGATCGTCCAAGGAGTAAGGCAGAGCGGCCGTCGCTTTCTCGAGCCTCTATCGTCACCCCCCAGAATCTAAAATAAACAATCGTACTTAGACTGCTGTACCTAGGTTTTCGTCCCTAGGCTTTCTTTGTACGAGCGAGTTTGTATTGTGAGTCTAGGTTCAATTTTCTCCGATAATTGTTCTGTACTTTTACAATCAATGGCAAACACGATGGCGACTCTGCTGGGGACTAACTTCTCCACGGTTGAGGAGTTGGTGACGCAATCGGACGCAGCCAAACTTGGCTCTACACAACAGAAGATGGTCGTACGCTTCGACCAACAGGCGTTCGAAGAGATGCTCTCTGAAGGTAGCACTGGCCCGGTCCAGAAGCGCACCCGCGCCATAAAGGCTCACAAAGAGTGGAGGCCAAACTCATTTGCTCCTCCGCAAGCCCTTGATGGGGTGCTCTCTATTGCTCAAGATGGCGAGAAAGACTCCCCTGCGGCCCCACTTCAGACCGTAGACAACTCTGCTGTCCCCAAGTCCGGCAGAAGAAAACACTATGATGCTGGACTTGCAGGGGCAAAGAGGAACTCTACGCGATCCGAGCCACAGAAAAGTATTAACCGCAGGGAGAAAACCCATGCGGCTATAACCGCCGACCGCATAAAGAAAACTCATGCGGCCACAGCTGTCAGCCGCATAACTTATGCGGCTACAGTTGCCAACCGCACGGATGATACTCATGCGGCTATTAAAGTCAATCGCTTGCAGAAAACCCATGCGGCCACAGATGCCAACCGCATGCGGTCAGCCTGCACGGTCGTGACTCCTAACCGCATAAAGACTCATCCTACAACAAAAGACAGCCGCATGCAGACAGCCTGCACGGTACCCAATGCTAGCCGCATAGCATCCGTCCCACGCTTCTCTCGATCAGTCTTCGACCGGCTCTCATGCGGTCCTGACTCTGATCATTCTCTGGATGATAATCCAGACTCTGTGGTATTCGACTTAGACTCCTTCTATTACGCACCCACAAGTGCTAAAAGGAGGAAGTCTAGGGCAGCACGGGCTCATCAAGTCCAGACGACTGCCCCAACCTCTGACTATCGGGGCGTCCCGCTGATTATCACGCGGGCCTCTAATGGGAAGTTGTATAAAACCACTCAAGTTGAGCCCCCGACGGCAAACAGACAAAGTGGTTCCTCTGACCTGCGTGAGGTTATCCTCCACAAACGCAAGGAAAGAGAAGGAGCTTCGGGGTGTAAAGAGCCCTCACACGGACATCAATGCACCCAGATCATCGTCAACTGCTGTTGCAGCAACACGGCGGTGACGGAAGACCGGCCATCCATCTTCCAAAGATTACATCACCCGAGCTCAGAAGACGAGGCACCTCCTGTTGTCTCCTGCAAGTCCGTGCAAAAAGTTCTCGCCAAGGAAAGAGGGAAGAAAATGAGCATCTCCAGCCCAAAGGTGTCAACTACTAAGAAACCATCGTCTAAATGGTTATCCTCCACTGGAGTATTTCAACACACCCGTTCGAAGACGAAAACTGCTGCAGTAGGAAGTTCGTCGTCTGCAACATTAGGGGTCGTCGAAACGGGGGGTAGCACTCCTCCAAACATCCACGACAATCCGACATTCCAGGAATACGGACTGGAGGAAGCAAATCCTCCGACGGATACAACAGATACCGACGCCCCCAAGGACATCCTAGACGAAGCAAGCTCCGAAGCCGGGGGTATTGTTCCTTCCGAGTCTGAACCTGAAGAGAACATCCCCACATATCCTGATGATTTCTTGATGCACGGGTACGACTCGGAGGGTACATCCTCCACCACTCCTTCCGTCACTCCTCATGTGAAGACGGTGTTCATGACAGACAGCAATCAAGGCGATTCCGGTGATCGCCAGCGCATCGACACTTTGGAGGCCATATTGCACGCCTTGGTCAAGTCTGTAGACGAGATCAAAGCGGCGCTTCCTAATCTGCAGGGGGTGACACCTGGCCAGACAAGCACGGGTCCCCCAATCAACGTAGATTCAAATTCGGTGGCACCGAACTCGGGCAATAATCCTCCCGAAGTAACAACTCCGACTGCGACAGATGAGACCCGAGAAGTAAAGAGAGAAGTTCAAGAGCTCCGAGCCATGTTCCACGTCAGAGAAAAATCTCAAGACTTCAGAATACGGCAACCATATCCTGCTGAATGGAGGGATGTTCCATTCCCACCAAGATATAAGCCGTTCAATATCAACCCCTATGATGGCAAGACCTCAGCAAATCGGTACATCACTTACTTCGAGGTCACTACCGACCATCTGCCCCATGATGACGCTATCCTGACACGGTTATTCATTGGGGCATTGGAAGGAGTCACCTTCGATTGGTACCGCAACCTGCCGGACAATTGCATCCATTCCTTCGCTGGCTTCAAATGCCTGTTCTTGGAGAGGTTCTATGAGGTAGGGCAGGACGTCACGATGTCTACCCTCATGGACGTCATTCAAGGAGAGAAAGAGCTGACGAGGAATTACATTGAGCGATTTCGTCAAACCGCAATGAAGTTACCATCTGGCAACCCGGACTCCTCCTTGATCGAAATTTGCCAAAAGAGACTACTCCCAACAATCAGTCTCTGGATGGGCGAGAGTCAATTCAAGGACTGGAAGGCTTTTATCATTAGTGCTACAAGTGCCGAAGAACGATTAAAGAAGGCTCGCCAACTGGGATTACATATCTCAGAGGGAGAGAACAAGAGCAAGCGTCCCAGCACCACCAACGACAATGGGGATAGCCCCTCCAACAACCGGGACAACAGAGGCAAGCAGGCTATGGTGGCCGATACAGCCCAGAAGCCTGAGTCGCAACCTGCGGACAAACAATGGCCTCAAATTACTTACTCTTTTGAAGACGGTCACGTCAAGCCTATCTTGGACATGCTTATACAAGAAGATAGGATTCAGCTTCCTCCACCAAGACGGGAGCCTCGGCCGGCTGATCTGAAGAACCCAAAGTTCTGCCATTACCACCGCTACGTCCACCATGCTACGCACGACTGCTACCAACTAAAACGATATTTCCAAAACCTCATCGATTCGAACGCTCTGGCCATCGATTTCGAGAAGGTAACCGTGGCAGCCAACATGGTGTTCGTACAATTCGGCAGCTTCCCTCTAACAGAGACCCAGGACGGGGTTATACCCATCCCTCTAGCAACGATGGAGATTGCTAATCTCCCGCCTGCTCAAGCTGCTGGTCTAGTACCCCTCACCACCTCATGAGGGGAAATCATGTGGGTCCATCCGGACCTAGTCTACGAGGTAACTCAGTCCACTCCATCTTCCAAAAAGAAAAGTAGAAAAGTCAGATCCTGCCGTACCACCTCAGCAGATGAAGAGGAAGTCACGGCCGTTGTTACTCGATCCAGAGCACAATCTCAACCTGTGGCTGAAAACTCGACTGATGATCATCCGCCCATTACTACGGATGCTCCAGGATCGGCTCAGCCTTCGACGACCGACAAGCCTAGGCCGAAGGAGACTCGCTTCGACAAATCCCTCCGAAAGGAAATATCTCAGGGGCTGGAGAGGCCCTACAACTTCGACATCTTGGCACAATTAGCCAATACACCGGCCAAATTGTCCTTATATGAACTCCTGAGGCTCTCGAAGGATGTCCGCACAGCCTTGAGCGATGCACTTCAAAATGCCGACGCGTACCTGGCTCAGGTCAACCTCACAGAAGAAAATCAGCCCGCAGACCTCCAAGACATTGCCTGTATGGGAGCAATGCCCAACATCGTCTTCACTCCACAAGACATGCTCATCAAGACTAATCTACACGATCGCCCATTATACTACACAGGCTACATCGGCGATGTAAAGGTGGGCCGGATGCACATTGACCCTGGGTCTTCCATAAGCATCATTCCAAAAGGACTACTGCATCATCTTCGCATCCTGATGCATCGCCTGACCCCTACAAACACCGCCATCAGCGAGTTCAATTCGGGCAGGAGCTACCCAATCGAAAAGATTCGTCTGAAATGTCAGATTGGCGATCTCCAATCAGAAGTCACTTGCTACGTCATAGATGCCGACACTTCATACAACATCCTTTTGGGGCGCCCTTGGATACACGATTACATGATCGTGCCTTCTATGCTACACCAATGCTTTAAATATGTCGACAAGTACGGCTTCGTGAGGACAGAATTTGCTGACATCGATCCCTTCAAAGGGGTCGAATCTTATTACTCGGACTCCTGCCTATACAAAAAGTCGAAGAGGCACCTTGAAGGAGGAAATGAACAAACTGATGTTGAAGCAACCACGGGATCAGAAGAACCTCTGACAATCCACCTCCAGGCTCGTAAGCCAGGCAATTTCGTACCCCTTACGGCCATGCTGCGTAAGGACGTGATCAGCCTCTCGGCACAGGAAGAGCAGTTGAGAATCTGGCTGCCAATGTCCGGCCAGGTACCGAGACCCACGACAGGGCCACTTACCATCAGATTGCCGAGAGTCGGTCAATCCCAAACAGAGAAGCACAATCCCTCCGATAGACCTCTGACGATACGCCTGCCTAAGAAAGGTCATCACCCCGATGCGAGGTCTGACACTTCAAGCGAACCAGCCACCCCTCGCTCCACATCAAGTACCAGACTGGGAGTTGCTAGTCTACCGATAACCCCACGCTCCGCTCCGTCAGTTGAGCCTCTGAAGATCAAGCTGACTAGGACGCCCTCTCAATCTTCATTCACACAGGGGGTAGCCAAAGAGGAACCAGAGCTAGCCAAGTATGTGGCTGCCCACACTGACGCTCCCTCCGCAGATGATGTAATCCCTCTAGAAAAGATACCTTACTTCATCAATAAAGGGTTATCTTTGAACTACACCGAGCTCAATAAGCTATGTACAATGTATGCTATAGAACACGGTATAGGCACTTACCTACATACACAGGTGACAAATGTGTACACCGCTATCCAACTTACTCCAGTAGAAGACACTTACCGAATAATCGAGGGAGGGGACCACCCAATCATCTTCGGCCGGACGAACAACCCGCATCCCCTCGCCATGGAAGAAGTCGACTTCGGGTCAGATGCTGGAAGACTGCCTCTGTATCTCTATAGCCCTCAATCCAAATATCTCATGCAGAAACAGGGGTATGATCTAGAGACAACGCCAGGACTGAACTACGGCACTGGACGACGATTACCTTTAAAGACGCTAGCCCCGGCGGGCAAACCACAGAACTACTATAACAAAACCCGATGCGGTTTAGGGTATGTAATGCCTACTACGACCCCTGAAAGCTCAGATGAAGAATGCGACTGGCAGTCACATTCAACCGGATCACCGACTTCCGACTCAGATACCAGCATCGGAGATGTGTTCAGACAAGTTATGTCAGTCAACATAGCATTCACCGACGCTTACGAGGAAGACGAAGACATCCCCGAAATCCTTGAGCTAGAGCCATGGGCCCAGCAATTAGACGCACAATGGGAAAAGCAATTTGAACTGAGAGAACCTCCTACTGAAGATGAGGTCATACAAGTGGATCTCGGCAGCGAATCTTCTCCAAAACCGATCTTTATCAGTAAAAGCCTAACTGACGAAGAACGAGAGTCGCTGTTAGAACTTGTCAGAGAATACATTAATGTGTTCGCCTGGAGCTATGAAGACATGCCGGGGTTAAATCCTGACATCGCTCTCCACAAACTCAATATACGGCCAGATGCAAAGCCAGTCAAGCAGCAACAACGACGCTTCCGCCCAGGCGTCATGGACGCGATCGAAGCCGAAGTCAACAAGCTAATAGCCAGCAGCTTCATTCGTGAAGAGCAACATCCTGATTGGGTCGCCAATATAGTACCCGTCCTCAAGAAGAATAGGAAGATTCGAATCTGCATCGACTTCCGCAACCTGAACGAGGCATGCCCCAAAGATGAATTTCCCCTTCCTATCACAAACATCATGATCGACAATACATGCGGCTTTGAACGTATGTCATTCATGGATGGATTCTCGGGGTACAATCAAATCAAGATGTCTCCCGACGACGAAAAGCACACCTCATTCCGAACCTCGATTGGCACATACTGCTACACAGTCATGCCATTCGGTCTAAAGAATGCTGGCGCTACATATCAGCGAGCCATGAGTATCATTTTCAGAGAACATTTGCGCAAGACAGTGGAATGCTACGTCGACGACATCGCCGTCAAGAGTCGCCGTAAGAAAGATCATCTGTAAGACCTGAGAACGGTGTTCAACTTAATACGAGCCCACAATCTGAAGATGAACCCCACAAAATCGTTCTTGGGCGTATCCAGTGGGAAGTTCTTGGGCTTTATCATCACTGCACGGGGTATCCATGTAGACCCCGAGAAAATGAGGGCAATCATGGAGATGGGTCCCCCGAGAAATCTCCGTGAACTTAGAGGCCTCCAAGGGAGGCTAGCTTATATCAGGAGGTTCATTTCCAACCTCTCCGGGCGATGCCGACCGTTCACCCACCTCATGAAGAAGGGAGTCTCATTCGTATGGAACGAGGAATGCCAGCACGCTTTCGATGACATCAAAGAATATTTATCAAATCATCCAGTCCTGGTGGCCCCGGTCCCTGGAAAACTATTCCTGCTCTATGTACGAGCAATGGAACACTCCCTCGGTGCCCTGCTGGCACAAAACAACGATGCAGGCCACGAGCAGGCCATTTACTATCTCAGCCGAATGATGGTCGGGCCCGAACACCGATACACCGCTGTGGAGAAAGAATGCCTCGCCCTGGTATTCGCCATTCAAAAGATGCGGCACTATGTCACGGGGCAAACCATACATGTGATCTCACGAATCAACCCTCTCAGGGTCCTCATGACCAAACCAGGGGCACTCAGCTTCCGCCTCGCTACATGGGCGATATTGCTGTCCCCCTATCATATGATCTTCGTCCCGCAGAAGGCTGTCAAAGGTCAAGCCCTGGCAGACTTTTTGGCGGCCCATCCAGGATCGGAATCATCCAGAATATACGAAGAAATCCCAGATGAGGTCGTCGATTCAAATACAACCACCCACGATAACATATGGCGGATGTTCTTCGATGGCGCTTCAAGAACCAGACCCAAGCGAAACATCGTCGTCGGAGTCGGAGTAGTATTGGTCTCTCCTACCGGGCTAGTTATCAATCGTGCCTACTCTCTCACGGAACCCTGCTCTAACAATGTGGCCGAGTACAATGCTTTGGTCATTGGCCTCCAACTCGCAAGAGAACTGGGGGTAGAATACCTTGAAGCATACGGCGATTCGCAATTAATCGTCAACCAGATTTGGGGGACGTACGAAGTCCGCCATGAAGACATGATCCCCTACCACCAAATAGCGATCAATATTATCTCATCATTCGAGGGATTCTTCATCGAACACGTCCCCAGACTCCAAAATATTGAAGCTGATGCCCTAGCAGGCCTGGCTGCTTCCCTAGCAGTGCTAAACCACTCTCATCATTCGGTCGATGTAATCGGCCATGAGCTGGTCTGCCCCAAGAACAACGTTCAAGCCATGGCGAGTTATTCTGCTCAGATGATCGACGAAGCGCCAGACTGGAGACAACCATTCATAGACTTCGTGGTCTACGACATCCTGCCCGAGAACCCGAAGGAGGCTACTTCTATCAGACGGCGTTCTCTCAGATTCTTCTACGATACAGAGACGAAAATGCTGTATCGCCGCTCCTACGACGGATTACTACTTCGGTGCTTGTCGAACGCAGAGGCTAAAGAAGCCGTACAAGAGGCTCATGACGGTGTCTATGGGGCCCATCAGCCTGGCCCTAGGCTGCAAGACCGCCTTCGCCGGATGGGCTACTACTAGCCCACGATGGTGACTGATGCAATAGATTATGCCCGAAAATGCAAGGCCTGCCAAGTCCACGCAGACTTCATTCACCAACCATCCGAATTTCTACATCCGACAGTGGTGTCCTGGCCATTCGAAGCATGGGGAATGGATATCATTGGTCCAATCACCCCACCTTCCTCCCGAGGACATCGCTTCATACTTGCGATCACTGATTACTTCTCAAAGTGGGCAGAAGCTATCCCATTCGCCGAAGTCAAGACTTCGAACGTAATCAGCTTCCTGAAGCACCACGTCATCTACCGCTTTGGACTGCCCCGAAGGATCGTCCATGATAATGGTCCGCAGTTTATAAGCCACGCATTCTACCGATTCTGCGACAAACACCGCATTCAGAATGTCGCTTCGATACCATACAACCCGGCAGCAAACGGGTTAGCAGAGGCATTCAACAAAACAATCATCAAACTCCTCAAGAAATTTGTCTTCTCCAACAAACGCGACTGGAACGAGAAGCTCGGCGAGTGCTTATGGGCTTATCGCACTACGGTTCGAACAGCCACCGGGAATACACCATTCTCTCTGGTGTACGGGAGTGAGGCAGTTCTCCCATTAGAGACTCAGATTCCCTCACTCCGAGTCGCCCTCACTTATCAATTGACAACGAATGATAACTATCGACGTCGACTACAAGAGTTAGAGGCCTTAGATGAAAAACGCCTCCTAGCTCAGCAAAGGATCGAATTATACCAAGCACGCATCTCAGGAGCCTTCAACAAAAAGGTCAAAGTCAGAACATTCCAAGTGGGCAATCTTGTTTTGGCAGTCAGGAGGCCAATGATCATGACTCACAAGACCACCGGCAAGTTCCAGCCAAAATGGGAAGGCCCATTTATCATCGAGGCTGTGTTCTCCAATGGTGCTTACCGTCTCGCCAAGCAGAACGGAGACTTGCTCATGTTGCCCGTCAACGGCAAGTTCCTGAAGAAATACTATGTTTAAACAACATCTTCCAGAGTTTCAAGTTATGTGCCCGCTGGTACCACTGAACTCAACCCCCAAATTTTCCAACTTATTGAGTCACGTACCCTCTTGTACCGCTGAACTCATATCCCAAATTCCCAAGTCATGTACCTGCTGGTACCTCTGAACTTACACTTTGATTCCAACATTCACAGATTTTCGAGTCATGTACCCGCGTGTACCGCTGAACTCATGCCCTTCTTCCATAAACATATCCCAAATTCCTAAGTCATGTACCTGTTGGTACCTCTGCACTTACACTTTGATTCCAACATTCATGGATTGTCGAGTTATGTGCCCATCGGTACCCCTGAACTTACATCCCGGTCACTCTTTTGAAAGAAAGTCATGTATAATCATACCGCTGAACTTTCTTCCTACAAGAGATCCTCCCTCATGATCTAATACCTGCACTCCCAGTGCACAACAAAGGTAACGGATCCACAAATTTCCAAGACGACCATGTCCTCATCACCTCTGAGTCGTCCCATTTCTGCCAAAAACAAATCACCCCTACATAGAATTTCCATATCCTCATTACCTCTGAGTTATTCTACGTACTCCCCTTCATTGAGCCCACTCCTGTCATGTCCTCATTACCTCTGAATGGGAAGGCTCCGTCGAAGAAACCTTTATACTTGCCATGTCCTCATTACCTCTGAGTAAGTATGATGATCCCCTTTCGACCTATTACCTGTACCCACCACCGGAGTACGCCAAGGGTAATGGGTCCACAAATATCCTCTGTTGACCACAAATGTCCTCTGTTGACCACAAATGTCCTCTGTTGACCACAAATGTCCTCTGTTGACCACCAATACCCTCCGTCGAGTTCGCTCCTGCCATGTACTCATTACCTCTGAGTAGGAAGACTCTACGTTCAAAGAACTTTCCTACTTACCATGTCCTCGTTACCTCTGAGCAAGTATGTCAGTTCTCTTTCATCCTATTACCCGTATCCTAAACCAGGGTATGCCAAGGGTAATAGGCCCACAAATATCCTCAGCTAAATTTTTTAACACAAACCTATCACCTCATCATGCCCCAGGAGCCCAGCTGCTCTACGGCAATTCTTTTCTCAATACCAAGAGCACCCATGACCATTTTGCTATGGCTGCTTCAGGCATCCTGACCGAAACTTGTTATCTCTACCTAAAACCAAGGTACGCCATGGGTAACAGGTCCACAAATATATCCCCTATGCGGGGGAGAACATCACCACAATATCACAGGCACAACAGGCAATACAAATGAAAGGTAGAATGGAAAATACTCTTTATTTGAAGGAAGAAAAGAAGTACTACATATTTCGGGACCACGTCCCTTTCAAAAAAAAGAAGAAGGGGAAAACGGGGACAAAACAAGAGGCCGATTATAGCTCGGCATTGCACAACTCCAAAAGACGGTCCTTTACCAAAGCAGTCCCCCGATCAAGCCTTTGCTTAGCTCGACGCTCGGCCTCTTGGGATAGCTGCTCTGCGTCATTCAAATATGAATAAGCCTGCCAGTTGTCCTCCACCTTCTTTAGGGCAAGCTCTAGATTAGCAGAAGCCCTACTATACTTGCCAGCCTCCTGAATAGCAATCTCTTTCTCAACACGAGCGGCCTCAAGCTCTGACTCCAGGAAGGCCAGTTTTCTCTGGAGCTCGAGGATCTGTTCCCGAACATCGGCCACCCCACGAGAAGCATCCGCTTCCCGAGTCGTGTAATTTTCAGTCCGACGGCTCCACTGGTCGTGCAACTGAGTCAAATTCCGACGGTCCTGTAATATAGCCGGTTTGAGTGATTCCCGGGCAGCCATCACCTTCTACACCACGGTAGTAAGAAAGTTGCGTTCTCGATTTATGGCCGCAGGTAAATCAGTCTGTTGCAACGAGCGAAACTGGGCAACGAGACGGTCAGCCTCTAATAGCTTAGGCTCCAAGAGCGCAGCCAGTTCCTCTCCTCCAGGGAGTGTTTTAAGGGTATTAATATGGCCGCCAGCACATCGACGGGCCAGAGTGAAGGGAGTCCCCCTTTCCACCGCTGCTTCGATCCCCCTCTTCAGATGACGATGGAAACTAGCAACTACGTCCTGTAACGCATCATCCAAGACTTCTATGGATGACGGCGTCAAAGGGAGAGTGGCAGACGGTACCAGAGGGGCAGTTTCAAAAGTCACCGCACCCGCCACCAAAGAAGTAAATTTCGTACGAAAAGAGGCTTGAATGGCGGCTAACTCCTTTTCCGCCGCCGGAATAGCGTGAATGCTCGGCAGGGAGGAAAGGTTGACCCCTGAAATCACATTCGCAAGGGAGGACACAGGGGGTATCGTCTCTTGTCCCGACAGTACCGCTACCTGAGGCCCCAAGCTCGATCCAGACGAAGGACCCTCGACACACGGAGATTCCGTCAGGCCCTCTCCGGTAGGGTGTGATCTATCAATATCAGTCACTGGCAATGACGGGTTGGGATCTGAACATCCAAAACAACCGTTAGACGAAGAATTTTAAGAATGACAAGAACACGTATGCTGATTCACGAATTATAGTTCAATTTGCATTACCAGGGGAAGAGCGTGGGGGCGACGGCTCGTTCACTACCGGCATAGTTTCCCTACCCACAAAGCCATCATGAGGGGGCTCAGATATTTCAGGGACGGGCGCAGTAAAGCTCCCATCCTCCTGGGTTGAGGTTCCAGCAGGGCAAGAATCCTCGGTCGCAACCGGAAGCACCCCAGCAGCAATGATAGCGGTGCACACCCTACTGACTAAATGAGACAGGACTGGATTAGCCTCCGTAATCGGGTCCTGAGGGGCGAGCTCGTCCGACGCCTATAAAGAGCAGAAGAAACAAATAATTAGGTCACAACATAAAAGAAGAAGAAAGGAAACAGCTGAAGCCCAAGTCACCTCAGGAACATCCTCCACATCATCAATAAGCAGCCTGCGACGTCTTACCGCAGCGTGCTTCGTAGAATAAGTTCGGTCGTCAGTGGTAGTCATGCGCCTGCTCCGTTTATACGAGGGGTCGGGTATCGCAGATGGTTGATCCTTCACCACCTCGTCAGACAGACTAGACAAATGACCCACGACCCTTTCAGCCTGTACGACTGGAGGTTGAGTCCCAACCTCCTCACCCGAAGAATGGGACAAGTCATCAGTGTCCTGTTCGTCGTCCCCCTCATCCGCCCTATTGGACTCTGAATCCGACACAGGAACTCTATTCGCCTTTTTTTTCCTCTTCTTGGACCCTTCTGGCTTCTCGGCCAGATGGGTGCCAACAATGAAGCTAGCATTCGTATCAAAACCAACAGGAGGTTTGCTCGCTGCAACATGATAAAGAGCCGCTATATACAAAATATCACCCTCCACCTTGGCGTCAGGGAGTGAGAAGCTGGCTCGGGTATGGGTCGTATTATAATAATGCCAAGCCTAAATGCCATCAAGTACACTGCCCTCAAAGCTCAAGCAAGCGCTAGGGCGATCTAGGAATAATTGACTATACCCAAATTGACGGGAAAATCTACTGGGCAGATAAGGCTCCAAGTATACCCTGTTCCGGTAATGATACACCAGGTGCGCGGGACGGATGTTGCGTAACCAAAGAAGCATCTTCTCAGTTAAAAGTTGGGGAGGATCAACGCCGTCAACGTGTACCCTTCTCACTTCTCCAGGGGTGAAGTCAGAGAGATACGAAGAATTCGAGCTCGTCAATTCTCGCCAATGTCCTCCGGCAGGCCGGCATGGTATCATGTTCCCAAGGCTGATGACGATATCAGAAAATGAAGGCGTCATCAACAGAGACATTTTCATCGGGTCCCGGCCTCATCAATGACCGATAGTGCATCAATAACCACCCCATGAGGTAGTGGTATGGTAGTTCTATCCGGTTAAAGTCCGCCGACACATCACGAGCAATAACTTTGGATGTAAAGGCACGAAGGCCGTGGTGTATGCTACACACCATGGCCGGGAGAAGCGCCAGCCTCACTTTGAAGACCAATTTTACAGCAGGAAGAATGAAATGGCGGCTGATCCTTTCTATAGAACCCGCGCCGCCCGAGACTACACAGTTGCGTAGCCACACCATCAAAAACCCAGCCAAGATCGCTTTATTAGACATCTTCCGGGTACCATAGTGGAAATAACTGAGGGAGTCGGTGCTACTCCCAAACCGGTCACGAGTAGACTTCGACTTCTTAACCTTCGACATCATATCCTTAACCTCCTCTGAGGTTTGGGGAGCTCGAGACGAAACGTGACCAGAAGGACGCAACTTAAAAAGATACAAAATCCAGTCCCTGGTATGAGGGGCGTTCCCTTCTGAACTATTTATCTTCTTAATAGCCATCTGATGGCAGGCGCTATGATGACACAACAGTTCTTGGTACACGGCGATGAAGCCAGGAAACCGCTGATCCAAATCCCTGAGCTCTTCGTTTGTCGACGTGTATACTTCAAAAGCTTCGTCTCCCCACGGCAATCTGGATACAGTGGCCATTTCGTGAAGAGCAAGCCCCAGTTCTCCTCCGGGGGTAAAGAAAGTCCCAGTACGCCGGTTATACAACTCCAATAGAGCCATAAACAAGGGCTTGTTAATGGGCAATCCGTAGCAGGTACCCTTGACGGCGTAGTAAAGATCAATTTCCTGAAGGAAGTCCCCGTACGTCCTCAGAATCCAGGAGGTAAGATTAGTCCATGTGGGAATAGGGTTAATCTAATTCAGCAGTAACAACCTGCCTATGGGATAAGACCCCTTGCGAGCAAGCTGATTCAGAAAAGTATCAGCTAGGGTGAAGGAAAAATTAGGGCCGGTTGTGTTCACAAAAGTACCCGAGAGCAGCCCTATCACAGTCCGACTCACGGAGTCCTTGCCCGCACATATTAAACCCGTGCATCCGTTGTGGTGAATTTTACCCACAAACATTCCCTGTTGGATAGGAGTCAAAGAGCTCACCATCGTCCTGTTCAGCGGTACCATATTAAACCACGAGAGAGGATAATGTCGCTCCATCTCGGGAATATGAATCTCTACCCCGTCTACAGAAAAATCCCAGTGCTCTGAGACATCCAGCAATCGGGAGTTCTTTATGGAAAAGGCATCCCTGAAGAGAAAGGCCGGTTTCAGATATTCCCCATCCAACTGCCCCGAATTCATCATGGAACAAAGAAAGCTGAAAGGTTGTTTGTTGATAGCAGCCACCCTATCCCTAGGCTCATTAGTGGAAAGCTGGTCCACTATACGACGGATTAAGTCATCAAGTTGTACGCCCACGGCGAACTGAGCTGGACCCACAAGGAGCTCTCCTGCTGGGTTGGTTGGAAGATTCACTGAAGAAAGGACAAAAGAAGAAACAGGATTAAAAGAAGGCTAAAATAAAAATTTACTGAATAAAAAAGCTCTCACGAGCCTATGCGGTTCAGGTCAATAAGGTCTCATGCGGCTCCATTCCAGTGGGGTCCCAACTTATGCGGCTCCAATCCAGTTGGGTCCCAAGAAATGTAGTTTTGGGGAAGCATATGAGGTTCGAGTCAATACAGTCACATGCGGCCTAACTCAGATGCGAATTCCATATGACTCTAGCTCGATAGCTTATGCGGGTTGGACGAGTGAACACATTTTTTAAACAGAAGAATTCATGCGGCACAAAGCGCTATGCGGTTCAGCCTGTTAAAACACATAGGCGGCTCCGTTCAGAGGAGATTGTATGTAGTTTAGATCCGTCTTCTGCGATTCAAACATGGGGCTTTATCTATACGGCTCGGGCATGAAACAGTCATGCGGCTCACACAGCATATGCGGCTCACACAGCATATGTGGCTCTGCCATCAAGATTGGAGAAGGGGCTTGTGCATAAATATGCAACAGAGCCATGAGTACTAAAGATCTAAAAGCAACCCTTACCCTCAAAAGCAGGACGAACGTCAGAGGGCACTTTGGGTGCGTCAGGTTCGACGGCTGACGAGGACGTCACCCTCTTACCCTTCGCGGCGGTGGAAATGGCTTTAGAAGACTTAGGAGCCATTGCTTCGACAACGAAGATCGGAAGGAGAAGACAGGAAAAAGAGTGAACGAAAGAGAGGGTAAAGAAGTCCCTCCGGCTAAAGTTACCCGTATTTATAAACAGAGATGGAGCATTTCAATTCCCGTGCATACACATAAACCGACCCTTCGGTTATCAAAATAAGCCGCCGAAAATGAAGGCTAAGCTCCTCGGATCCCGCACCAAAAAGCGCCCTTTAAAGATCGACAACACTTAAGTGCTAAAGATTGCCATACGTGGCAAATGATGATGTGGCTAGAGGCCATGCGGTTGAAAGTCTCCTGCGGCTGAATCACCTATGCGACTGAATAATTCATGCGGCTAGAACTCTTATGCGGTCGGGATTGCATATGCGGCCAATACAGCCATGCTTCTTGATTCAAAGTATTTCAATTTTACAAATTGAAAACTTTGAAGGGGGTCCTGTAGAAGCATGGAAAATACTAAAGAAATTGACTCATGCGACCAAGAAAGACCCATGCGGCTCAGAAAATGCATGCGGCTCAGGGAGTCATGCGGCATAAGGAGCTATGCGGCCGGAGGTATTCCATGCGGCTCAGAAGACACGTGGCGTGACAGTGCTCCCCTTCGATCCATGCTGCATTAATTGCTTTGACGGCTGACCCCTCTGAAAAGTTGACAGACCTGACACCAAAGCAGGTAATTATGACTCTGTCATGATGATGAATCTCTAGGGAAGAGAAAGAAATCTCTGACACGATCCCCCGAGAACAACAAAATGCCACGTGGCCCTGCCACGTGGGTGTGCTTATGCGGCTCGAAGTGAAGACTTCCCATGCGGTTCAGAGTGAAGCTGTCCCATGCGGCTCGAGTGGAATCATCCCTATGCGGCTCAAGAAGATCATGCCCATACGGCTCAAACAGACACACCATTATGCGGTCCATGCGGCTCATCATATGGTTCAGAAGTCTGAAGGAGGGGGCCACTGCCCAGACAGCCCTGACACGTGTCCCAAGTCTTATGCGGCCCAAAATTCATGCGGCCCAAATCTCATGCGGCCCAATCTGCATTCGGTTCCAGTCTCACCATTGGCTCTCAGGACACGTGTCCCCAGCCGATCAATCTCCCAGATTTATGGCAATCCAAGATCGGGTCGGATCCTAATGATCTGGGGCACGTGGCAGGAGAATAAATTTGATTTATTCGCAGATATTAAAGAATCATTATAAGGAAGATTTATGCCAATCAGTATTAATTGCTAATGGGGATTTGGTGTAATCTACCCTTAATAGTTCTGATTCGTCACAATCAGAAACGAACGGCCTGGATTGATCAATCCCCAGGCCACTGCCATCTCCAAGAGCTAATCATTGGCAACCCTAGCGATCACATCCCACTATTATAAATAGCAAGATGCCATTCCCTTGTGAGATATAGAGAGATATACAAAAAAAGAAGCCAGAGAAGAATATGTATACACAGAGAGACTTCCCCCATAGTCAGAGAGAGAATATACACACAGAGAGAGAAGCCAGGAGAGCAATCAGAGAGAGAGCAAGAAGGCGTTTCTTCGTCAACGACCAAGCAGATCTTCCCCGAGTCAAGGCTGCGTACCGATCGTCCAAGGAGTAAGGCAGAGCGGCCGTCGCTTTCCCGAGCCTCTATCGTCACCCCCCCAGAATCTAAAATAAACAATCGTACTTAGACTGCTGTACCTAGGTTTTCGTCCCTAGGCTTTCTTTGTACGAGCGAGTTTGTATTGTGAGTCTAGGTTCAGTCCTCCGATAATTGTTCTGTACTTTTATAATCAATGGCAAACATAGGTCAAGTGTTGACTTACAGTTGACTTCTGGTCAACTGGTCAACTCTGGTCAAACATGGTTAATTCTAGTCTAATTATTAAAGATATAAAATGTACTTCGTTATTTATACGTCGAAACTTACGACACGCAAATCGAGATAAGATGATCAATGGTAAGGTTAATAATCTTATTATAGTGATCCACGTGTCCATCTTGTCAATTTCATCGATGTGAGATCACTGGAATTGACTGATCTCAGTTCCGTTATACTAATCCCGAAATACGAATATTATAAGAATTAGTTATTAATTATAAAAAGGTTAAAAACAGAGAAATTATCAACAAACATTGTCGGATGATGAAATAAACATCGCCAACGTGTCCAGAATGGTCAAATTAGCAAGGATAGCCTACCCATTGGTCCAATTTGGACACAAGTGCAAAAGGTAATTTCGGATCAAAACGGTATCCGTGTCGGAGCCGTTTTGCACCAAAAACGTGCAAAAAAACAAGTCCATAAAATATAATAAATTATACGTTCACGAAACCAGAATGACGATACGAGCCCAACGGTATATCCAGAATTGGATTCCGTTGACCCGATCTCAATTTGGTCCGTTGACCAGAACATTAGAATTTCGATTTGCACAGAAATATGTACCGGAGCCAATATTCTCAAAACTCAGCAAACTACATTTCCACGAGTCCAGAATGACGATACGAACTTAACGGTATATCCGGAATTGGATTCCGATGAGCCAATCTCAAAATGACCCGTTGACCCGGATATTGGTATCCGACTTGCACCGAAATACGTGTCGGATCCAATGTCCACTAAAACCTAACAAACTATATATCAACGAGTCCATAATGACGATACGAACTCAACAGTATATTCGAAATTGGAATTCGATGAGCCGGCGTCAAAAAGTTTCGTTGACCCGGACTGTGGGACCTACTTTGCACCGAAATGCGTGCCAGGGCCCACGTCCTCCAAATCTAACAAATTTTATATGAAAACATGCCGGAACGACGCCACGAGTCTGCTGTTGGTGTCAGAAATGAAATCTGGATTCCCGTGTTCAAAAATAGAATTTTATAAGTTAGAAATTACAAATTCGGATGGCCAACTTTGGCGTCGAATTCAAATAATCTAACTAGCTCACAATGAAACGAAAGTGGAGGGGTAGTAAGAGGGTTATACCAGCTTCGCACAGGATGTCACGACCCGATCCCAAATAATTGGGTCGAACCGGATCATGCTCAGCCTGCACCGTTGTTGAGACGGCGGCAGTAAGCTGTTCCATTAGCAGGTAACCACAACAACATCTATATTTGTCACAACTCAATATTCAGGAATTTAAAACTTTATTAAACATTTGAAATAAATACAACTGGAATTAAAAGTACTGAAATAATTACTGAATTCAAATAACAGACTTTTTCAATAAAACAACAAAACTGGAAAAGAAAATCTATCTAAGCATTCGGCTCATCGGCCTCAGTCCCTGCGTCCTCCAAAGGGGACTCTGGCAGCACCACTGGGTACAAAACTGGGTTGTAATAGCTGCGGTATAACAGCTCAGCATTCTCAATATCCCCTAAAAATGTATCTCCAGTCAGGAGGGAGCAAAGTACAATTCATGCTAATTTGAACAGTTAAAATAATAATAGAATCATGCATTTTTAAACAATTTAGAAATGAATAGTTTTTTATCAGTAAAACTGTATGATTTTTGAATAGGCAATGAATATGACCGGCTTGGGTTGTACAGTAGTATCCTATTGATACGATATGACTTATCCCCGTGTGAGAGAGGGGTAAGCTAATATAGTTCAAAGTTATCAGTTGGATGTGGTCATAAACATTACACTATTCCCCCAGTATCCAACAGTCAATAAGTCAGTGCTCTCAGAAAGAGAGTTTCGTGTTGCATCATGGTTTAAATTTGCAGTAAAGTGATTATTAAATAACTGTAAACTAACACAAAATGTACTTGCCTCAAATGGACTGGACTTGAAGGGATGAAGACTTCGAGATGGAATCTAGACTCGTCCTCGAAATCCTACATTCGAGAAGTTGACTCAGAATCCAGGGTTACCAAGCTAACTATGCTAGTTGAAATCTCTAATTGTGTCCTAATCAATTTTAATCTTTATTATTAATCACGAACAAAATGCGATTATCGGTGCGTTATAATTTAATAACGAGGGAAAGATCATTTAAACTTGTATTTTGGAAAAACTCGTAGTTTCCAATTTAATTGATTAAAACTTTATCTTTTTCGTATTTATACATATAAAACTATATTTCTTATTTTAATGAGAAAAACATGATCGTTGTTAAATATTAAAACTTGTAAATTTTAATGTGAGAAAACTTTATTAATTTTCTATATCAAAATAATTATCTATTTTTGATTTATGCGTACACTAAAATAACTCGCAAAACCAGAAAGCAATAGAAAACCTATGCTACAAAATTATAGGTCACAGCAAAAATAGACAGGCTGGACTTATGCCCATTACAATTTATTTACATAAATTAAAATAAGACGAAACAGTTGTTAGTTCTAAAATCTTCCTACAATTTAATTATGAATAAATTAAATAATAAAAATAAATTAAATATTAATGAGTCTCAGATATTGGTCCAATCGTCATATAGGCTAATGCCTCAACGTCCGGGCGAAGCCGGTTTCATTTGCACTTCGCCAGGGCCCATTGACCAATACGGTCTTCGCCCAAAATCCAAAATATTAATATTTTCCGAAAACCATTTTAAAATCATTTTAAAAATACAATTAAATTTTATGGAATATCCGGCAGCATTTTCTCTATTTTTGGTCGACCCAAAAACTGGAAAAGTGTGCCAATATTTTCCTGCAAATCCCAAACTAGGGAATCCCAAAATATATATACAAATAACCACAATCATTCCCAATAATAATTCGGAACAACCCAAAATGAATTCGGGAATCCGAAACCAACCCTAAAACATCATAGCACAAAATCGAAAAGATCCGAAAACCAATCACCCAGAAATTCATTTCCGAAAGTTTCGGAAAAGCAAAACAAACCAACAGAAGCTTTCCCGTAGGTTTCACAGAAAATCCCAAAAACAAACATAACTCAAAAATCGAATTTCCCGAAGGAGATTCGTGGACCAAATCTCATCATTGACACGGGAGGGACGAACTACTGTGATTAACCAGGAATTACCCAAAATGACGGAATACGAAGGGTTGCCTCGGACTCGGGACGCGCGAATCCATAGAACGAACTTGGAATCCCGTGGACAGCGCTGGGCAGGGGCTGTCCAGAACAGCAGAGCACGGTTCGGGGTGCCGACGCTAGGGCACGCTGCCGAGCAAGGCTCTGGATGGGCTGGGTGCGGCCGAGTGGGTGCTGGCCGGGCACGGGGCGTCGGGAAGAACAGCACGCGGGGCACGGAAGGCTAGGGCGCGGCCGGGAACCGGGGAGGCGCGGGTCGGCACCGCTGGGGGCGGCCGGGAGGTCGCGGGCGGCCGGATCGGTGTCTGGCGGACGCGCCGATGGGCGCCGAGGAGTCGGGGTCCGGTGCTGGGAGACGCGCACAGGGCGCGGGCGGCCGGGAGATGGCCGGACGGGTTCGACGTGGAGTCGAGGGCTCGGGGAGAGGGTTTGTGTGTGAGAGAGGAAAAGAGTGAAGTGGTGGAGATTTGCTTAGAAATGAGAGAAGTTGTTGTTCTCGTGAGAGGGGAAAGACAGTTGGGTTAGGTGGGAAGTTTGGAGTGGGAAGTTATAAGGAGTGGGAGTGGTGCTGGAGTGTTTGTAGGAAGAGAAATATGGGGAGGAGGGGGAAACGTGGGGAGGGAAAAAGAGGGGATCTGGTCCAACTTGGACCAGCTCCAAACTATTATTTTTTTTAAACAAAACCAGAATTCAAAAGAAAGAGTTAGGATCGGGTCTGGGTTTCGGGAATCTGGTCCGGGCTCTAGTCAGGTCAACAACCAAAAATCCAACTTATTATTTTCGAAATTAATTTTTAAAACTCATAAATAATACTAATAATAATAGTAATAATATTATAATAATAATAATAATTTGTATTACAAAAATTGGGTTTCATAATCTTCCCTCCTTAGAAAATTTCGTCCTCGAAATTAAAGGCAGGGTTAGGGGTTACCTTAAGTCTCAAACAAGTACGGGTACTGCTCC